>CM056587.1:71001769-71369377 GCA_029721435.1 Gymnothorax reevesii | reverse complement strand
ATATCTGCTCAGCGCACCCTTGGCATTTAATCTGCTCATATGTACGCGAGCGTCAAGATTGGATATGAGACGCCCGCGAACATTATGAGGCCTAACTTAAAATACTTTACCTCGCGCTTAGAAAAAACTAACAAATACTTAAACCCCATTAACGGAACTTTCACCCCCAAAATATTAAAAAACCATTTAAGAGACTCTTTTTCCCCCCCTCTCTCTCGTACGGCGAAAAAAGTATCAAACGGTTGAAAAACCCTTTGAAAAACTCTAACAGTTACTCACCTTAAAAATACCTTAAACTCACCGATAGACCTCCATGCGTCACTTCAAAAGAACCTTATTAGAACTTACTTTCTAGCCATTTAAAAAGAAATAAACCTTAAAAAAACCTTAAAACTCCATTTGGCTATGGGACACACCCCGAGATTGATCACCTCGGTGGGGCCGTCCTTGGGTGAGGGTGTCTAGTGGTAATGGCCGAAACACCCAATGACCCTAAGGTACACTACTGACGATGTGTCCTGAAATTCATCCTAAAACCTTATTAGCCCCATTTCTCAATATAGCTAGCAACACACCCTGGCTCCCCTAGAGGGAGCCAAGGGCTACACAACACCACTTTCGGTGTACTAAGAGTTATCGACTTTTCCGAAACTCTTAGCTTCTCTCCCTCTTGCTCTATCTACCCCCCTCTCTAGGACCGGACAACTGCGTGGTAACTTGTACTAACGTGCGTCGGCCAGTGCATTCCCGCGTACTTCACTTCAAACCGGCAATGCTCCTGCGGGAGCTTGTTGGGGAGTACGTGAGTATATTGAGACCCTAACCTAGCCCGTGCCTCGGAACCGACTTGTTACCTTAAAGCCAACGTCCAACTATGGTCATTCCCCGCCTCTCTCTCCCTGTCAACCCCCTCACCTATCCCCTTCTCAAGTGTAGTTCACGATTTTAGGAGAGACATCTTCTACAATCAAGCTAACTTTTTTCTTTTCATTTATCTCCAGAACCAAATACCAGGATGCGGCATCTTAACAATCCCCAACGACTCACCAGAACTCTACACAAAACTTCCTAAAGCACATCACCACCCTTGACATGCCGGAAGTTGGAACCAGAAGAAAAAATACCTCCAATCCCTCTTTAAAGTATAGAATTGACCTTGCACGATCACACAACCCACCTTAGCGCTATATATCGTATCCAGACCCTTATAGAGGGAAACACATTTAATTGACTACATACAAATTCAAAAGTATTAGAAGGAATCTACCAAAACATAATTGGAGATCTCCGGGACACGGTACTACCCCTCCTGACAGATGACATCCAATGAGCATGGGAGATACCTTCTGAACTTAAGACGGAATCTTTATAATCGCCCGAAGACCATTACCAATCCCCTCCATCGCCCGACCGAGGAAGACAAACAACCCCGAAAAAAGCTCACCCAAAAAGATACGGAACAATAGGACAAAATCACCAGAAGACCCTCCCAATCCGGAAACCGACCCCCCAGACCGAAGTCAGACCCCCATCCCCCGGAAATTCCAAAAGACCACAAGAGGAACTCCTGGAACTTAACCTAAGATGAAAATCCCTTAACCGACCACCCTGAAATCAGACTATTCCTAAAACAAAATCTCAAGTACAATTCCCGAACTGAACTCAAGTCTGCAACCAGAACCTCTTCGGACCAGATGACAGACTAACAAAACCAAACTCCCATCCAACACCCCAACACCCGGAACTCCGATGAAACACAGAACAACCTTTTCTCCCCCCCCCCCCCCCCTTTTTTTTCCCCCCCTCCCTTCCTTCCCCCCCCCCCCCTTTTTTTCCCCCCTCCCCCCTCCACCTCCCCCCATCATGGGCAGAAATGATGAATACCCACACAAGACACCCCAGTAATTTGAACAACCCATCAATCAAGGACACCATCTGAAGAAGCTACAATCACACAAACTAGGATCACGATCAACAAAGGACCACCATGGAAAGAAGAAGAGAGGAAAACCATTGGATCCAAACTCTGGAAATGGCCCGACAGCCTCAATAAATAGCCTCAAAACCACGCCTATCCTTTTTTCTATCTGTGTAAAATAAGTTCCCACTAAAATAATTTTTTTTATTCCCCTAAAAAAAGAGGGAAAATTCGAGAACCGATGATGAGTGGCTACCGGAAAAACCTTTGGATTCACTCTATCGGATACCGGCAGAGCCACCTGAGAATTTCGACATCCCTCCTTGATAAAATTAACTCCCTCTAAATTAACTCTTAAAATAACTACTTATAACCAACTTCTTGATAAGAACCGAACCCCATACCTAACCATAACACTAACCCCTAAAAAAATACCTAACCTTAACCCCAAAACATGCCTAAACCCAACCTTAATACCTAACTCTATACCTAAACCCAACCCCTAACCTTAACCTAACCCCAACCCCATACCTAAACTTAACCCTAACCCCAAAACAGGCCTAAACTTAACCCTAACCCCAAAACATGCCTAAACCTAACCTAAACCCCAAATCATGCCTAAACCTAACCTTAACCCCAAAATATGCCTAAACTTAACTCTAATACCTAACTCTTTACTAAACCCAACCCCTAACCTGAACCTAATCCCAACCCCATGTCTAAACTTAATCCTAACCCCAAAACATATCTAAACCTAACTTTAACCCCAAAAAACATGACTAAAATTAACCTTAAAACCCAAACCCTAACCTAACAGCTTAAAATTTTCCTAAACCCCAGACCTAACCTTAAACCTAAAATTGACCTTAAAACTTAATCCCACCCTTAACACCTACACCTCAACTTTCTACCCTACCTTGGACTTAACCTTAACCCCATATCTAAACCCAATCGACTTCTAACCTTAAATACCTCTAAGACCTAATCCTAACCTTAACCCCAACTTTAATCCCAACAATAATCTTATCAATTTACCCTTTACCTTAAAAAACATAACTCCTCCCATTTATACCCACCTAATACACCCCTACTTCACCAAATAATTTTAAATAGACTCCCCATAAACCCCTTACTCCTAACAAAACCAATTATTAAAACCTCAACCTTCCCCCTTTAGAATAAGAGTAAAAACAATTCTACACCCCCAAAAAAAACTCTCTTAACAGCCCTGAACACTAATCGTTTAAAACCACTAGGATAACCACAAATACCAATTCCCTTACTCCCCTAGACACTAAAAATACCGTTTAATTAATCCCCAAACCTTTATTAAGCCTCCAATCAATTAAAAAACCCTTTACTCCATAGGCGCTAAAACCAAAAAACAAAGAGCGATGCACTCTCCAACAAAATGCTAAAAAACACATTTCTCCTTAAAATAAAGAACCACAAAAAGTTTTCAAAAAAATAACAATCCTTACCCCTCAAAAAAATAATTTTTATTCACTTCCGCATTGAAATTAAATATTACCGTTTTAATAAAGCATTATGGTCTTAAAAATATTAATATACTGTTATTACACACTAATTAATGTACTATTAAGTCCCAAAACACCATTAAACCTTAATACCCTTAGGAACAAGTATATTAATAACACCATTTCTTAGAAATAAAATATTTCAATTTTGTAACCATAGATTAAAACGCAATTCGCAATTAGGTACCGGTTAACCGAAAAACCATTAAAATAAGGCGAAGACACTCGCGTTCTATCGCAGGTGAGTCCCTTTTGACATTAAATTGTCTCTCGGGCCCTCCGCCACTGTATAAAACTAAAGACGACTTCCTGGGGTCGTGCGGTGTATGGGACACAGGACTTCGTCATAGGACTTAGAGCAATTCCTGGGGTCGTGCGGTGTATGGGACACAGGATTTTGCTATGGTAGTCCCACTCTGGGACCCCATAGAAGTGAGTTATGGGAGAGGCGACGTCTCAGCGCCGCCAACCCCTACTCCTTCTTACGGAAGGATTCCGGCGGGCTACGCTATAGCGGGGCTTGTCCGTTATCCTCCCAAAGGGGTCCCGGACGGGATGAGGTGGTGCTGTGATGTCGGACCACATCTTCAGCCCTGATTGACCAATAGTCGTGGTAACCTTGCGGTGATAACAAGCGGCTGGTCGGTCAGGGGGTAAGTATGCGGCCCCCCTGGGTTCCCTTGGAACAGCACGCAGGGTGTGGTGGTCCAGGGCGTCAGGACCTTCATCGCGGCCCAGTTTTCTATGGAGATTAGCTCCGTTCATGCAACGGCACATCTGCACTACATGCGATTCTTTGTTATTTTACCTCACTAGGAGGTCTAAAAACCTTCCTGATGTGACCCCCTCTTTTTATTTTTTCTACCTTTTATTTGGAGCGAATTGACTTTTCCAATATCCACGACCAAGAAGACTCCCGGAATTTCTTCATCCCGGACTTTCAACTACCAAATTAACTCTACTTGTAAATTCCAATCTGAAAACCCATCAAACTCTTCCAAAAAAACCAATTCTCCATAGTTTGGATACCCAAATTTATTCCAGAACCTTGGATAGCTTACGATACTTTGATTCGACCCCCTTTCAAAAATCACCAAATTTCTCTTTAACGATTATCCCAAAATGGACCAATTAAACTTCCCCCAACATTTACAAACTACTAGACTCCAATTCAGTCCCCTCCGCTAATTGCTTTCAACTTTAAAAACCTTTCCGCTAATTAAACCCGCTCAACACAATTTTTATCTTACCAACCGCCTAAAAACAGCTATCTTCACCAAATTTCTCACGGGGACTCCCGGGAATAAATACACATCGCCTCCGCTAATTCAAACCCTCAACAAAAACCTTTCCGCTAATTCAGACTGAACCAAAGCAACAACTTTGCACAATTCTTATCAAAAAATCCAAAACCAAGGATTAAAAACAACACTAATGGATCTATACATCTCCATTTCCCCTAAAAATACTCATTATATTCAACTATAAGCTGAGCAAACTCTCATATGCCCGCAAGATCCAAGATTGGATATGAGGTCCTTGCGAGCATCATGAGAAAATTCCATATCTAAAACAACTCTACCCAAAAAGGATAGAGTAAACTCTCATATGTACGCAATCGCCAAGATTGGATATGAGGCCTTTGCGAACATTATGAGTAAATTCCTTAAATCACAAACCTTTTTTCCCCCAAAAAAAGCAAACTCTCTCATATGTGAGCAATTGCCAAGATTGGATATGAGGCTCTTGCGAACATCATGAGATATCTGCTCAGCGCACCCTTGGCATTTAATCTGCTCATATGTACGCGAGCGTCAAGATTGGATATGAGACGCCCGCGAACATTATGAGGCCTAACTTAAAATACTTTACCTCGCGCTTAGAAAAAACTAACAAATACTTAAACCCCATTAACGGAACTTTCACCCCCAAAATATTAAAAAACCATTTAAGAGACTCTTTTTCCCCCCCTCTCTCTCGTACGGCGAAAAAAGTATCAAACGGTTGAAAAACCCTTTGAAAAACTCTAACAGTTACTCACCTTAAAAATACCTTAAACTCACCGATAGACCTCCATGCGTCACTTCAAAAGAACCTTATTAGAACTTACTTTCTAGCCATTTAAAAAGAAATAAACCTTAAAAAAACCTTAAAACTCCATTTGGCTATGGGACACACCCCGAGATTGATCACCTCGGTGGGGCCGTCCTTGGGTGAGGGTGTCTAGTGGTAATGGCCGAAACACCCAATGACCCTAAGGTACACTACTGACGATGTGTCCTGAAATTCATCCTAAAACCTTATTAGCCCCATTTCTCAATATAGCTAGCAACACACCCTGGCTCCCCTAGAGGGAGCCAAGGGCTACACAACACCACTTTCGGTGTACTAAGAGTTATCGACTTTTCCGAAACTCTTAGCTTCTCTCCCTCTTGCTCTATCTACCCCCCTCTCTAGGACCGGACAACTGCGTGGTAACTTGTACTAACGTGCGTCGGCCAGTGCATTCCCGCGTACTTCACTTCAAACCGGCAATGCTCCTGCGGGAGCTTGTTGGGGAGTACGTGAGTATATTGAGACCCTAACCTAGCCCGTGCCTCGGAACCGACTTGTTACCTTAAAGCCAACGTCCAACTATGGTCATTCCCCGCCTCTCTCTCCCTGTCAACCCCCTCACCTATCCCCTTCTCAAGTGTAGTTCACGATTTTAGGAGAGACATCTTCTACAATCAAGCTAACTTTTTTCTTTTCATTTATCTCCAGAACCAAATACCAGGATGCGGCATCTTAACAATCCCCAACGACTCACCAGAACTCTACACAAAACTTCCTAAAGCACATCACCACCCTTGACATGCCGGAAGTTGGAACCAGAAGAAAAAATACCTCCAATCCCTCTTTAAAGTATAGAATTGACCTTGCACGATCACACAACCCACCTTAGCGCTATATATCGTATCCAGACCCTTATAGAGGGAAACACATTTAATTGACTACATACAAATTCAAAAGTATTAGAAGGAATCTACCAAAACATAATTGGAGATCTCCGGGACACGGTACTACCCCTCCTGACAGATGACATCCAATGAGCATGGGAGATACCTTCTGAACTTAAGACGGAATCTTTATAATCGCCCGAAGACCATTACCAATCCCCTCCATCGCCCGACCGAGGAAGACAAACAACCCCGAAAAAAGCTCACCCAAAAAGATACGGAACAATAGGACAAAATCACCAGAAGACCCTCCCAATCCGGAAACCGACCCCCCAGACCGAAGTCAGACCCCCATCCCCCGGAAATTCCAAAAGACCACAAGAGGAACTCCTGGAACTTAACCTAAGATGAAAATCCCTTAACCGACCACCCTGAAATCAGACTATTCCTAAAACAAAATCTCAAGTACAATTCCCGAACTGAACTCAAGTCTGCAACCAGAACCTCTTCGGACCAGATGACAGACTAACAAAACCAAACTCCCATCCAACACCCCAACACCCGGAACTCCGATGAAACACAGAACAACCTTTTCTCCCCCCCCCCCCCCCCCTTTTTTTTCCCCCCCCTCCCTTCCTTCCCCCCCCCCCCCCTTTTTTTCCCCCCTCCCCCCTCCACCTCCCCCCATCATGGGCAGAAATGATGAATACCCACACAAGACACCCCAGTAATTTGAACAACCCATCAATCAAGGACACCATCTGAAGAAGCTACAATCACACAAACTAGGATCACGATCAACAAAGGACCACCATGGAAAGAAGAAGAGAGGAAAACCATTGGATCCAAGCTCTGGAAATGGCCCGACAGCCTCAATAAAGAGCCTCAAGACCACACCTATCCTTTTTTCTATCTGTGTAAAATAAGTTCCCACTAAAATAATTTTTTTTATTCCCCTAAAAAAAGAGGGAAAATTCGAGAACCGATGATGAGTGGCTACCGGAAAAACCTTTGGATTCACTCTATCGGATACCGGCAGAGCCACCTGAGAATTTCGACATCCCTCCTTGATAAAATTAACTCCCTCTAAATTAACTCTTAAAATAACTACTTATAACCAACTTCTTGATAAGAACCGAACCCCATACCTAACCCTAACCCTAACCCCTAAAAAAATACCTAACCTTAACCCCAAAACATGCCTAAACCCAACCTTAATACCTAACTCTATACCTAAACCCAACCCCTAACCTTAACCTAACCCCAACCCCATACCTAAACTTAACCCTAACCCCAAAACAGGCCTAAACTTAACCCTAACCCCAAAACATGCCTAAACCTAACCTAAACCCCAAATCATGCCTAAACCTAACCTTAACCCCAAAATATGCCTAAACTTAACTCTAATACCTAACTCTTTACTAAACCCAACCCCTAACCTGAACCTAATCCCAACCCCATGTCTAAACTTAATCCTAACCCCAAAACATATCTAAACCTAACTTTAACCCCAAAAAACATGACTAAAATTAACCTTAAAACCCAAACCCTAACCTAACAGCTTAAAATTTTCCTAAACCCCAGACCTAACCTTAAACCTAAAATTGACCTTAAAACTTAATCCAACCCCTAACACCTAAACCTCAACTTTCTACCCTACCTTGGACTTAACCTTAACCCCATATCTAAACCCAATCGACTTCTAACCTTAAATACCTCTAAGACCTAATCCTAACCTTAACCCCAACTTTAATCCCAACAATAATCTTATCAATTTACCCTTTACCTTAAAAAACATAACTCCTCCCATTTATACCCACCTAATACACCCCTACTTCACCAAATAATTTTAAATAGACTCCCCATAAACCCCTTACTCCTAACAAAACCAATTATTAAAACCTCAACCTTCCCCCTTTAGAATAAGAGTAAAAACAATTCTACACCCCCAAAAAAAACTCTCTTAACAGCCCTGAACACTAATCGTTTAAAACCACTAGGATAACCACAAATACCAATTCCCTTACTCCCCTAGACACTAAAAATACCGTTTAATTAATCCCCAAACCTTTATTAAGCCTCCAATCAATTAAAAAACCCTTTACTCCATAGGCGCTAAAACCAAAAAACAAAGAGCGATGCACTCTCCAACAAAATGCTAAAAAACACATTTCTCCTTAAAATAAAGAACCACAAAAAGTTTTCAAAAAAATAACAATCCTTACCCCTCAAAAAAATAATTTTTATTCACTTCCGCATTGAAATTAAATATTACCGTTTTAATAAAGCATTATGGTCTTAAAAATATTAATATACTGTTATTACACACTAATTAATGTACTATTAAGTCCCAAAACACCATTAAACCTTAATACCCTTAGGAACAAGTATATTAATAACACCATTTCTTAGAAATAAAATATTTCAATTTTGTAACCATAGATTAAAACGCAATTCGCAATTAGGTACCGGTTAACCGAAAAACCATTAAAATAAGGCGAAGACACTCGCGTTCTATCGCAGGTGAGTCCCTTTTGACATTAAATTGTCTCTCGGGCCCTCCGCCACTGTATAAAACTAAAGACGACTTCCTGGGGTCGTGCGGTGTATGGGACACAGGACTTCGTCATAGGACTTAGAGCAATTCCTGGGGTCGTGCGGTGTATGGGACACAGGATTTTGCTATGGTAGTCCCACTCTGGGACCCCATAGAAGTGAGTTATGGGAGAGGCGACGTCTCAGCGCCGCCAACCCCTACTCCTTCTTACGGAAGGATTCCGGCGGGCTACGCTATAGCGGGGCTTGTCCGTTATCCTCCCAAAGGGGTCCCGGACGGGATGAGGTGGTGCTGTGATGTCGGACCACATCTTCAGCCCTGATTGACCAATAGTCGTGGTAACCTTGCGGTGTTAACAAGCGGCTGGTCGGTCAGGGGGTAAGTATGCGGCCCCCCTGGGTTCCCTTGGAACAGCACGCAGGGTGTGGTGGTCCAGGGCGTCAGGACCTTCATCGCGGCCCAGTTTTCTATGGAGATTAGCTCCGTTCATGCAACGGCACATCTGCACTACATGCGATTCTTTGTTATTTTACCTCACTAGGAGGTCTAAAAACCTTCCTGATGTGACCCCCTCTTTTTATTTTTTCTACCTTTTATTTGGAGCGAATTGACTTTTCCAATATCCACGACCAAGAAGACTCCCGGAATTTCTTCATCCCGGACTTTCAACTACCAAATTAACTCTACTTGTAAATTCCAATCTGAAAACCCATCAAACTCTTCCAAAAAAACCAATTCTCCATAGTTTGGATACCCAAATTTATTCCAGAACCTTGGATAGCTTACGATACTTTGATTCGACCCCCTTTCAAAAATCACCAAATTTCTCTTTAACGATTATCCCAAAATGGACCAATTAAACTTCCCCCAACATTTACAAACTACTAGACTCCAATTCAGTCCCCTCCGCTAATTGCTTTCAACTTTAAAAACCTTTCCGCTAATTAAACCCGCTCAACACAATTTTTATCTTACCAACCGCCTAAAAACAGCTATCTTCACCAAATTTCTCACGGGGACTCCCGGGAATAAATACACATCGCCTCCGCTAATTCAAACCCTCAACAAAAACCTTTCCGCTAATTCAGACTGAACCAAAGCAACAACTTTGCACAATTCTTATCAAAAAATCCAAAACCAAGGATTAAAAACAACACTAATGGATCTATACATCTCCATTTCCCCTAAAAATACTCATTATATTCAACTATAAGCTGAGCAAACTCTCATATGCCCGCAAGGTCCAAGATTGGATATGAGGTCCTTGCGAGCATCATGAGAAAATTCCATATCTAAAACAACTCTACCCAAAAAGGATAGAGTAAACTCTCATATGTACGCAATCGCCAAGATTGGATATGAGGCCTTTGCGAACATTATGAGTAAATTCCTTAAATCACAAACCTTTTTTCCCCCAAAAAAAGCAAACTCTCTCATATGTGAGCAATTGCCAAGATTGGATATGAGGCTCTTGCGAACATCATGAGATATCTGCTCAGCGCACCCTTGGCATTTAATCTGCTCATATGTACGCGAGCGTCAAGATTGGATATGAGACGCCCGCGAACATTATGAGGCCTAACTTAAAATACTTTACCTCGCGCTTAGAAAAAACTAACAAATACTTAAACCCCATTAACGGAACTTTCACCCCCAAAATATTAAAAAACCATTTAAGAGACTCTTTTTCCCCCCCTCTCTCTCGTACGGCGAAAAAAGTATCAAACGGTTGAAAAACCCTTTGAAAAACTCTAACAGTTACTCACCTTAAAAATACCTTAAACTCACCGATAGACCTCCATGCGTCACTTCAAAAGAACCTTATTAGAACTTACTTTCTAGCCATTTAAAAAGAAATAAACTGTTGGGATTCTGGACTCTGCTGTCATGTTAAGTTCTGTGCCTGGCCTAGCCATGTTTTCATTTTCATGCTTTGCACTTTGTCTCCCCTGTCTTGTCAGGTGTGTATCTTTGCTCACGGTCCCTTGTCTTGTGTGACACTCATTCGGGTGATTTATTGGTTTCTGGGTTTCAATCTTCTTTCATTATCTCGTGTTCTTCCTTCCTCTCTCTTTTACTGTCTTTGTATTAGGAACCCCTCCTCCTGGAGCTATCAGTTGCCGTGGGTGGAATACGCTTTGAATAGCCACACCTCTGCTGCCTCCGGCGTCTCCCCATTCAAAGCCTGCCTGGGTTACCAGCCCCCTTTGTTCCCGTCTCAGGAGGAGGAAGTAGCTGTCCCCTCAGCCCGCGAATTCGTCCGTAGGTGCAGACGCACCTGGACTACCACCCGCCAGGCCCTGCTCAGGTCAGTCGCCCGGATGAAGGAGCAGGCCGACAAGAGACGCACTGCGGCTCCTACGTACCGACCTGGGCAGCGGGTCTGGCTGTCTTCAAGGGACATCCCCCTCAGAGGTAACGGGGGTAAGCTTTTCCCCAAATACCTGGGCCCTTTTACCATTGAAAGGGTCCTGAGCCCCACTGCCATTCGCCTCCGTCTCCCCCTGTCTATGCGACGTATACACCCCACTTTCCATGTGTCACAAATCAAACCTGCTATAACCCACCACCTGTCATCTGGACCTGATCCCCCACCACCCGCCCGGATCATCGACGGAGGCGAAGCCTATACGGTCCGTTCCCTCCTGGACTCTCGTCGACGAGGCAGAGGATTACAATACCTCGTCGACTGGGAGGGCTACGGACCGGAACATCGCAGTTGGGTGCCAGCAAGGCACATATTGGATAAAAACCTCATCAAAGACTTTCATGCTAGTCACCAGAGACTTTCAGGTTGAACGCCAGGAGGCGTTCGTTGGGAGGGGGGTTCTGTTGGGATTCTGGACTCTGCTGTCATGTTAAGTTCTGTGCCTGGCCTAGCCATGTTTTCATTTTCATGCTTTGCACTTTGTCTCCCCTGTCTTGTCAGGTGTGTATCTTTGCTCACGGTCCCTTGTCTTGTGTGACACTCATTCGGGTGATTTATTGGTTTCTGGGTTTCAATCTTCTTTCATTATCTCGTGTTCTTCCTTCCTCTCTCTTTTACTGTCTTACTAACACATACTAACAGTTTATTGTTTTTGCTAAATACTAATCCACACTAACCTTGTATATTTGGACTAACTTACTAACAAGCACTTGGGATTGTATAGCTGCACTTACTAATTGACTAATGATCTCTCAGCTGTCGCCCAATTCTAGTCTCCGCCTCCTTGCCTATCCCTAATTATCTCTGCTGCAGTTTTCCACTTATATCTCATGCTTTCCTTGTCTTTAGACTATGCACTTTTAGTACTCCTTAACCGGAGCTGTTGTTTGTACTTAGGTTTGTCTTGTGATCCCTGTCTGCGTTTTGGCTACAGCCAAATTCATGTAATTAGTTTATCCCTCATGTGTCTCTCCCTAATCATTGTCACCATTGATTGCACCTGTTCTCCCTGGTCATGTGTTCTCCTGGATGTGTATATAAGATGTCTGTTTGCTTCACACTCTTGTCAGATCGTTCTCCCTAGTTTTCTTGTGCTACGTTTCTCGCCTCGATATCTCAGTGTTTATCTTTCTGACTGGATTGCCCGACTATTGTTTTTGGTTTGCCCTTTTTGGATTATTGTTGCATCTGTGAATTTTGACCTTTTTTCTGCCCGACCTTGATTTTGTGATTACTGCCCTGGTTTTGGATTCGGACTGTCTTTGGCTTATGCGTTTGTTTCTCCTCCAAACCTACGCCTGTGTACCGAACCCTTTTTGTCTGACCACGAACTTTGTTATTGGTGCCCTGGTTACGATTCTGGATTACGCCCATCGGATACTGTTTTTGGATTGTGGACTTTGTACCGTTGCCAGCTCTGTTGGGGGGTTTCCCCCTTCAGAAATAAAGCCTCCTTTTTGCATTTTACTGGTTGTCGCACTTGGTTCATTTCGTAAATCCCAACATAAACCTTAAAAAAACCTTAAAACTCCATTTGGCTATGGGACACACCCCGAGATTGATCACCTCGGTGGGGCCGTCCTTGGGTGAGGGTGTCTAGTGGTAATGGCCGAAACACCCAATGACCCTAAGGTACACTACTGACGATGTGTCCTGAAATTCATCCTAAAACCTTATTAGCCCCATTTCTCAATATAGCTAGCAACACACCCTGGCTCCCCTAGAGGGAGCCAAGGGCTACACAACACCACTTTCGGTGTACTAAGAGTTATCGACTTTTCCGAAACTCTTAGCTTCTCTCCCTCTTGCTCTATCTACCCCCCTCTCTAGGACCGGACAACTGCGTGGTAACTTGTACTAACGTGCGTCGGCCAGTGCATTCCCGCGTACTTCACTTCAAACCGGCAATGCTCCTGCGGGAGCTTGTTGGGGAGTACGTGAGTATATTGAGACCCTAACCTAGCCCGTGCCTCGGAACCGACTTGTTACCTTAAAGCCAACGTCCAACTATGGTCATTCCCCGCCTCTCTCTCCCTGTCAACCCCCTCACCTATCCCCTTCTCAAGTGTAGTTCACGATTTTAGGAGAGACATCTTCTACAATCAAGCTAACTTTTTTCTTTTCATTTATCTCCAGAACCAAATACCAGGATGCGGCATCTTAACAATCCCCAACGACTCACCAGAACTCTACACAAAACTTCCTAAAGCACATCACCACCCTTGACATGCCGGAAGTTGGAACCAGAAGAAAAAATACCTCCAATCCCTCTTTAAAGTATAGAATTGACCTTGCACGATCACACAACCCACCTTAGCGCTATATATCGTATCCAGACCCTTATAGAGGGAAACACATTTAATTGACTACATACAAATTCAAAAGTATTAGAAGGAATCTACCAAAACATAATTGGAGATCTCCGGGACACGGTACTACCCCTCCTGACAGATGACATCCAATGAGCATGGGAGATACCTTCTGAACTTAAGACGGAATCTTTATAATCGCCCGAAGACCATTACCAATCCCCTCCATCGCCCGACCGAGGAAGACAAACAACCCCGAAAAAAGCTCACCCAAAAAGATACGGAACAATAGGACAAAATCACCAGAAGACCCTCCCAATCCGGAAACCGACCCCCCAGACCGAAGTCAGACCCCCATCCCCCGGAAATTCCAAAAGACCACAAGAGGAACTCCTGGAACTTAACCTAAGATGAAAATCCCTTAACCGACCACCCTGAAATCAGACTATTCCTAAAACAAAATCTCAAGTACAATTCCCGAACTGAACTCAAGTCTGCAACCAGAACCTCTTCGGACCAGATGACAGACTAACAAAACCAAACTCCCATCCAACACCCCAACACCCGGAACTCCGATGAAACACAGAACAACCTTTTCTTCCCCCCCCCCCCCCTTTTTTTCCCCCCCCTCCCTTCCTTCCCCCCCCCCCCCCCCTTTTTTTCCCCCCTCCCCCCTCCACCTCCCCCCATCATGGGCAGAAATGATGAATACCCACACAAGACACCCCAGTAATTTGAACAACCCATCAATCAAGGACACCATCTGAAGAAGCTACAATCACACAAACTAGGATCACGATCAACAAAGGACCACCATGGAAAGAAGAAGAGAGGAAAACCATTGGATCCAAACTCTGGAAATGGCCCGACAGCCTCAATAAATAGCCTCAAAACCACGCCTATCCTTTTTTCTATCTGTGTAAAATAAGTTCCCACTAAAATAATTTTTTTTATTCCCCTAAAAAAAGAGGGAAAATTCGAGAACCGATGATGAGTGGCTACCGGAAAAACCTTTGGATTCACTCTATCGGATACCGGCAGAGCCACCTGAGAATTTCGACATCCCTCCTTGATAAAATTAACTCCCTCTAAATTAACTCTTAAAATAACTACTTATAACCAACTTCTTGATAAGAACCGAACCCCATACCTAACCCTAACCCTAACCCCTAAAAAAATACCTAACCTTAACCCCAAAACATGCCTAAACCCAACCTTAATACCTAACTCTATACCTAAACCCAACCCCTAACCTTAACCTAACCCCAACCCCATACCTAAACTTAACCCTAACCCCAAAACAGGCCTAAACTTAACCCTAACCCCAAAACATGCCTAAACCTAACCTAAACCCCAAATCATGCCTAAACCTAACCTTAACCCCAAAATATGCCTAAACTTAACTCTAATACCTAACTCTTTACTAAACCCAACCCCTAACCTGAACCTAATCCCAACCCCATGTCTAAACTTAATCCTAACCCCAAAACATATCTAAACCTAACTTTAACCCCAAAAAACATGACTAAAATTAACCTTAAAACCCAAACCCTAACCTAACAGCTTAAAATTTTCCTAAACCCCAGACCTAACCTTAAACCTAAAATTGACCTTAAAACTTAATCCAACCCCTAACACCTAAACCTCAACTTTCTACCCTACCTTGGACTTAACCTTAACCCCATATCTAAACCCAATCGACTTCTAAACTTAAATACCTCTAAGACCTAATACTAACCTTAACCCCAACTTTAATCCCAACAATAATCTTATCAATTTACCCTTTACCTTAAAAAACATAACTCCTCCCATTTATACCCACCTAATACACCCCTACTTCACCAAATAATTTTAAATAGACTCCCCATAAACCCCTTACTCCTAACAAAACCAATTATTAAAACCTCAACCTTCCCACTTTAGAATAAGAGTAAAAACAATTCTACACCCCCAAAAAAAACTCTCTTAACAGCCCTGAACACTAAACGTTTAAAACCACTAGGATAACCACAAATACCAATTCCCTTACTCCCCTAGACACTAAAAATACCGTTTAATTAATCCCCAAACCTTTATTAAGCCTCCAATCAATTAAAAAACCCTTTACTCCATAGGCGCTAAAACCAAAAAACAAAGAGCGATGCACTCTCCAACAAAATGCTAAAAAACACATTTCTCCTTAAAATAAAGAACCACAAAAAGTTTTCAAAAAAATAACAATCCTTACCCCTCAAAAAAATAATTTTTATTCACTTCCGCATTGAAATTAAATATTACCGTTTTAATAAAGCATTATGGTCTTAAAAATATTAATATACTGTTATTACACACTAATTAATGTACTATTAAGTCCCAAAACACCATTAAACCTTAATACCCTTAGGAACAAGTATATTAATAACACCATTTCTTAGAAATAAAATATTTCAATTTTGTAACCATAGATTAAAACGCAATTCGCAATTAGGTACCGGTTAACCGAAAAACCATTAAAATAAGGCGAAGACACTCGCGTTCTATCGCAGGTGAGTCCCTTTTGACATTAAATTGTCTCTCGGGCCCTCCGCCACTGTATAAAACTAAAGACGACTTCCTGGGGTCGTGCGGTGTATGGGACACAGGACTTCGTCATAGGACTTAGAGCAATTCCTGGGGTCGTGCGGTGTATGGGACACAGGATTTTGCTATGGTAGTCCCACTCTGGGACCCCATAGAAGTGAGTTATGGGAGAGGCGACGTCTCAGCGCCGCCAACCCCTACTCCTTCTTACGGAAGGATTCCGGCGGGCTACGCTATAGCGGGGCTTGTCCGTTATCCTCCCAAAGGGGTCCCGGACGGGATGAGGTGGTGCTGTGATGTCGGACCACATCTTCAGCCCTGATTGACCAATAGTCGTGGTAACCTTGCGGTGTTAACAAGCGGCTGGTCGGTCAGGGGGTAAGTATGCGGCCCCCCTGGGTTCCCTTGGAACAGCACGCAGGGTGTGGTGGTCCAGGGCGTCAGGACCTTCATCGCGGCCCAGTTTTCTATGGAGATTAGCTCCGTTCATGCAACGGCACATCTGCACTACATGCGATTCTTTGTTATTTTACCTCACTAGGAGGTCTAAAAACCTTCCTGATGTGACCCCCTCTTTTTATTTTTTCTACCTTTTATTTGGAGCGAATTGACTTTTCCAATATCCACGACCAAGAAGACTCCCGGAATTTCTTCATCCCGGACTTTCAACTACCAAATTAACTCTACTTGTAAATTCCAATCTGAAAACCCATCAAACTCTTCCAAAAAAACCAATTCTCCATAGTTTGGATACCCAAATTTATTCCAGAACCTTGGATAGCTTACGATACTTTGATTCGACCCCCTTTCAAAAATCACCAAATTTCTCTTTAACGATTATCCCAAAATGGACCAATTAAACTTCCCCCAACATTTACAAACTACTAGACTCCAATTCAGTCCCCTCCGCTAATTGCTTTCAACTTTAAAAACCTTTCCGCTAATTAAACCCGCTCAACACAATTTTTATCTTACCAACCGCCTAAAAACAGCTATCTTCACCAAATTTCTCACGGGGACTCCCGGGAATAAATACACATCGCCTCCGCTAATTCAAACCCTCAACAAAAACCTTTCCGCTAATTCAGACTGAACCAAAGCAACAACTTTGCACAATTCTTATCAAAAAATCCAAAACCAAGGATTAAAAACAACACTAATGGATCTATACATCTCCATTTCCCCTAAAAATACTCATTATATTCAACTATAAGCTGAGCAAACTCTCATATGCCCGCAAGGTCCAAGATTGGATATGAGGTCCTTGCGAGCATCATGAGAAAATTCCATATCTAAAACAACTCTACCCAAAAAGGATAGAGTAAACTCTCATATGTACGCAATCGCCAAGATTGGATATGAGGCCTTTGCGAACATTATGAGTAAATTCCTTAAATCACAAACCTTTTTTCCCCCAAAAAAAGCAAACTCTCTCATATGTGAGCAATTGCCAAGATTGGATATGAGGCTCTTGCGAACATCATGAGATATCTGCTCAGCGCACCCTTGGCATTTAATCTGCTCATATGTACGCGAGCGTCAAGATTGGATATGAGACGCCCGCGAACATTATGAGGCCTAACTTAAAATACTTTACCTCGCGCTTAGAAAAAACTAACAAATACTTAAACCCCATTAACGGAACTTTCACCCCCAAAATATTAAAAAACCATTTAAGAGACTCTTTTTCCCCCCCTCTCTCTCGTACGGCGAAAAAAGTATCAAACGGTTGAAAAACCCTTTGAAAAACTCTAACAGTTACTCACCTTAAAAATACCTTAAACTCACCGATAGACCTCCATGCGTCACTTCAAAAGAACCTTATTAGAACTTACTTTCTAGCCATTTAAAAAGAAATAAACCTTAAAAAAACCTTAAAACTCCATTTGGCTATGGGACACACCCCGAGATTGATCACCTCGGTGGGGCCGTCCTTGGGTGAGGGTGTCTAGTGGTAATGGCCGAAACACCCAATGACCCTAAGGTACACTACTGACGATGTGTCCTGAAATTCATCCTAAAACCTTATTAGCCCCATTTCTCAATATAGCTAGCAACACACCCTGGCTCCCCTAGAGGGAGCCAAGGGCTACACAACACCACTTTCGGTGTACTAAGAGTTATCGACTTTTCCGAAACTCTTAGCTTCTCTCCCTCTTGCTCTATCTACCCCCCTCTCTAGGACCGGACAACTGCGTGGTAACTTGTACTAACGTGCGTCGGCCAGTGCATTCCCGCGTACTTCACTTCAAACCGGCAATGCTCCTGCGGGAGCTTGTTGGGGAGTACGTGAGTATATTGAGACCCTAACCCTAACCCTAACCCTAACCCTAACTAAAGAGGGACCCACTGGCGTCTGGGAGTCGGGACAGGAAAATACCACAAGGGGGCACTCTGGCCAAACAAAACACCGTGCCTAGCACTGAAGGGGGAAAACTAAGGTCGGGACTTAGTAAGGTCGGGACAGGGACAGGGAAAAACCACAAGGGGGCACTCTGGCCAAACAAAACACCGTGCCTAGCACTGAAGGGGGAAAACTAAGGTCTCGGGACTGGGAAAAACTAACTAAGAAAAGGCACTCCGGCCGAAACAGAACCACCGTGCCACTAGCACTGAACAGGAAACTAAGAACTCAGAACTCGGGAAAAACCTGGGGCACTGGGAGTCACAGAACGAAGCAAACTAGGGCACTGGGAACACAGAATGCGGCAGACTGGGGCACTGGGAACACAGTACAGAGACAAGGCACAGGGGAACACAGGACTGGATGAAGTTGCTCGGAAGATGGCTAGGAGGGTCAGGAGATTTGGACGAAGACATTGCAACGAGCGCTCAGCTCGGGATGGAACAGGGAACTCGGAAGAAGACATCACAACGAGAACTCAGCTCGGGAGGGTCAGGCAACTCAGACGGGAACATCACGGAGGGCGGCACACCACTCGGCAAGGGTCAGGTGCCTCAGACGGGAACATCACAGAGGACAGCACATCACTTGGCAAAGGTCAGGTGACTCAGACGGGAACATCACGGAGGGCGGCACACCACTCGGCAAAGGTCAAGTGACTCAGACGGGAACATCACGGAGGGCGGCACACCACTCGGCAAAGGTCAAGTGACTCAGACGGGAACATCACGGAGGACAGCACACCAATCGGAATGGGTCAGGGGACTCAGACGGGAACATCACGGACAACAGCAGGCACAAGGGACTCGGAGATCCGGCTGGCGCAGAGTAGAACATCGCACCCCAGCACGGGGAACACCGGGGATCCGACTGGCACAGATGGTACAGCGAGCACAGGGATCCCGGAAGATCCCTCCAGTGCAGAAGGTACAGCGAACACGGAAAATCCAGCTGGCCAAAATGGTTCAGGAAGCGCAGCGGATACTGAAAGCTGGGAGGAATCCCCATTACGACAGGGCACTGCTCGCACAGCGTCCTGGCCCCGGAACACACGCATCTCGCAGTAAGAGCGTGGAAACTCAGAATGAAGGCATCAGCTATGTAAGGCTGAGTGCAGTGTAAAGTCCCGCCTGGTCTCTGTGCCTGCTGCGAGGGAATATAAAGGGGAGGGGGGAGAAACACATAGCTCGACCACAGGTGCTGAAAATAACATAATTAACAAGGGGTCATCACACGAGGGAAACTCAATTACAAGCAACGAAAAGAACACACTGCCACAGAGACACGGACCACGAGACTTTCCCTAAATGGGACAATTAACTGAATAAAAGACTCCTAAGTGTACAGAGTAAGGGCCAGAATAGATTATAAGAATGCAGAGGTTCTGCAGAACGCAAGGTAAACAGTTAAGGAAACGAGAACAGAGCGAATGCGGAGAGGTAATTAGTCGATTAGTAAGTGCAGCTGTACAATCCCGGGTGCTCGTTAGTAGGTTAATATATTATATACAATATTAGTATTGGTTAGTAATTTTGGAAAAACAACAAACTGTCGGTACTTGTTAGTAAATATAGGAAAGCAAGGGGAAACTAGCAAACGAGAACAGAAGGAAGGATGAAACCCAGAATCCATTAAATCACCCGAAAATAGTGTCACAATCAATTAAGACAAAAACTGACGGACAATGACGCAACCGGGAGAAAGCAACGACAAGACCTGGGTAAGACAAGGACTGGAATAATACCGGGGAAATCTAAAATGTGCAACACTAGACATCGGACTCACATGACAGAATTAATAAACCTAAAATTAACTAAACCAAAAACACACAGATCCACGAACACAACATGATATATCTCTGTCCGGGTAAATAACAAGTGTTCAGAGTATTCCAAGGTTAACTTTGGAATATCTCAAGGATCTGTTCTGGGGCCTTTACTTATTTCTCTATACATGCTTCCCCTTGGAAATATCATAAGTAAACTTGATGTTAAATACCATTGTTATGCAGACGACACACAGCTCTATATATCCTTTAAATCAGGTGAAAATAATTCAGTTACTAGATTAGAGACGTGTCTTAAAGCTGTTAAAGCTTGGATGACGCAAAATTTTCTTTCACTAAACCCAGATAAGACTGAAATACTGGTACTGGGTTCCAAATCTCTTAGAGACTCATTCATTAAGTTTTCTCTTAGCTTAGATGGCCTCTGTTTCTGCCAGAGCTGTCATTAAAAACCTTGAGGTGATTCTTCATTCAGAACTCTCTTTCCAGGCTCAAATCAACAATATCATTCAAGTGGCTTTTTTCCATCTTCGAAACATATCTAAACTTCGAAAAATGTTGTCCCTTCAAGATGCTGAAAAATTGGTTCATGCATTTGTGTCCTCACGGCTGGACTATTGCAATGTCTTACTGTCTGGTTGCACTAGCTCGGACCTGAAACGTCTTCAATTAGTGCAGAATGCTGCAGCTAGGGTTCTGACTAGGACTAAGAAATATGATCACATTAGCCCGGTGCACAAAAATCTTCATTGCTGCCTGTAAAATTCAGAAATGAGTACAAAATACTATTACTAACTTACAAAGATGTAAATGACCTGGCCCCGGAATATCTTTGCAGTCTTTTCATTCTTTACTCCCCACCAAGTTTACTTCGTTCACAAGGTGCTGACTACTTGAAAATTCCAAATATATCTAGAATTACAGTTGGAGGCAGAGCATTCTCTTACAAAGCACAAATTTTATGGAACAATCTCCCAAGACAAATTCGGGCTTCAGACACACTCTATCTTCAAGAGTAGGTTGAAAACTTATCTTTATAGTCAAGCCTATGATTAGTTCATGATTAGTTATGCGTTGGCTCTGGTGGGACTGACTACAACCTTATTTTATGATATGTTCAGGATATTGGAAGCCAGTGTTATGTAAATCCATGTGGAACCGGTGGCACTGAGCATGCATTAACAGTGCCTGTGGGGCTTGCTACAGCCTTAGTCACTGGGGAGGTCCATAGGGTACTGGTGTAGTGTTAAGCAAATCCATGTGGAACCGGTGGCACTGAGCATGCATTAACGGTGCCAGTGGGGCTTGCTACAGCCTTAGTCACCGGGGAGGTCCATATGGTACTACTGTTTAGAAAATCTAAAGTGATCTTCCAGCCTGGAGTAAGTGTAGGGGCTCTGTGCTGCAGGAAGTGGATGGAGGGGTGTTGACTGTTTCCTGACCAGTCAGCTCCTAAATTCTCACTTGGCTAATGACACAAGACTGTATTTTTATTAATACGCAGTATTTTTATCCAGTGCCTCATCCCACTTTTTTCTGTCTCTTTCTGAGGATCTTTCCCTCCACAACCCTGAGTCCTGTATCATCCGAGCCCTGTCCCTCACCATGAGCATTGGCTGCTGCTGTCCTGATCCGGTCCTTATCCAGTTCTGCACCATCCTCTGCATGCCACTTCCTCCAGCAACTGATGCCACTGTTAAGATGGACTTAAATGGAACTGTATTGTCATTATCCTATTTTTCTTTATCTTGTTATTAAATAGGTAGCCCATGGAGGATGGGCTTCCCCACTATAGCCGGGTTCCTCCTGAGATTTCTTCCCACTGGGGAGTTTTTTCTCACCACTGTTTGAGGATTTTTCTCCCTACTGGGAGTTTTTTGCCTTATTTGCTGTAATGGGAAATAGGCTGGGCACTGCCCTTTCAGTAACTCATCTCTGACTGTAAAGCGTCTTCGTGAAAGTTTATCTGTAAAATAAACGGTGCTTGGACAGCGACAACGTTTCCTCGATGACTTTATCTGTCTTCTGGCTTTGCCATGGCTTTGCCATGAATGCTTCGGTCAACTGCCATAATGTAAGGGAATATCGACCCAGAGGAGACCAACTGCTTGATTTTGCATATGAGCGTAATGACGTAAGTGACGGTTTGGATTGGCCTGGTTGGCGATAATTGGTACATTCATATCTCGCCATAACCTTAATGGTGAGGACTACCTGCAAATGCTCAATGATCGTGTGGTCCCCGCTATCAACCAGATGCGCAGATTTCGGCCCCCAAGGTATACCATCCAATTTTTCCTGGCCTGGTGGGCACAGGATGGCGCGCCACCCCACTGGCGGAGGATCGTGACAGAGTGACTCACAGAACTGTTCGGAGACAGAGTTGTGGCATTGAACAGGCCAGTGGAATAACCCCCACGGTCTCCCGACCTCACACCATTTGACTTCTTCTTATGCGGCCATCTGAAATCCAAGGTTTATGTCACCCCACCTGCCAACCTGGATGATCTTGAGAGAAGGATCACAGCCGAGGTCGAGGTCGTGTAGGAAGATGGAGCAGTGATAAGGGGTGTTGTTTGAGATATGTTACGAAGGGCACAAAACTGTGTTTTGCAAAATTCAAAGCGTCCCTGCTCACTGGAGCATGAAGCGTAAAACAAGATACTGGTATCACTCAAAGCAGAATGATCCCCTGTACCACATTTACAGAACTATTACCTATGTTAATTTTATGATGATTTTTCCGAGAGTATCATTTTTTCTGATACACCCCGTAGAGTCTAAGACGGATAGGATAAAAATGGTGGTACATGCAGGTAGGGAGTTTCTTGGGGTTACAGACATTAAGGGGGGAAGACATCCAAGAAATTTTGGAAAAGGGGTTTGATGGGAGGGGGAGCCAGACGCAGAGTGAATAGTTGCGTTTAATTATTGATAACAGAGGACCGCAGATATATGGAGGACTAAATGTACCAAAATTATTAATTAAATGTGTCAGTAATTAATTTAATGAAAAAAATTCCCCATTAAATAATTAATTAAATGTGTCATTAATTATTTAAAGTAAATAAATTCACCATTAAATAATAAAGTAAATGTGTCATTAATTTAAATTGCTAAAAAATACATGCATATGTTATTAAATGTGTCATTAAATAATTAAAATACTAATTCATATTATGTAAAAAATATATATCATCATTTCACTATTAAATTATCTAATAGTCCTGTGTTGCAGTGCTTCATGAATTAATTTAATCTGTCAACCTCGCCCATCAAAGTTGGTGGGCGGATCCTAACACCTGATTGGTTACCCTGCACATCAAGTCAAGGCAAATAGGCCTATCTCACAATATGGCGCTCATAACCGGATGTGGGTGCCTTGCTTGGCTTAGCTAGTTACTAGCTAGCTTTGCTCATATTAATTTAAAGTAACATTATAACCTTAGCTAAAGCAAAGTTCTACAGATTTTGTTTTGGTTGCATTTATAGCAAGTTGTTTGTTTGCTGTGTCATGTGATGCTGTGAAACTTTTGTTGCTGGCTGTCCGTTAGCATGTAGGCTACCTTCCTACGTTCGTAAATGGCACTAATTTCCTTAGTCGGTAAAATTTCAGGTCCAGCGGGACCTATGACCTGAAATCTTACTGACAAGCGAAATTTTGGCAATTTACAAATTTAGGAAGGTACATGCTAAACCTGCATTCTCTATCACCTGGTAGCTATGCCTGTCTGACTTGATACATGCAAGAGAGCGTGCTGGCTTGGCTAACTAACCATAACTTCAGACAACAAGCGCAGCAAGCTGTAAGTTTGAAGTACACAAATTTTGTGTTGGCTAGGTCACACAGCGAACATTTTCCCCGTTTCATCTTTAGTCATGAAACCTTACTTTACTTATTGCCAATAAAACTTACATTTTCTGTGAAATGTCTTTGTGTCTCTGTTTGCCATCGTATACGTGCTTATTCTAAACATTGTTGCTGGAGAAAGTGAATAAACCATGCTCTGTTTCTTTTCTTTTTTCGGGATTGGGGGTCGAATCCAAATAGAATCATAGACTTCTCATGTGTCATATTGTTGTTAGACACATTGGAGTGGAATTGTTCTCGTTTTAAGTTTGTTCGAAACATGCCAGGAGCTGCGGGCAAAATGAGGACTCCGTTTGAGATATGACTGCTGTCCCGCATAAATTCTTACTTTACAACAAAGATTTTATTGTCCAAGCTTTATGACAATTCTCTGATGCCATAATTTGTTAATAACGCACCGATTCCTGCTTCTCACTCGAATCATTTCATGAATTGACAAATTTTTATTCAAACTGTTATTACAGCCTCGTAAAATGATTGCCTATCTCTTATGCGTTTTCCTCGAAACCTTTTTTTAGGCTGCAAGAAAGAACAGGCACTCGATATCGGAATTTGCCAAAAAATAAATAGCATAATTGCCTTGATTATTTTTTGAGTGGCTTATGACATAATGCTCAGAACAGATGCAATGCTAGGTCATATGCACAACTCCGCGTTGTTTCACAGTGAAGATAAATGTCGAGATTTCAGTCCAACTTTTTGATTAATATTCAGAAGAGCCATCACTATTGAGGCATAAAGCTCGGGCGTGGAGTGAATATGTTTTTTTTAGTTGTCAAGCTGTCAAATCATGGTTTATGGTCATTTCTGATTAAAGAAATGGAGCAAAGTAAATTTGCTTGATCGAGGAGAGTCAGAAAGTGTAATTATGCGCGAATGACACGCAACGTTATTGGTTTGTCTCGCTTACATAGTCCAACATTGCCCTGTCTAAAGCGAAGCATTTCATTCTTTTCGTTTGACTTATATGCCTTGACTTGATGTGCAGGGTAACCAATCAGGTGTTAGGATCCGCCCACCAACTTTGATGGGCGAGGTTGACAGATTAAATTAATTCATGAAGCACTGCAACACACGACCATTAAATAATTAAATAGTGAAATAATGATATATATTTTTTACATAAAATGAATTGGTACTTTAATTAATTAATGACACATTTAATAACACATTCATGTATTTCATTGCAATTTTAATTAATTACACATTTACTTAATTATTTAATGGTGAATTTATTTTTATTAATTACTGACACATTTAATTAATTATTTAATGGAGAATTTATTTATTTATTGTTGGCACATTTAGTCCTCCATACAGATTGGGTTTTTTGTTCTTATATTACACGCATTAGAATAATAAAAGTTTTGAAGATGACTGGTGGAGGGCAGTAATACGCCTTAGTGTGTCAAAACCGCCGGAAATACATCAGGAAAAAAATATGGACAACAACAAAAGAAGAAGAAGAAGAAGAAGAGCGGATGTTTAGAAACCTATGGGTGACGTCACGGGGGCTACGTCCATGTTTTATACAGTCAATGGAATAAGGTGGAAACGCAGCCTTATCTGCCTCTTTAGCACTAGCTTGGAGAATTCGGATAGGGTCTACATATACAGCTAAAATGAGCAAATCTGGGGCAGTTGAAAGACAGCAAGGAATACATTGATTTTGAATTATTATAATCATAACGAGAGACATTGCTGCCGAAGGTAAGTAATTGTTTGCATATTGGTAGCTGGCTAAGTAAGATGGAACGAACTGCACCCGTTAGTGAACAAGCTGGCTGGTTAACGTTAGCTGTCACGGTTTCGCATGAACATTAGCTTTAGCCGATCATTGCTAATATGATTGAGTGCAAGCGTATCACTGGTGAAGAATCACCGAATTTTGCTGGCCTAGTACTTGCGAAAAGACAAGATGTTTTTGTCCTATACGCATGTATACTTCAGCGTAATTGTAAGATGATCCACTTATGTAGCTGAGCATAAATAGCAGTAGTTCTCTTGATTGTGCTGCATCGTTCTGTGTAAAAGCTGCAGCTAAATTATTGTCTTGTCTGCTGGTATCCTGTGGTCCTCTAGCGATGATTATTCCTTTTAAACTTCCCATTAAATTCTGAATACTTGACGTTACTTGACAACGCTGTCCAGTTTGATCCTTGTGTTTTGTATCGTGATGTCAAATTCCTAGCGATGAGTCGTTGCAATGTGCTTACTGCGCCGTCCAAGGACAAACATGGCAAACTAGCTTAACTGTGAACCTAAAAATGTTACGGAACACTGCGTTGGGGTGTCTCAATGTATACGCACCGGTCCTTTGCGAAAAGGAAATGAAAAGGAATGATAAATGCAATAAAGTGAATTTACCGTTTGCTAATTTAGTTTATTTTTATAAGTATTCAGCACGATTTCTTCTAAGTATTACGTTAGGCTGCTGCAGGACGAAAACGCAGTTGACGTCATTTGGGGTCTGTTTAAAGAAGGGATTCTGACATTTCAAATGGTTCGGACCGATGTAGCTATAAACTTGGTGAAAAGCCATTCTTAATGATGCTGACATTGTTACCTGGAGTGTATAACCCCAATTCCCCAAAAGTTGGGATGCTCTGTAAATTGTAAATAAAAACAGAATACAATGATTTGCAAATCTCATAAACCCACATTTTATTTATAGTAGAACATGGACAACATGTCGAAAGTGAGACATTTTACCATTTCATGAAAAATATCAGCTCATTTTGAATTTGTTGGCAGCAACACATCTCAAAGTTGGGAGAGGGGCAACAAAAGGCTGGAAAAGTAAGTGGTACTAATGGGGGCCGCCAAGCCAATGATGACATGGAGATTTAAAAAAATTTTCAAGTATGTATTATGATTGGTCATTATAAGTGGAAAACTCATTGTAATATATTGCTAACCTGTAAAAATGTAAATAATTATGTATATATGTATAATATATTCAAATAAATACATTGAAACTAATTAATACTATTGTTGTTATTCCGTGACAACTTGCCTCTTGTAATTCCGTGACATTGACTTTTTGAAATTTCTTGCCCATAAAGCAGGGTTTAAGTCAATATTTGCTTCTATAACTTACAGTATTAACAAAAAACACCTTAAATATGAACATACTGAAGTTTCATAACTTACCTATGATAGGAACAACACTTTCTGGATAGTTAAACGCAACATTATGAAAACCACATCAATTTTGTGTAGTTCCATGACGGAGTAGTTTTTGCTCGTTTCTTCGATGAAAATTTCTCTAAAAATATATTTTCACTTAATAATATTAAAGAATAAGTTAATACCTCCAATATAACATATCATACTTGATTTTATCTTATTTAGTTGTAGAGTTACAACCCAAAATGTAACGGGACTGTAATTCCGTGACAGCTTGGCGGCCCCCTAATGGCAAAAATAGCTGGAGGAGCATTTTGCAACTAATTAGGTTCATTGGCAACAAGTCAATAATACAACTGGGTATAAAAAGAGCATTTAAAGTTGGAAGTAAAGATGGACAGAGATTCGCCAATCTGCAAAAAACTGTCTAAAAATAGTGGAACAATATCAGATAAATGTTCCTCAATGTAAAGGTGTGATGACTTTGAATCTACAGTACATAACATCATGAAAAGATTCAATGAATCTGGAGAAATCTCTATGTGCAAGGGACAAGTCTAAAGGTCAATATTGGATGCTCGGGATATTTGGGCCTTCAGGCAGCACTGCATTAAAAACAGGCATGATACTGCATTGGCTCAGAAACACTTCCAGAAATCATTGTCTGTGAACACAGTTCACTGTGCAATCTACAGATGCAAGCTAAAGCTGTATCATGCAAAGAAGAAGCCATACGTGAACACGATCCAGAAATGCCACCACCTTCTCTGGGCCAAAGTTAATTTAAAATGGACTGTGCAGCCATTCCATTGTGACTTGGGTGAGATTTTTCATAGATTTTCCGATAAAACAACTTGAGAATTTTCACGAGATAGTAGCAAGAGTTGATGAACATGGAATATTTATTTTATCATAAGTTCTCTAGTATTTGATGTGAAGAAAGATGGTCTGTTGTAGACAGTTGGTAAGAAATGATCACTTAAAGTGACTCGCGTGACCGGCTTGTGTTCAAGTGTTACCACTCCTGCTCAGTATTGCCCAGTTTTGTAGTAAGTCACTTCCTATATTTCAACTGTTCCTTTTAATATTGGAACCTAATAGACACTTGTATCATAGGATAAACTTAGTCCAACTGAATTGATCATTGTGTCAATCAGGGGTTTTAATATATGTGACTCGCGCGACAAGCAAACTTAACTCCCGTGACGCAGTAGAAATATCTTGTAGTTTCAAGTAAAAACTTGATGATTAACTTGAAAAACTTAATTATCTTATCAGAGGGTCATTAAGAGCCTTGGTCACGTTAACCTAACTTTTCTGCTCGCAATTTAACGTTGACACCGAGTCACATTTCGATCTTCCCTTTAATAAGTGTGCCGCTTTCCATCCTCCAAAAGGCACATATTTGGGGAGACAAAGTGTTGCTCTGCACAGCGTTGCCAAAATAACACGACTCACAAGCAAGTGTTTTAGAAAATATAATTTTAAAGTGTATGCTCCTGGGAGAGATGCTTCACTTGAGCGTACCTTGTCAGCAATCTAGTGTTCTACATATAAATCTATTCAGCAGACACGCTCAGCCAATGGAGGCAGCGACACACTGCATCTCGCTATTCGGGGGGTCTATAGTAACAGAAACGAGAGAGGAAAATTATAACTGATGAATAAAAACGAGTCGTGCTTGCCCGATTGGGCATGTCCTTGCAAGTTTTACTTTCCCGTCAGCTTTTTGAAGTTGCCCCGAGCAATCGGACATCTGTTAATGTCACACCCTGGTATGTGTTCAGACTTGGGGGACTTTGAAGAAAAATGGGCAAAACTCTAAACTTTATTATGGAGAAAAGGCATGCTTTGTGTTTGGAGAGGTTACTGGTGACCAGTGATGTTCAGCTGCACTGATGTTGATAAATTCTTGCTGAACTCAACCAGAAAAATCATTAGTTCATATTAATTTTCATGTATCAAAACTTTGTGTTAAATACGTGATTATTTTATGATTTGACAGGGCACCATTTTTAGGGATCTCCGCCTTTGGGGAGCCCCTTGGATTGGCTGATAGCATGTAGGTAATCTAGAATCTTATGTTGAAGATGAATTCCACTTGTGGTCAAGGAGTTTATGATCCCAGAAATGTATAGATTTAAGCCACAGCAGTTTTTCGATTCTCAGTATTAATTTTTTTGCAATTTCAATGGCGAATTCTCATGAAGAATTTTTTCATGTTTGCAGCCCATTTTCTCTACCAAAATTGTGAAAATAACTGAAATACGATGTGATTCTAAATGCTGTCTTTTCTGAGTAAAGCCACATTTTATGAAGCTTAAATCTTTAATGCTTTATAATTCAATTGGGTAACCTATAAATAGCCAAATTTGTCTTCTGCGCAAAAGAGTAATTTCCATGGCATTCACCATTGATACAAGCAACCTTTAAGATTGTCAGCCCAGAGCAATCATTAGTTTTAAGGGATTGTTTGAGCTGTCCCTGTTGCCAGTTCACGAGTAGCCAGTGCTTCTATCATTTAGGCGGAGTTCGACAAGGCGTACTTGTACATCATACAGCCTGGTCCCCGGCAAAGAGGCAGGGACACTTTTTTTTTTTTTTTTGCCCACCCTGTGTAGGCCTTCGTCTGCCTGACTCTTCATCGATTCACGGGAATGTAGCAACAAATTTAGGCATTTAGATGAAGATCATTTTGATTTTACATGAAAACATTAAATAAATAATAAAATAAAGAAATTATTCCTTGTGCTCCATCAAAAGGACTCATGAAATAGTGTGACTCACGTGACATTTAAGAGGTAGTGCTGTGACCTGGAAGAATAAAATTCTGTTTGATTGAACTGGGAAAATCTTTTATGTTTTTTCCAGGCCGCCGGCTTGAATGGGAACCCGGAGAAAATATAAGCATTGACAAAACAACAATGAAATAAATCAACTCCCTTCAAGACCAATTCATTACTGGCACGCGACAAGTGCACACAATCTTGAATTATCTGGGGGGGAACCCTCGTAGATTACTTTAATTTGTAAACAGTCTTCAATTACTGCAGTATCTACACACTCTAAGGCCACTAGAACACGAGACAGTACCGATCTGGAGAGAGAAAATAAATTGAAATCTCATTGAGTTTACAGCTTTACCAGAGAAAAAAAACTCTACTCCTACTAGGATAGATGCCTGTTATAAACATATCCAAAATTTGTGATGGTGTTCTGCTTTATTTTCTCAAAATAAATTTTTGAAAATGGGGTCATTTCATGTCAAATCATCGGATATACAAAACATTTGTCACCATGTGGTCATAGATTGCTTCCATATTTCACATTAGATAAATATGTATTAGTGATGAACAAAACCAAAATTTCAGCTCATTCTGACCAAAAATGAATTTTTGCTGAATTATTTTCTGAGGGTTCTGTCTGTCAGTTTATTTGTCAATAGACATTTTTCTTGTATTTAACATGGCATAACTTTTTTTATTATTACACTTATAGCTTTGGAGCTTTGCATTTACGCTAATGTTATACTGCTTAACCCCTTTGTGCAGAAGCCAAATTTGGCTATTTATGGGTTACCCACTTTAATGCTGTATAATTCAAGATTTAAGCTTCACAAAGAGGAAAAATGTGGCTCAATTCAGGAAAGACACTTACAGCATTTAGAATTACATTGTATTTCAGTTTATTTTCATGATTTTGGTAGAGAAAATGAGCAGCAAACATAAAAAATCTTCATGAGAATTCACCATTGAAATTGCAAAAAAAATAATTCTGACGATTGAAAAACTGCTGGGGCTGAAAACTATACATTTCTGGTATCATAAACTCCTTGAGCACAAGTAGAATTCATCTTCAACATTACATTCTAGATTACCTACATGCTATTAGCCAAATTATACAGCTACCCAAGTGTCTCCCCAAAGTCTCAAAATGATTTGCTGTCAAATCATTAAAAAAATCACGTATTTAACACAATTAAAGCTTTAAGGCATGAAATTTAATATGAACGAATGATTTTCTGGTTGAGTTTAGTATGAATTTATCAATATCAGTGCAGTTGAATATCAGTGGTCAGAAGCAACCTCTCCAAATATGAAACATGCCTTTTCTCCATAATAAAGTTTAGAGTTTTGGCCATTTTTCTTCAAAGCCAGCACAAACACGCATTAAATAAACTGCTAATTAAACGGTCAGAACATTCACCCTGTAATGAAAGCTACCAGTCCCCTCTTCAAAGCTCACGAACCCATTTCAACACTTATAAGGAGCAAGTACACCTCACTAACACAGTAATATCTGAATTCTGAAATATACCTTATTTTAACTGAACAGACACTCCACTTTCAGGGAATATCAAATCCATTGTGTCTCCCGATTCAAAAGAAACGTGCAATGAACGTACCGGGGGTCCACACCAAAATGCACGGGCAGTTCGCGTTTTAAACAGGAAAAAAACCTCGACATTCGACTTTGTTGAGTACATATACATTCCGAAACAGAAAAAAAAAAAAATAGCAGCCTGACCTTTTTCGTGAATCCCTCCTCCAGAGACATTGACTGTATAAAATAGAGACCGATGTATCCAGTTGCAAGGACCCTCCGGTCCTGTTTCATTCGAAATAATTCCAATAGAGCATATCGTTCTCATTTAAATTCTGTAATGTAACTGAACACTTCAAGGCCAGTTTTGCGAACCGATTTTCTATAAATCCCGTCTATTTTAGCCGCGTAATGTGCATAACGTAGACAGGATACAACAGCGCATGCTGATACGCATTGGTTTGTATGCTCTGTGTTTGTCCAATCAATGTGTTTCACTTACTCTAAAATGTTTAAACACTCGGGAATTGGATAAGAAACGAGCCATTCAATACATTGTTATCAGGGAAACTTCAGGAGGCCATGAAGTGTAACTCTACAATTACGCAGAAGAGCTTGAGTGTATGGTTGAGTGATTGGCTATCAACGCCAGTACTCGGGTGGATATAAGGAAGCGCTGGATTTGGCAATGAAGGAATCTACGCGTAAATCCACGGTAGGGAACTACAATTTTTTTTGTATGGGACAACTGTAATAGGCAATAGAATGTGAGAGAATCAATACCATGTCGATTTTTTTGCCTCAGAAAACTGATTTTTATGAACTACTAATTGGAATACTGTTAGCTCACTGTGGCTAAACTGGTTGCTACTAAGGATAACGATTTTTTCTGTGTCAAGATATCGTTTTTTCAAACTGCTGAATCGACACTATGGGCAAGGATACTGACCAGTTTGCACATCAGGCTTAGCTGAGGAGTTTAATTCATGCAGCTCTCAAAAAACAGGGAGTGGAGTGAACTTCACCATATTCAGAACCGCGTTCGAGGTCTGCTTGCTTGTGAACATTCAATAACTGATCCGGGGGTGCCATCTAGTGATCGAGTACAGTAACAGCGTACTTCCAATGTGCAGGTCTATAGACGCGGGCATCTACATCTGCAGAAAGGGGTTAATAAAAAAATGCAGTCCATTATACTTTATCTTTCTTGGTTGTGGAGCTATGAGAGCACAAAGTGCCTTTTGTTCGGGCAGTTCCACGCTTAGGTCCCCAAAGCACCCCCAATATAAACCCTTGCATAGGCCCTCTGGCATTCTTTCCGTTCAATTGTGTCTGCTGAGTATAAATCAGGCTGAATTCACCATGAAATCATCACCAACTGTCTCAATCTCAAGTATCGCTTAGGATTTTCAGCTTCTTACACAATGTTAATGATTATTGAATCGCAATAATTGTAAGTTCTCAATTCATCAATGCATGACACATTCATAGAAAGGTCAGTATATGCAGGTTGGTAGATCATGTTGACAATGAGAAACCTAAACCAGTTATCGATCGATCAATTATTTCTGATTGTTGCTATTGTTTTTCATGAAGCGAAACAAGAGGACACAAGCATTAACGTGGACTTCTTCTGAACAATGCTGGGTGCCATTCAATCACATTCTCCGAACTGTTCCAACTCTGGATGTCACTGGATGCACAGCCTGGCAGTATAAGTTGGACAAAACTGGGACTGACAACATTGTTCTACTCTTTGCTGCATTTAGGAAGCAATAAAACTGTTAACATAGCATGGAATACAAAGTTTTCATTTGACAGTCAGTTTACAAGAATTAATGTCAATAAATTTTATTGATGCAAAAAGTTTGATTTTCAAAAATTGCCTGACCCCTATTTAGACAGTTCTGAAATGTATGTCGTTCAAGTCACAAAAACAATTTTTGTTTTGTTATGTCTACAGTAATACAAGAATTACCACAATTTAGTATGTGATTGCCTAATGATTGAAAACACTTAAAATGTTGCATAGTTAAGGGTAGTTTTACAGTCAGGGTACATGGCTGAAAATCACACTTGTGAAACAATTAAATTGGTGGATTATAATTGTACTTAAATACAGCTGTGTCACATTAATAGGCTCTCCCAGTTCTACCTACCACGTCGAATAAAATTATTCAAAACACGTAATTTATGCCAAAAATATGCTCAAATGTGTCATTTTGGAATGATTTTGCCAGTCTCATCTCATTTTCTCTCATGTTTCACCACCTGCAGCACTGGGTTTATGAATGACATACAACAATGGTGCGCATTATTTAATGGTCTAGACCCAACTTGTATGAAATAAAAATAAATCGGTTATCACACAAACAGTCGGTTGATCACGAGACCGTCTAATTAATAATCATGTCATTTCCGTCAAAAAATGTCCTCTCCGAAACAGGGGTGTCAGTTTTATAATAAAACTTGGCCAAGGAATTCAATAACTGCCAATAAAATTCACTAAAATAGTCAGCACAAAGTTGCAGCATTCATTTCCTCTGTACTCGCACAACCATCTGATGCAGGCAGATTTCACTGCATGGAGGTAGCGATTCCGTCAAGAAATGTCCTCTCCGAAAAAAGGAACATCTGTCCATTTACTCAACAGCAACCATGAACATTTAAAATCCTGGTGATGCTTTTACTAGTGTTTGTCCTTATGTACATGCACATTAGCAGACTGATGGAGTGCATCTTTTCTTCTCAAGAGGGTAATTTAATAATGAACATAGTTTTCCATTTTTCAGCATATATCTGAATGTTGGCAGGCCCTGCAAAATATTTCAGCACCTGGATGCCTCAAAACACCAAAAAACATGATGAGGGACGTCTTTGCTACGAAAAACCATCAAAACTGTTCTGATAAAGCCACTTTTATTTTTGACCCTTGTGAGACTGCATGGTGTACCCTGACTGTAAAACGACCCTTAAATGTGTAAGAAGCTTAAGCTTAAAGTGCCATGCCATTCTCTAGATTACCACACCCCTGTTCAGACACCTGCAAAATTATTATTCGTCAAAACACATCAACAATATTTGGATTTTTTGGACAGTTCAGGATTTTTACGAGGAGCTTTGTAAATCTGAAGTGGCTCATAATGACAAATTTTGTAGTGTGTTTTTAAAACCACTGCATCTACCTAGATTTTCCACAGATGCTGCAGAATCTCTAGAGGCCTCTATTTGTATATTTATTATTTCTTGTATTTTACTGTTTGTGTTTTTTGCATGTTTTTATACTGTGAAGCACCTTGTGAGTTTTATGTCCTCTGTGAAAGGTGCTATAGTAAATAAATTTTACTTTTATTATCCCTCGCCAACACGAAGTGGGAGGGGGATATAGGTTTGACCTCCGTCCGTCCATCCTTCCGTCCGTCCGAGATAAAGGGGACAGCTTTACTCAGAAACTACTACAGATACAGTAACCAAAATTGGTATATAGCTTCAGACTATAAAGGCCTTGATCGAGTTCGAAAATGAGAAGCGCAAGATTGGCGCATTGATTGTAGACCATGTCGACTTGCTTAATATATTCCAACATACCGATTAAGGTAGGGAAGCGAGAGTTTGGGCCAATTATATCTCATCTCTTTTCCATCTGGCATAAAGTTCAACAATCTGCAATAATTAACATCAAATTTTTTTGCCAATCACCAATTTTTCAAAACTTTTCCCTGCTAATTGATAAGAAACCAATACACTTTCCGCAATGGAGTGACAGAGGTGTTAATACACTAAGACATTTTTGATACGCAAGGTCTCCGTGAATTCCGACACCTACAAACCTTCCGGGCACAACTTTCTTTTTGTATTTGCAGCTGCCTACTGCAGTGCATGCTCAGGGTGTTCCTTGGGGTACAGATCGGGCAAATAATCCCATTGACAAGATATTGGGCACCAAGGGAAAAAGAGTGGAATTGTATCTGACCTCTATGAATTTATAACTGAGTCTTCCTATAAACCCTTGCCACTCGACAAACTTTGGAAGGCAGATGTTGGTAGTACTTTGGATTTTCATTGGCACACAATTTGGTCTAATGTGTTACTATCATCTAGAAACCCAAACCATCAATTGATTCATTATGAATTTATACACAGGTACTACCTAACCCCACAAAAACTACAACAGATGAAACTCGGACAACTCATATTGCGACCTTTGCCCAGACAATGCCATTAGTACCTTTATTCATATGGTTTGGCAGTGCCCGGAGGTATATAGATTTTGGGAAAATATTTCATCCACTTTGTCCAATGTTCTGGAGTGTACCATTCCCCACTTGCAGTGCATGTTGTTACTTAATGACACCTCCTCTCTGGAGCTTTCTATCAATGGCAGACGCCTTTTATTGGCTGGCCTTACTGTGGCAAAGAAGCTGCTCTCTTGCCATCGGAAACCACCTCACGTGCTGTCAGTGAGGAAGTGGCTCTACTCCTACAGGGATATTTGCCAACTGGAACTCTTTACAGCACGACGACTTCAAGCCAAGCCACAAAAATATTACTTGCTGGTCGTCACTATTGGAAAAACTTAAAGCTCTGATATGATTTTAGCGCAGTTCTCCTTTTCCAGAAGTGTGATAGGTACTTGCATTCTCAGTGTCTTAAACATTGGAAAGTGAACACACATTTGTATGTACTTTTATGAATATTTATTTTGGTGTATCTATTACACCTACACTGTGTTAATTTCAGCTGCCTTTGTTGATATCATCACACATGATGGGAGTTGATCAACATCCTCTTACACTCTGAACCAATTTGTTGATCATACATATAGTGACATTGGACTTGGGCTAGCTGGGGGTGGGGGAATTGGGCGGAATGGTGGGATAGTTCGTTTGTGATTGATGTCTGTGAGTGGGGCCACTCATGACCTAAAATTTTCGATGGCAGACTAGTTAACTAAAGTATGCCAATGAAATTAAGTCTAAAACTCCAAAACCAAGCAAGATAAAGTAAAATAGACTGCATTTTCCGATTAAGCAGTATAACTTAGATTAGCTTAGATGCAGAGTTTCAAAGCTATAGGTGTAATAATGTCAGGCCATGTTAAATACAAGAAAAATTTCAATTGACAAAAAAACTGGCGGACAGAACCCTTAGAAAATAATTCACCAAAAATTCAAAATTTCAGATTTGTCAGTGATATATATTTATACAGCTGCACACAAAAAATTAGCAAAATTTAGAAGGTGGTGGTGAGACCCATTTGATGATCTGACACGGAATGACCCAATATGGTATTTTTGTGGATGCACAGAACTTAATGGCGTTGAAGGTCATGCAGGCTCAAGAGGAGAGGGACCGTCCAGCTTGTTATCTGCACACAGTGCGAAAGCCTACATCTCTGGTATTGAGCTGCATTGGTGCCTGTGGCGCGCACAGCTCATCAATGCTGCAAAGTATACAGAGGTTTTACAAAACCCAATTCCAATGAAGTTGGGAGATTGTGTAAAAATTGAATAAAAACAGAATACAGTGATTTGCAAATTTCATAAATCCATATTTGATTCACAATGGAACACAGACAACATATCAGATGTTGAAAGTGAGACATTTTATCATTTCATTAAAAACCACTCATTCTGAATTTGATGGCTGCAACACATCTCAAAAAGTTGGTACACGGCTGTGTTTGCCATTGTGTAACATCCCCTCTTGTTTTAACAACCGTCTGTAAACGTCTGAGAAATGAAGTGACTAGTTGCTGGAGTTTTTGGAGGGGAATGTTGTCATACTCTAATCAGATGTAGGGTTCTAGCTGCTCAACAGTCCTGGGTCTTTTTTGCAGGATTCTCCGTTTTTGGCGGATCGTCTCTGGGTTTGTTACAGGCCATGCAATTTAGTGAGTTTGGTTTTGGTGAAAATGTAGCAACTTTAAAGTGCTTTGGTGCAAAATTTTGCGGGAATGTGACATGTTTTCAATTTTTTTGTTGCTGGTTATTTGAAAAAGGTAGACATCTGACAAACTTTTGACAGCTTGGCCGTTTTCTTTGGTAGGCCTGAGTGTGAAGTTTGGCTTTTTCTGCCTTGGTTTATGGGGTGTTTGTAGACTATGCTAGTTCTTAATTTTTTTTGACCGGGCGGCCGACGCTTATGGTCGGGCAGAAGCATTATGAACGGGTGGCGCTGGGGCAATGAGTCATAATGATCAGGCTGCCCGCGGTCATTAGCAACAGTGGAGAACCCTGACTCATGTAGCTGGTGAAAATGAATCAAATGTTTTGATTTCCATCTAATTTATGCAAGTCAAACCACTGTCCCATACTGCCCTCTCACTTCAAGCACTTCAAAGCGACTAAGTGAAAAAATGCACAGTCTCTGAGAGGACTTTAAAAAACAAGCAAAAACAACTTTCATGTCGTCTCTGTCAGGGACCAGTATGACTCCCACAGAGGAGATGAATGGTTCCGGGAACCTCATGGACTTCCTGGACGAACCTATTCCAGATGTGGGAACTTACGAGGACTTCCACACCATTGATTGGTTGCGGGAAAAGTCACGTGACACAGACCGGCACAGAAAGGTAAGAGCACTTGTAGTCTCAGTTTCTGACCCCATATTCGGCCATTTCCCGGTCCTGTACTGCGCCATGCGTCAGGCTGAAGGCTGCTAAGTTATTGTAATGCATTGTAATTCAGTGCTGACACAGATCACTGGAACAGAACAACATGACGAGCATTAATGTTCACCACAGAATGTTTCCCGCTGTTCACCATTGATTTATAGATCACTGTTTCAAGCCAGTCATCCTCCATTTAGAAATGCGTTTCTTGAGCTGCCGGGTGGCTCACACGGTTAAGGCACTGCTCCGCAGTACAGAGGTGATCACCACGTCGCGAGTTCTAGCCCCGGCGTTCCCACCGGCAGGGGTCGGCAGCTTTTTCAGAGTAGCGCACAATTGGCGATCGCGCTACAGGGTTTCAAATTTGGAAGGAACTGCCGGATCTGGGTTTTCAATGGCAGCTTTGTTCGTTGCTCTAGCGCCTCCTGTTGGCCAGACGGGCGCTCGTCAGGAAGACTCCGGGTTGGTTCATGTCGGGTATCCTCCGCCCTAGTTCTGAACTTGGGAAGATTCAACCAACGAGTGTATAAGAATCAGTGGCAGACAGGCACGTGCTTCGGAGGAGAGCTGTGAACTGTCTCACTATCCTGAGTTGGCAGCAAGGGGTCGCATACGAGCAAGCTGTGTACATGGTTACCCAATTGGGAATTCCAGATTCGGGTGGGATTGGAGATGCCAAATTTATTTAAAAAAAAAAAAAATAAAAAAAAATAAAAAAAAAAAAGAAATGCGGTTCTTGGGAAAAGGACAATATGAGCGTAAATGTGGAAATCCTGTTAGAGCCTGGATATCATTATGATGGCACTCCTGGGCATTCCCTCTGGCCTCCTGGAGAAGATTCAGTGTTTTGCTTCTTGTGCTTAGATCACCAGCAAGAGTAAGGAGTCTATCTGGGAGTTCATCAAGAGCCTGCTGGATGCCTGGTCAGGATGGGTGGTAATGCTGCTGATCGGACTCCTGTCCGGTAGGGAACCCTCACCCTGTTATTTTGACCACACACATTTACACATCTTACTAGTACTCTACATGCGCTGAATTGACTGCCTGGGGATTTCTGTTGTGCCACAAATTAGTTTATTGATTTGCTGTTCCATATTCCCAGGTATACTCCTATACGTCAGTCTGTTTCCAACCTGAAATTTTCCTTGAAATTTATATCCTTTTTGAATGTTTGGTCTTCCCCATGCAGGGACACTGGCTGGAGTCATTGACTTGGCAGTGGACTGGATGACTGATCTAAAGGAAGGGGTTTGCCTGTCTGCGTTCTGGTACAGCCACGAGCAGTGCTGCTGGACCTCTAATGAGACCACTTTTGACGACCGTGACAAGTGTCCTCAGTGGCAGAAGTGGTCCGAGCTCATGAGCGGCCATGCCGAGGTGAAATCACTGTGTGTGACTGTTAGCTGTGCGCACGAGGCGTTGTCCTCTCTACATAAGCAGAGCTGGCTGCAAGGATTACATCTGGGATGTAGGCAATACTCTGAAGTGCTTTGCTTAGGAAACAGAAGGTTCTTTGCTTTCTGGAGAGTCTGTCTTGCGCCCAAGATGACATGTAAACAGTATGTCACAAAGTGTTTCAGTGTAATGTTCCTTGGTCATGATGCATGACTGTCCTCTGATCTTTTTGTGTCAGAGATTGGTCTTAGAGGAAAACCCACCAACAGGGAAACCATGTGCCCATGTGCATGCTCAGTCCTGTCTTTCTCCAGGGTGCTGGCGCCTATGTGCTCAACTATCTGCTGTACCTTCTGTGGGCGCTGTTCTTCTCCTTCTTGGCCGTGACCCTCGTCCGGGTTTTTGCCCCCTATGCATGTGGCTCCGGTATCCCTGAGGTGGGTATTAGAGTTACTCTGGCAAATTTTCAAAGTTTACGATTTGAAATCAAAATCTTGCCTGCATATTCATGAATTTTCAAATGGGGAGTGATTTTTGGTGTATTACTGTCTCTGAGCCATGAATTTATTCAGAACTGGGAGAATGTTTTGGTGTGTTTATTGGGACCCGAGCACCAAGGATGCGAGGACCCTATTGGAACTGTGGTGTTTTATTAGCTTACTGGCCCTATGGCCCGATAAGCTATTGTCATGGTGTCCATCGTCTGTCGTTCGGAACATTTTTGATCCTTTTTTGTCCTGATGAATTTTTGTGTAAATTTGTCACAGCATACTACTAGACCCTAAATTTTTTTTTTTTTTTTTTTTTTTTTTTTTTTTTAAGGACTTTCAGATTTAATCATTTTTGTCTGTTTTATGGGCCCTTGAAATTTTGGCCCCAATGTTAAAGAAAGGACTGAGAATGTTTGAAAAATTATTTCTCAAAAGCTGCGTAATAAATCTTTTTCTAAATCAGGCAATCAACTTTCCTTCGTACCGTCAATGTACAGTGCGAGTGCAATTTTGATTGAACTGACGTAAGTGGGTCTAGCAGGTGCGCTGTACTTTATGAATATGCAAGATGGACTGTGGAGGCCAAACGGTTGCACATAGAGATCAAGCTTGTATTATCGACCAATATGAAGTCATATTTGACCTATATTTTGGCTGTGTTAAAGTTGACCTTAGATGACATTGAAGGGTCGAACTCAAGGTCAAGGAAAATATTAACAATGTTAAAAGATAGGACTTGAAATTTCAAAAAAAGGTTTCTCAAACTGTCTGATAACTTTTGTAAATCTGGCAATCATCTCACTTTGATACACTTTATGTACAGTATGAGTGCCATTTTCATTGATTCGATGGAAGTGGGTCCAGTGGGAGCGCTGTACTTTAAAGCCTCTAGAAATTTGTCTTGACATAGTGAGAATTCACGTATAATATCAAAGTTGGGTGTCTCATAAAGCATCTAAAAAAAACAGTGGAAATTAACAGAAATTTGCCTAAATTGGCAAATGATCTTTAGCAGGCGGATTATACCCATTGTATGAAAAAAAAAAACTTACAATGACCATGAGAACAATTTCTCTATCTGGGGGAAAAAAAACCTGACAATGAGAACTATTTTACTTTAAGGAACTGAGAACTTAAAATAGGCCTGTACAAGCCTTTATATAATTTGTCATCCAAATTCAGTCATCGTCCAAAAAAGAATATCTGCGCCCTTGATCTAAAAGCTCACTTTAAACAAGATGAACACATCAGGCCCTGGGCAGGCATCGGAGAATGAACACATCGGGAAATGAATGCATCAGAAAATGAGCAGAAGGGTGTTCATCATCGAACGCAGTGACCAGGTTTGCAGCCTCGAACGCATACAAAAATCAACAGGCATCCGTTCGAAAAAGAATGTGTTCACTGTTCAGAATATTGACAAGCTCCCTGAACTGGCATTAGGTGTGTAACATGACTGGCTATAAAAGGGATGTCTTAGAGAGGCTGAGTTTCTCAGAAGTAAAGATGGCCGAAGGCTCTCCAACCTGTGAAGGCTTGCGTAAAAAAATTGTGGAATACTTTAAAAACAATGTTCCTCAAAGTCAAATTGCAAAGGCTTTGAAGTTCTCATCATCGACAGTGCACAACATCATCAAAAGATTTAGAGAAACTGGAAAAATCTCTGTGCGTAAGAGACAAAGCCGAAGACCTTTACTGGATGCCCGTGATCTTCGGGCCCTCAGACGCCACTGTATCACTCACCGGCATGATTCTGTCATTGTCATTACTTAATTGGCCCAGGAATACTTAAAGAAACACTCTATCAACACAGTCTGCCGTGCCATCCACAGATGTCACCTAAAACTCAATCATGCAAAAAGGAAGCCATGATCCAGAAGCGCCGCCGTGTTCTGTGGGCCAAGGCTCATTTAAAATGGACTGTAGCAAAGTGTCCTGTGGTCAGAGTCCAAATTTGACATTCTTGTTTGAAATCATGGGCGTTGTGTCTACCGGGCTAAAGAGGAGAAAGACCACCCCTCCTGTTATCAGCGTTGCGTTCAAAAGCCAGCATCTCTGATGGAATGGGGATGCATTCGTGCATATGGTGTGGGACACTTGCATATTTTAAAAAGCACCATAAATGCTGAAAGGTATATAAAGGTTATAGAGCAACATATGCTCCCCTCCAGATGACATCTGTTCCAGGGAAGGCCTTGTGTATTTCAGCAGGACAATGAAAAACCATATGCTGCAGCTATTACAACAGCATGGATTCATAGTAGAAGAGTCCATGTGCTGAACTGGCCTGCCTTCAGTCCTGATATTTCACAGATTGAGAATATTTGGCTCATAATTCAGCGAAAAGTCTGTCAAAGGAGACCCAAAAATCTCCAGCAGCTGGAAGCCTGTATTAAAGGGACATTGTGTAGGAATTACTCCCATCCAGCATTTGAAATCGTTCAAATGAATAGTGCACTCGAGCGCCTCACCTTTTTAAACATGTATTCTAACTACGGTAGCCACCGTGTATCAATGTTCTCCGGAAATGTAGCAATGTCCACTGCAAAACCCATGCAACGGCTCCGTACGGAATGGGCAAACAAGCGCTCGGCTTAAATATAGTTTGGAAAAACAATTTGTATACCTAATAGGGATATAAAATGTTGATGAACTAGTTTTATTTAACAGGGAAATAAATTCTGACAAGCAAAATTACTTTTAGTGTACGAATGCTCAAAGCTTATTAATTCCATCCTTTCTCTATACCTGGAAATGGAGCCCATCCCAGCTGACTCACAGGGTGCACACACCATTCATTAGAATTTAATTTTAATATTGCGAATGCATATGCTGCGCATACTCACGCAACCCGGTGCATCATCTATAACATAGCTACTGCCATTTATTTCCACGCTTATCAGCACTAGAAAATAAACAAAATTTTTTTGACTAAATTCACGCCTGACGTGTTTTACTACTCTAATGTTTCTCTGGGTACTCAAACATCAAAGTAAGCCGGAAAAGCGCTGATTTCATTCGATATTAGTCAAGTTTTAATTCTGAATTATTTTCCTTCCCCTTATACAGGATTAGTAAATTCCTCAGTCCGCACATGATCAGTTTTAAAATATACATACAGTCGATCTTCGTTTCGTTCTCATCGGTTTCTTCTGCAGCCCTCGTGTTTTCTCTGTGCAGATGGAGTTCAGCCGCATCAGTGAATCTTCGCTGTATCACTCCCATACACTGATGCTGCTCACTAAGTGTGTCGTTCACATCTCATCCTATCCATCGTTTCCAACCCACTCAACACTTCTACAGCGCCCTCCATAATCTGGTTAAGATGTGTTAAAAGCCTTAAAATAAATTCAATTTTTATTGCAGAAGCATACTATCACACTGAAAATTATGGAAAAATGTAACCTTCAACTGAATTTTAAGGGGAAAAAAAAATCCCTGACTAGGAAATAATTATTTTTCATAAAATCACCTGTTCCACAGTTATTGGCATCCCTAACAATTCCTAGGAAATAAATGTAATTGATGTATTTCTGTCATTTCTACAGTAGTTTACAAAGTTGAGCAGAGTATCTAGGAACATTTAATTAGTAATTCATCACTTCCTGTTTCCCTGGTGTATAAATATTATGTGACACAGAGGCCATTTCTCTTATCCACTCTTCAACATGGGAAAGACAAAGGAACACACCATTCAAGTAAGGTAGACGTGTGTTGACCTTCACAAGCCAGGCAATGACGACAAGAAAATAGCCACTCGCCAGCACCTGCCCATATCCACTGTCAGAGGCACCTGCCCATATCCACTCTTTAAAACAACTGGAACAGTGGTAAACAAGCCTGGAAGAGGACGCAAGGTTATTTTGCCAATATGCATAGTGAGGAGGATGGTAAGAGAAATAAAAAGTTCTCCAAAGCTCACTGTTAAAGAATTGCAACAAATGGTAGCATCTTGGGGTCACAAAGTCTCCAAAACAACCATCAGGCACTATCTACATGCCAACAAGCTGTTTGGGAGGCATGCATGGAAAAAAACTTTTCTCGCTCACAATCATAAATCTAAAATCTCTGGAGTTTGCTAAGCGGTACTGGGACTTCAACTGGGACCGTGTGTTTTGGTCAAATGAGACCAAGATAGAGCTTTTTGGCCACAAACACTCTAAGTGGGTCTGGCGGGACACAAAAGATGAGTATGCAGAAAAGCACCTCATGCCCACTGTGAAGTATGGGGGAGGATCGGTGATGCTGTCGGCCCTTTTCTCTTCCAGAGGCCCTGGGAACCTTGTTAGGGTGCATGACATCATGAACGCTTTGAAATACCAAGACATTTTAAATCAAAATCTGGTGGCCTCTGCCCAAAAGCTGAAGATGGGTCGTCACAGGGTCTTTTAGTAAGATAATAACCCTAAACATGTGGCCAAATGTACACAGAAATGGTTCACCAGACACAGAATCAAGCTCCTCCCATGGCCATCTCAGTCCCCAGACCTCAACCCCATTGAAAACCTGTGGGGTGAGCTGAAGAGGAGAGTGCAGAGGAGAGGCCTCAGGTCGCTGGATGATTTAGAGAGATTGTGCAAAGAGGGATGGTTGAAGATCCCTCTTTCTGTATTCTCCCATCTTGTGAAACATTATAGGAGAAGATTAGGTACTGTTTTGATGGCAAAAGGGGGTTGTACAAAGTATTAACATCAGGGATGTTAATAATTGTGGCACACCTGATTTGATGTAAAAGAATTAGTTATTAATGTGGGGTTTTTTTCCCACTGAATAAATGCACTTGAATTTTAGGTTAGATTTCCCTCTTTTTTTCACTGTGGTCCTATATTATTCAAAAAAAAAAAAAAACTGAATTTATTAGAAGCTAAAGAACACATCTTAACCAGGGGTGCCAATAATTATGTAGGGCACTGCAGCTAATAATGGCTGAACAACAAATACTGTCCCTGTGTGGTGCTGTCATGCAAGTTCGGCACATGCATAAAAAAAGATACAGAATACGACGCTTCTGACATAGTAAAAGTTGCTGAAAAGTCACAACATCAAGTATGCACATCTGCTGTTTTAATAATTAAGAATGAGCGTGCAATTGTAAATAAATGATTAGCTGCGAAGTTTTTTGTGCTGAATTTATACCACACTGAAAGTGCACACATTATGGACGTAGTCAATGCTACTTAGCCAGCATATAATACATGAAGCAGCAAAACACAGTCCCGTGAATCGGTGTAAGAGATTCAAGGTAACGGAAATAAACAACTCTGCTTAGGTGCATCTTGAACAATTTAATACGAAAAAAAAAGCAAGTGTTAGCTACATGCATGCTTATAGGATGTCACCTTCAACAGCTACCGAATACATACCTGTCATCCAGCCTAAGTTAACCAACAACAGCCTTTGCTACCTCACTGTTTATTCTGTAACTTTACATAAGATAGGTGAAGCAGTCGAGTCGCCACATAAAAAGCTATTAATCAAATTCAAAAACTGAAAACATTGGTGTCGTTACATCTACTCACGTTTTTACCAAATCGGTGAAGTTAGCCAACAGCACGGAATCTCCTGACCAGTGCTACAAGCAAAGAATCGCAGCTTCTGTGCTTCTTACAAGAACGCACTTAAAGACAAGGTCCCCTTGGTGTTCGCGTAGCTTGAATTTGAAGTTGACTGACTTGTCGATCAGAAAGCTGGCAACTTCAGCGTCCCTTTGAAAATCTTTTGCTTTCATTAGCTGCTTCCACCTGGGGAAGGCTAGCCCGATGTTGACCCTCGTTTTTTGAATGCGCTGGTCGCGCTGCCTTTTTAATTCTCTTTTTCGCTTTCTTAGGGATGAGGACTGTCTCCTGTGCTGCTGCTGCATATGTATGGTCCTGCATTATGCTTCAGCAGTGCAGATTGTCAAACTTGCCGCAGTAGCCGCTCTTGCTGATCTCTGGTGTCTCAATCACTCTGTGCTGGCTGGCAGGGCAAACGCGGATTTATTCTGCGTTTGGTGCCATTTGTCCCTTGCCGGCAGCTGTAGTTTCAAGATGGCTGACCGTCATGGCGCTTCCCTACTGGCTTACCCGTCCAATGTACAAACAAATCTAAAATTCTTCGTTTACGAGAATATGTCAGATTATTAGCGGAGGTCAAAATACACCAATGATGACATCTATGAATGCAGGCTTATATTTTGGCCAATAGACAACTGAAAATGTTACACAATGTCCCTTTAAACAAGAGTGGGATCAAATTCCAATGGCGAAACTATAGAAACTTGTCTCCTCAATGCCCAGACGCCTCCACTCTGTGTTAAAAAGAAGATGGGATGCTACACCATGGTAAACAGGCCTATGTCCTAACTTTTTTTGAGACCTGTAGCAGCCATCAAATTTGAAATGAGCTCATTTTGTGGATAAAATTGTAAAATTTCTGTTTCAACATTTGCTATGTTTTGTCTGTTTTTTTTTTTTTTTGTCTACTGTGAATAAAATACTGGCTGGCGTGATTTCCAAGTCTTTGCCTTTTGATTTTATTCACAATTTACACTTTGTTCCAACTATTGAGGAATTGGGGTTTTTAAAAATAGCTTATTACATTTTTTGCAGTTGTACATTGCTGTCAAAGATCCCCATGTGCACAACATTTTGTATTTTGAAATTTGGTCGGCTGACAACAGCATCTGTGCTTATGGGGACGGCATCCTCCAATAGAAATGCACTCCCCCCAGGCGTTGTGGAGCACAGCAACTGATACCTGATTTAAATTGAAGTCAATTTTGTTCAATCGTAATTCAAAATTGTCTGGGAAGTGCCTGAATGTGAAAATGGTTTTCTCATACGGAAGACGTCAGCATGCTGCTCTGAGCTTGCGTGTGGACAGTGTGCTTCATAGCGCCCCCAAACACAGAGCCATGTTTAAGTAAAAGTGTTTGCTCACCACCATAAAAATAACTAATTACACAGCCTTCCACTGTCCATTGGTTGTGAACGCACACCTGAACCCCACCCCCAACACACACAAGGGTGCGAGGGCCCGTTCATCGCTGCTTGCAGCTTTAATTTTGTAATGGTTTCAGAATATTTGGGAACTGTGTTATTTCTATTTTTAAATAATTTTCCTTTTATAAAGAAATTGAATAGATGGATAGAATGCCCATCATGAATGAATTCCGATCATGTGAATGTCTTCAGCTGCTGATTGGGTGTCATACCTCTTGGTGTTTTTGACTCGGTGTAAAAGTCAGCCTGTGAAAAAATTTGCACCCTGTGTGCGAGCCATCTGAAAGTGGCGTCGCCTCTGCTGTCCCTCCTCCACAGATAAAGACCATCCTTAGCGGGTTCATCATCCGGGGATACTTGGGGAAGTGGACCCTGCTGATAAAGACCGTGACGCTGGTGCTGGCCGTGTCCTCTGGCCTCAGCCTGGGGAAGGAGGGCCCTCTGGTGCATGTGGCCTGCTGCTGCGGCAACCTCTTCTGCAGCCTCTTCTCCAAGTACAGCAGGAACGAGGGCAAACGCAGGGAGGTTAGTCTCATCCCGATTTTTACTCACTGTCACCGTTACTCACCCTAACTCTTACTCTCGGTCACTGTTACTCACCCTGACTCCCGTATTCAGAAACGACAGTCACACTCACCCTCCACTCGCCATATAGTGAGTACGATTGAAATGTAACTGGAGTGTGAGAGAGAGAGAGACCTACCACTAACTGAGAGAGCGGTCCCACTCCTCGCCAGGTGATATTCACAAACGCCACTCGAGCATAACTGACAGTAGTGGGCACTGGGTACCACAGGCGGTGGATCGGCTACTGCAACGGGACGCTCAATCCTCACCCTTCAGTGCTGAATGACCTAAACCTGTCGCAGTTTACTTTTCCTTATTAGAAAGTTTCTCTGACTAATTAGTAAAACGACAATGAAATGTATTTTTATTAGCGTTGTTATACATTGCTTCACAAAATTGAGGCGTTTCTTTCGCACATAAATGACGACGTAAATATCAGCATGTCTTCATAAATTCTGTGGTCGAGTGGCTCGCGAAAGGCGCAGGACAGCCCGCGAGGCTCACTAAGCAACAAGCTGTGAAACGTGCCAGACCTTTCCTTCTACATTCAGCAATTAAGAATGTAGAAAAGAATGGATTCTCGCGACTATATGAGCCTCACAGACCAATCCACACGCGTCCCACGAGCCGCTGAGCGCAGAATTTTCCAACCCATCAGTAAAGAAAAGTGCGAGAAATCCGAATGCGTGAGAGTTGACAGATATGCGTAATAAATTAAAACTGGTCACGCCTGATAATGTTGAGAGTTTTCAGAATTTCTGCAATGGTAATTTAATGAATTGAAAACAGGGCAATAATTATCAATGCTCATTCTAACTTAACAAGTTGAACTGGTGAAACATGATAATCCTTCGGATTTTTGGAGTACAAGTAAATAAAATTTTATTAAATGATTGGATATGACCTTTTTTCAATCATTATTTTTAAGGGATGGTTTTGAGCTTCCCCTATTGCCAGTTCACCAGTAGCCACTGGTGGGTACACAAATGCTAACCTCGAGTTCACCACAGTGCAGTTCGTAAACACTGAAACCAGGTGGTCAGTCAGCAAGTTACTGGCATTGTTATTGTCATTTTAGTTAAAATTTGTGTAGTTGCGATTGCGTCAAGCACGTGGCTGTAAATGATCCAGAGTGTCCAATGTTTGTAACCACCTGAAAGCCATGACAACGAAATACCGGCACAAGTTAGTGCGGCTCAAGGGAGGTGTTCCCTGCACTCAACCTTCACTCAGAAAGAGACGCTATTTTCAGTGTGAGTGAGGTCTCTGAAAGCAAATGAGTGTTAGGAGAACCTCTGACTCATTTAGTATAACCTGACACTAACTAAGTTTTAGTACTCACTCGCACTCAATTAGTGTGAGTGTCGTTTCTGAATACGGGCCTTACTCTCTGTGACTGTAGTCTCCCTGACTCATGCACTCTGTCACTGTTACTCACCCTGACTTTTACTCTCTGTGACTGTTACTCTCCCTGACTCTTAATGGCTCTGTGATTGACAGGTCCTCTCTGCAGCCGCAGCTGCAGGGGTGTCTGTGGCCTTTGGGGCTCCGATTGGAGGGGTCCTCTTCAGCTTGGAGGAGGTATGGGCTTTTCCACACTACAGGGGGCTGCATTCAGTGCCTTGTGTGACGAAAGGTGGGTTTGGTTATTCTCAAAGGGGTGGAGATGATCAGAGGGGTAGAGATGAAAAGGAGGTTGGGCTGCTCTCAGAGGGGTGGAGATGAAAGGTGGGTTGGGTTATTCTCAGAAGGGTGGAGATGAAAGGTGGGTTGGGTTACTCTCAGAGGGGTGCAGATGGAAGGAACGATGGGTTATTATCAGAGGGATGGAGATGAAAGATGAGTTGGGTTATTCTCAGAAGGGTGGAGATGAAAGATGAGTTGGGTTATTCTCAGAGGGGTGTAGATGAAAGGTGGGTTGGGTTACTCTCAGAGGTCCATAAACAGAGGGACACTTGCTCACCTTTCCCTCATATGGCCTGTCATGTAGGGGCCCATATTTTGCCGCCGTTAATGCTTTTACATTCAATGATTATGGTTGAATATTATGAGAAGAATTTTCAGAATAGTGTAAAGGTAATTGCATAGTTGAGGCCTAATGTTTAGGTAAAATGGCTCATTTGAGAGTAAATTTGGGATCATGGTGCCCTGATGCGATGGGTTAGCGTTGAGCTTTGCTCTCTGTTTGCTTTTTGAGTAGGTGAGCTACTACTTCCCCCTGAAGACACTGTGGCGGTCCTTCTTCGCCGCCCTGGTGGCAGCGTTCACTCTGCGCTCCATAAACCCGTTTGGCAACAGCAGACTGGTGCTGTTCTATGTGGAGTACCACACCCCTTGGTACATGGCCGAGCTGGTTCCTTTCATCCTGCTGGGGGTGTTCGGGGGCCTGTGGGGCACTCTATTCATCCGTGGCAACATCGCCTGGTGCCGCCGCCGCAAGACCACACGGCTGGGCCGCTACCCTGTCTTGGAGGTGATGGCGGTGACTGGCATCACGGCCATCCTGGCCTTCCCCAATCCGTACACCCGCCGCAGCACCAGTGAGCTAATCTCCGAGCTATTCAATGACTGTGGTGCCCTGGAGTCCTCCCAGCTCTGCGACTACATCAACGACCCCAACATGACTCGGCCGCTGGACGACATCCCGGACCGGCCGGCGGGGCCCGGCGTCTACACTGCTCTCTGGCAGCTTGCTCTTGCCCTCGTCTTTAAGATCATCATCACCATCTTCACCTTCGGCATGAAGGTCAGTGCGACACTGTGGCGCTTAAAGCAGGGCTCGACAGTTCGAGTGTTTCTCTGGCATTTGCGAATTCAAATACATGACTGCAAATTGTAAAATGTATTTAGGAGCTCTTGGGTGTATAACAATAATCAGTGCTGGCAGTAATTAGCTCAATGCGGGCGGCTTGCCTGCCGAAAAGCAAAAGAAGAGTCATTGTCACTGCTCTGAACCAGTGCCCTGCGTTAAAAACACCACGTGATTCATTCATCCAACCAGTTAGTGTGTTTACGTCATTCCCTCCTCTGACGGTGAAAAAAAGTTTGACGGGCAAGTTATTAGCCGCTTGCATTGAGGCTTCGCCAAGTGCCCTGTGTGTCCTGGGGATTCCCCCGGTATAAGATACTTTATTGATCCCTATTGTGTGGAGCAGTGGGCAGCCACAGTGCGGCGCCCGGGGACCAACTCCAGTTTTAAAGCCAGTTCCTTGGTCAGTGGTAGTGATAGGAGTGTTCCTATGATGCATGTTTTTGTGGGCGGGGGAAACCGGAGTACTCAGAGGAAACGCATGCGAACACGGGGAGAACATGCAAACGCCGCATAGAAAGGCCCCAGTCCGGAATCGAACCCACGACCTTGCTGTGAGACGATAGTGCTAACCACTCTGCTACCGTGCTGCCCCTGCATGTCCTCTGCTGGGGATTCCCCCTGTATGTCCTCTGCTGGGAATTCCCCCTGTGTGTCCTCTCCAAGGGATTCCCCCTGTGTGTCCTCTCCTGGGGATTCCCCCTGTGTGTCCTCTGCTGGGGATTCCCCCTGTGTGTCCTCTGCTGGGGATTCCCGCTCTGTGGCCTCTCCTGGGGATTCCCCCTGTGTGTCCTCTGCTGGGGATTCCCGCTCTGTGGCCTCTCCTGGGGATTCCCCCTGTATGTCCTCTCCTGGGGATTTACCCGGTGTGTCCTCTCCTGGGCATTCCCCCTGTGTGTCCTCTGCTGGGGATTCCCCCTGTGTGTCCTCTGCTGGGGATTCCTCCTGTGTGTCCTCTGCTGGGGATTCCTGCTCTGTGGCCTCTCCTGGGGATTCCCCCTGTATGTCCTCTCCTGGGCATTCCCCCCGTGTGTCCTCTGCTGGGGATTCCTCCTGTGTGTCCTCTGCTGGGGATTCCTGCTCTGTGGCCTCTCCTGGGGATTCCCCCTGTATATCTTCTCCTGGGCATTCCCCCCGTGTGTCCTCTCCTGGGGATTCCCCCTGTATGTCCTCTCCTGGGCATTTCCCCTGTATGTCCTCTCCTGGGCATTTCCCCTGTATGTCCTCTCCTGGGCATTTCCCCTGTATGTCCTCTCCTGGGCATTTCCCCTGTATGTCCTCTCCTGGGCATTTCCCCCGTATGTCCTCTGCTGGGGATTGCCCCATATGTCTTCTGCTGGGGATTCCCCCCGTATGTCTTCTCTTGGGGATTCCCCCCCGTGTGTCCTCTCCTGGGGATTCCCCCTTCTGTTCCCAAGCCAGTTCATCCACAGGAGACCCGAATCCCAAAAAACAGATGCCAGGCTGTAAGAGAAAGTAACGCCAAATCTGCAGCATCATGTGAACGACTCTATTTGGCTCCGTCTTGCAGGCGACCTCGTGTTCCACTGAGCTCGGAATGTCAGCGCAGCGTATTCCCCTTGCTGGTTACTTAGTTTTAGTTACTATGAAAACATGGGTCGCGTGGCCCCCCCACCCCCAAATATTTGCCCTAGTGAAAGTTCAATGACTTGTATCACTAGAAAGGTCACAGATGGAGCCCTGGTTTGTGTTACAGACATCTAGGAAGTCAAATATGAACTTTCATTTGGTGGCATTTGTTGTGGTTTTCATTCAGAAATATTTTCATATAATGAGGTTCCCCCATCCTCAAGCAATTGGAGAGAGAGAGATTCCTCAGAAAATTAGGCTTTATTGTGGCATATTGATGAATATAAAGTTCTTTGCTTTTCACTCCCAGTTTTTAAACTCATCACAGGAAATAACTTCCAAATATGGTTTTTCCCACCTGCTCACGCTACAGTGGTTCAATGACGTAATGTCTGCTTCTTACATTTTTTTTGTGTTTTATCATTAGATGGCATCTTTTGCAAAATTACAACTTCAAGGCTACTTCATTGTTTAAGAGGACTTTTAGTTGGGTCACAGGTCGTCCCAGAGACACACAAACCAAAACACTGCCAACTTGCCTTGAAAAATGCAGCCAAAGGATTACAACCCTCTTCCAGTGTAATATTGGCGATGCATATTTCTAATTCATGTAACAGATATAGCTGTGCTATTAGTGATGGGGAATAATACTGATGACTGAACAGATATTGCCTGAATCAATTGAACAGATGCCAGTCAAAGCGACAGGAGCCAACCGGTTATGTGTGTGTGTGTACTGCTCATGCTTGTGTGATCTGCTTGTGTGTGTGTATGTATGTTACTGTTGCTTACACAATATGGTTACTGATTATGATTATTGATTATGATTATTAATTTAGCTTTTTAGGCATGAATTAACATTTTTAAAGAATATTTTGAGAAATATGGAAATATAATCCTCCACACAATTTTAATACTCTTTGTGTTACAGACGTCAAAGAAGTCAAATATGAACATTCATTTGGTGGCATTCAGCTTAACTGTCGGTGACCTTTGAAGGTCAAACTCGACAGTGAAAATACAATAACTTGTGCCACCAAAATAGGGTTTATAGTAAGAGACATTCAGAAAGTCGTATATGAAGTCCATTTGCTGACCTCAACTCCACCTTCTGTGACCTTTAAAGTTTCACAAATGGCATATTAAATTTTCAATGACTTGTGTCTCCAAACTGCTCCAGAGCTTAGGATTGTATTACTGACATATAGCACTTATAACTGTAAGTGAACATTTATTTAGTGACTTCGACATTGACCTTCAGTGATTCGAAAGTCATACTTCTCATGAAATGTTCATAACTTGTCATCACGATATGATAGCTTGCCGGTAAGCTACAGGACCCTCGGTCCTATTTTTCAAAGTTGTCTTCTTTTGTGTCTTTACAAAAAAAAAGAAAATAATATTAATTTATTCATTTTCATTGTGGTACAAAAATTCTTGATGTGCCACTGAATTTCTTAATTTAGTGGCACTTGCTGCTTGGGAAAAAAAACTCAGCGTCAAGCCCTGGCTTCAGGACTCAGTCTTTCTGATGGGGAATCTTTTCTGTTCAGTAAGCAGCTGTGTTCAGATCTGCTGTGTTTCGATGGCTTTGTGATCCTGCTGCAGATTCCCTCTGGGCTGTTCATCCCCAGTATGGCGGTTGGAGCGATCGCTGGGCGCATTGTGGGCATTGCTGTGGAGCAGATGGCCTACCATCACCACGACTGGATCATATTTAAGAACTGGTGCCGGCCGGGGGCAGACTGTGTCACGCCAGGCCTGTACGCCATGGTGGGGGCTGCAGCGTGTTTGGGTAAGGGATGGAGTTTGGGGGCCAGAAAGTTGGCGCGTTTGAAAAGTGTCTGTCATGCACAGCGGGCGAGTAATAGTAGCCTATGTGGGAAAGCTATTATGTTTTCTTTGAATCAGCTGATTGAGTGAATGGGAAATACAGCAAGGCTGCCCTAACCTCTGCCTGCAAATCTACCAACCGGGAGGTCGTCTCGCGTGTTGAGCGAAGAGTAGCTTCTCCGGGTGGGAGAGAGAGAAGGGCGATGGTGGCCCTTCTGGATCTGAGTTTGGTAGCCCTGGTGGATAGAAAAATTTTTAATCTGTGATCTGTTATTTAACGGTATTAGTGGTGTTCAGTGGTAGTTGAGCTGGTCCCTTAAAATAGCTAATTACTGCTGAGAAATGTAAGTATAAATGCTTAAATTTGACATCTGAAATAAATGTATCCAATGTTCCAGTTGAAATTGATCCTGTTGTAACGAGGCAAAATTGGCTCGGACCTGTTCCCATGTCACTAGCTTTCTGGTTTGAGTAATTATTTGTAGTTTGCTGTGGGGAAAGTAAACCTGTTGTCTGTCTTAAGTAAGTCTGCTCATTTTGACGCTTACTGAAAAAAATTTACAGCAATGATCTTCCCAAGTACTACTTCTGCTGAGGTGAAAAACTATATTCAACACCCATGGAATTTTTTTTAACTGCTGATAGTTTGTTTTAAATGGCTGCCAAGAAGTTCTAATTCGTTTTCAGTTTTTATAAGTATATTTTCTCCGTCGACGACACGCTGTGGCTGGCAGTGGTTCGTCTGAAAGGAGGCTGAAGCATCGCTGTGGTCACCGTGTGTGCCTTTCTGATGCTGTGTGTTTGGCAGGCGGGGTGACGCGGATGACCGTGTCGCTGGTGGTCATCATGTTCGAGCTGACGGGTGGGCTGGAGTATATCGTGCCTCTGATGGCGGCTGCCGTGACCAGTAAGTGGGTGGCGGATGCCTTTGGGAAGGAGGGCATTTACGAGGCGCACATCCAGCTAAATGGCTACCCATTCCTGGACGTGAAGGACGAGTTTACGCACCGCACACTGGCTACGGATGTGATGCGGCCGCGACGCGGGGAGCCCCCCCTCGCCGTGCTGACGCAGGACGGAACCACCGTGGAGGATGTGGAGGCACTGATCAAGGATACAGACTACAACGGCTTCCCTGTAGTGGTGTCGCGCGAGTCAGAGCGACTTATAGGCTTTGTCCAGCGCAGAGACCTCACCCTCGCCATCAGTGAGTCTGTGCCTCTCTCTCGCCCGCACATGCGCGCACACACACACACACACGCACACACACACATTCACTCACTCACTCACACTCTCTCCGGCTCTTCTCAGAGAGTGCTCGTCAGAAGCAGGATGGGGTCGTGAGTAATTCGGTGGTGTATTTCACGGAGGACGCGCCGCAGATGCCTGCCAGTAACCCCCAGCCCCTCAAACTGCGGCGCATCCTGAATCTGAGCCCCTTTACCGTCACTGATCACACCCCCATGGAGACTGTGGTGGACATCTTTCGCAAGCTGGGCCTCCGTCAGTGTCTGGTCACACGCAGCGGGTGAGCACACACCCCCCGCGGGGGCCCCTCTTCAGGCCACTTGTCTGTCATCTTTTGAAATGTCAGGGAAAATGGGACCCAAAAGAGAAATTTTCAGAGACTTTTGAAATGACGAGCTCTTAACTGGCCAGCTTTACTTTGCCTTCAATGCCAGTTTACTGACCATTATACAGTGCAGGCAGAATGAGCAGCTTTACTGTAAATGAGTTGTATCGTGTGGTCAGTGTAAGTCATGCAGCTCAAACAGGCCACTTCAGTGACAGCAGGTCACAGCTGCTCGTCTCCGCTTCCTGAAGTTTTGCCCCAGTTACTTCCTCGGGACTTATTGACTTGCTTATGTACAATGATGTTTACAAATGTGTTACAATGAATGTTTAATACTTTTGTTTGTGTTTTTGTGTGCATTAGTCGGCTGTTGGGGATTATTACCAAGAAGGATGTTTTGCGACACATGGCTCAGATGATGAACCAGGATCCCGAGTCCATCATGTTCAATTGAGTCACATGCCTCGTAGCACCTGAGCAGTGCCACACCTCTGCCACCTGCTAACATTTCTACTGATTGGCTGAGGCTGGTGCCCCCTGGTAGCTGTGGTCAGAATAGCAGGTGTGAGCGTCTGGAGCAGGGCTGGTGATTGGAGGGGGTGCCGCTGCCTGCCACTCTGAGCTGTGTTTTGTTGTGCTAAAATAAGACTGTGACCCGTCCCATCACTCTCAAACTCCCAGACAAAAGCATCTTCAGTAGCTACTTTCAAAATGGTGCGGTTCCCCTGGGAATTACTGGAATGAGAAGAATCCATGTGCTGAATCAGGGCTCAGAATAGGATGGCATCAGTGGAAGGGTTTTTGAAGCGTGTTTGTTGTGCTTCAGGAGCTTTTAAGATAAGTTACACTTTATAGAATCCCATTTGGTAATTTGTCCCCTGCAGTTCACCCGTCCCATAGTTAGAAGCAACATCCTTTTCTACAGCCAGTTGATTGGTCAGGGGTGCTGGTTGGAGCGTTTCTATGAAGTATGTTTTTCTGGGTGGGGAAAACCGAGTACCCGGAGGAAACCCGCACAGACATAGGGAGAACATTCCAGCTCCACACAGAAAGGCCCCAGGCCAGACTCCATGACCTTTCTGTGAGGCGGCAGTGCTAACTGCATCGCCGCCGAGCTGCATGATGGTCTGGTTTGGAGAGTCACACTGGTTTGGCTTAACTTTTACTGTGGGCTGGCTGAAGGGGGACAAGATGAGGTTTTTGTGTCCCTGCCATGTCCCACATTAGATTGGCAGGAGTGTCACAGCCGTGGCGACGGCACTGCTCGCTCTTGTAGTGAGTGACACTGAAACTTCCGCTGGAACATGGGAGGCTCGCAGGAAGTGGGTTTAGCTGTGGTCATTGGCTTAGTGACCCCTTCTGGTCTTCTGTGTTGCCTGTGTCTCTCTGTACTCGCAAATCACTGTGGGTCCCCCCCAACCCCCTTTTCCCAGTGCATTGTGGGCCGTATGGCTGCCCTCTGCTGGCGGCAGGTGTCTGTATATAGTTCTCAAAGTTGGGCATCCAGATTCAGTTGGGATTGAACATGTAAAATTTAGAAACAAAAGAAGTCAAAATGTGAAGATGATGGCACTTTGCTGGTGCTGCAAGTACCTATCTATGTGTCTGTATTTATGAGAAGTACATTGTATATATTCCCTGTGTACGTGTTGCAGAAAGTCACTTTAAAATCCCGATTTCCATGTGAAAGATTTATGCTTGTGACCATTTTCTAAGCTCAAACTGAAGCTTGAAATTACTTTCAAGCATTGATGGAAATAGAAGTTTTGGAAAAACCTTCAAAAGGGTGAAACCAATGATATTGAAGTCTAATCCAGCCGTAGTGACTGATTATCGCTCTGTTTCAGCATTTTGCTGATGAAGTCAATGATTAAATGAAACAAAAGGCTTGAGGAATGCGACCCCCTCCCCCCACCCCCCAGCCGGGTTTGAAAGGCATGGTGATGACATCACTGGGTGATGGAAGAACAGCGCATGAGCTGCTTGGCGAAGCGTTGAGCTCTGCTGGGCGCTGCCCTGGATTCTGCTGTACTGTCATCCGTTCCATTTCTGGCCAAATCCTTTCATGTTCTGCTGTGGAAAATACACTTTTTCACTTTTGTTTAATACTGCAATTGTTGTAACTGACAGCTTGCAGAAAAACTGAAGTCTTGTGTCCTTATGTTTCTGAAGACGGGATAGCGAATGTTAATGGCTTTCCATTCTGTGGGAGCATAATGGCATATTTTATCTCAGTCATAATTATAACATTAATGATTTGTACATGCACGCTTGTTATACCAAATGAATATGTGTGCCGTTTGTATAATGTCCGAAGTTTTTTGTGTGCACATCTTTATAAAAGAGCCATGTTCACTGCTGGCCTATCTTTCCTGGTAATGCTAACTCCACTTTCTTATAAGCTGCAGAAACCATACTATGATCAATGTTAAGGGGGGTGTGGAAGCATGTTGCAAGATTTCTCAAAGAATTATTTAATTTTATTGTATCCCCCAAACGAGTTCGGAGGATACTATGGATGGATTTGGCCTTGTCACGCGTCCGCCCGTCCGCGTCTGCAGAAATATTCTTGTGAACGCTCTACAGCCCACATAAGTGCACCAATTTTTTTCAAATTTTGCAGGGACATGTATTATGGTAAGTTCACGGCACCTATTGATTTTGGGTACTCTGAGACCATCTGGGCCAAACTGGGGGCCCTCGGGGGATACATGTACTCTTTTGCCGAGTGCTCTAGTTTCTCCACCTATTTACTGTATATTCTTACAGAAATCACAGCTGCTCTACACTGTTACAGTTGAAGTGTTACTGATGCTTGAAGGTGAGCAAATCCTGAATATCTGTTTGTTTTATGAGCTTTTGTCATGGATGGTGTGGCATCTGTCGTCTGGAACATTTTTTTTAATCTTTTTCTGCCATAAAATACTACTAGACCATATCGCCAGACCTTTTTTTCGGATTTTTGATTGAATCATTTTTGTCCGTTTTATGGGCCCCTGAAATTTTGGCCCCTATGTTAAAGATAGGACTGAGAAATGTAAAAAAATTATTTCTCAAAAACCGTGTGATAAATCTTTTTCTAAATCAGGCAATCAACTTACCTTGATACCATCAATGTACAATGTGAGCGCCATTTTGATTGAATCAACGGAAGTGGGTCCAGTGGGGGCGCTGTACTTTATGAATATGCAAGATGGGCTGTGGAGACCAAATGGTTGCAGATAGAGATTCCATTTCTATTATTAACTCATAGGAAGTCATATATGACCTATATATTGGCTATGTTAAAGTTGACCTCCGATGATTTTCAAAGGTCAAACTTGAGGTCAAGCAAAATATTAACAATATTAGAAGATAGGACTTGAAATTTAAAAAAAAATCTTTCTCAAAAACTGTCCGATAACGTTTTTTCTAAATCTGGTAATGAACTCATCTTGATACACTTTATCCACAGTGCGAGTGCCATTTTGATTGAATCAACAGAAGTGGGTCTAGTGGGGGCGCTGTACTTTAAGGTCATATGGAGAATGGGCCAAATCGCTGGTGGAAGCTAAATGGTTGCAGACAGAGATTAAAGTGGTAATCCGTAAGATTTCCGTCTCGTTACTGTCTGTTAAGTCAATGTCTACCAGAGGGGGGATATAAAACAACGATGACCGAGCCTATGACCCACTTATGAAAGATCTTGTATTTCATTCTTTGCCAGGTAAAGCAATCAGTGCGTCTGTGGAAACATTCCTGCACTATATTCAAATACAGGCGCACATCTAGTGACGCTTTTTACGTCAGTAAGCAGTGTTTGGTCTGTCCAGAAGGTAGGAGGTGCTGCAAGCTAGCTTGAAGGAAGTAAGGAGCCCCGGTAGAAGCAGTGGCAGGGTAGACGTCAGACTGAATCCAGTAGCGGTACTTTCCCTAACCTGAACCTTGGCTCTATCCCCTAACCCTAAATCTAACTTGTCCCTTACACGACATGTCAGTTTTATGGATGGAATTAAGGGAGGACCATTAAAAATATAGCCTTCCAAGAAGCGGAAAGTACCGCTACTGGATGCCTTGACGTCTTCCCAATGGCAAATATCATACTGTGTAGCTATACTGTGCACAGTAGAAACTAATGTTAGCTGAGTCTCTGTTGAGGCTACTACTGAAACTGAAATTATAATGTAACTTCAGGAAGCAAATGGGGGGCAAAAAGCTATGATAAACACCTCGACAAATCATTTTTATTAAAAAACAACTACCGTTTTCATTATTTACACAGGGCTCTCAACTTTTACATACAGTACAGACCAAAAGTTTGGACACACCCTCTCATTCAATGAGTTTCCTTTATTTTCATGACTATTTACATTGTAGATTCTCACTGAAGTCGTCAAAACTATGAATGAACACGTGGAATTATGTACTTAACAAAAAAGTGTGAAATACCTGCTGAAAACATTATTATTATATTCTAGTTCTATTCTAGTATTATATTCTAGTTTCTTCAAGGTAGCCACCCTTTGCTCTGATTACTGCTTTGCACAATGATGATGAGATTCAAGAGATAGTCACCTGAAATGGTTTACACTTCACAGGTGTGCCTTGTCAGGATTAATTAGTGGAATCTCTTCCCTTATCAATGGGCTTGGGACCATCAGTTGTGTTGTGCATTAGTCATGTTGATACACAGCCAACAGCCCTATTGGACAACTGTTAGATACAAACATACTTCCATTTGCGTTCATTCATAGTTTTGATGCCTTCAGTGAAAATCTACAATGTAAATAGTCATGAAAATAAAGGAAACTCATTGAATGAGAAGGTGTGTCCAAACTTTTGGTCTGTACTGTATTCGGCTTGGGTTTAAATGACATTTTCATGTTCCTGTGTTGTAGTCAGAAATTATTCTATCTGACCGTTTGTAGAAATTCTCAGGTGGAATTGAAGTCCTTGTGCATTGAAGTTCATCAGTTTTACATGTGTTACTGTGGATTTTGCCAGTAATATGAGAACAATTATGATTCTGGAATTCTCACACGTTTCTTCACTCAGGGATTGGAAGCAGTAGAATTGCATAAAATGCAAAAAACTAATTTCGTTGATTGAATAATTACTGACTACAGCACGGGAACGTGAATGAAGCAAAAATTCTCATGGCGAATGCGTGAGAGCTGGCAGCCCTTTAAGTTAATCGATTTATCATAATGGCCTAACATGTTACTGGAATGAGATGACGCTAATGGATGAGTAACGCCAAATAATTTTTTACTTTTATTGAGTTCAACTGCCGTGCCAAAGAGCATCTTTCCCATCTACATGAGAGTTGAGGAGGCGTGGAACTGGTGAGAGCCGTCAATTTACCGACGTCATACAGGGGACACTGCTGGGTCTCGAAAAGAGTTTTGGAAAATGAGTTCCAGAAGCGCACCTGCAATTACAGCTCACTGCCAAAGATGTCATCATAAAAAAACCAATTCAAATCTTACGGACTACCACTTTAAGTTTATGTTACTGACACATAGGAAGTTATGTGTGACCTACATTTTGGCTGTGTCAAAGTTGACCTCAGATGACCTTGAAAGGTCAAAAAATGTTACAATTTTCAAAGGCTTCTAGGCTTGAAAATATTGAAGATTGGGAACATATGTGTATTTAACACTTATAGCAAGTCATATAGAAAATTTCTTTTGATGGCCTTGAACTTGTCCTTGGGTTTCCTTTTGAAGATCAAACTTCACATAGCATAATTTCAATGACTTCTATCACCAAAACTATTATAGATAGAGCTTAGGTATTCTTGGCATATAGGAAGACATGCATGAAGTTTCATTTGGTAAACTTGAGCTTGACCTTCAGTGACCTTCAATGGGCAAACTTTAAAATGAAATTTCAATGACTTATATCAGCAAAATTGTTACAGATTAAGTGTAGGGTTAGTATTGGAGACATATAGGAAGTCAAATATGAACCTTCATATATGAACCTTCAATATGGTGACGTTCATATTGACCTTTGAAGATCAAACTTGACCGAGTGAAAATTCTATGACTTCTATTGCTAATAATGTCACATTGAGCCTAAATTTGCATGACGAACTTCAAGGAAGTCACGCCTAAACTTTCATTTGGTGACATTCAACTTGACTGTTGGTGACCTTTTGAAGGTCAAGCTTGACATAATGCATTTACAATGACTTGTATTGGCAAAACGGTCACAGATGTAGCCTAGGTTTGTATTCGAGACATATAGGAAGTCATACATGAGCTTTCATTTGGTGACCTTCATATTGACCTTTTGAAGGTCAAATGTGATCAAGGGAAGATTCAATGACCTTTATCACTAAAACGGTCACAGATGGAGCCTAGGTTTGTGTTACAGACAAGTCACAAGTTGTAGGAAGTCACGTATGAACTTTCATTTGGTGGCATCAACTTAACTGTCAGTGACCTTTGAGGGTCAAACTTGACAGTGAAATTACAATGACTTCTGTCACCAAAATGGTCACAGATTTAGCCAAGGTTTGTGTGGAGACATTTTGAAAGTCGAATGAGAAGTCCATTTACTGACCTATAATTTACCTTCTGTTACCTTTAAAGTTCCCAATTGACATATTGAATTTTCAATGACTTGTATCACCAAAACTGTTTCAGAGCTTAGGATTATATAATAGGAGGTCTTATAAATGCATGTGAACCTTTATTTAGTGACCTTTGCATTGACTTTCAATGATTCGATCGTCAAACTTCACATGAAATTTTCATAACATGAATCATCACTATAACATTTATCACTGTAAGATTACTTGATAGTAAGCTGCAGGACCCTTGGTCCTATTTTTCCCTTTTAAGGTGATTGAAATCATTGAAGGTCAAATAAGACTAAAAATGCTTTTGCGGAGATGCCAACCCTCCCGATTTCTCTGGGAAAACGAGGTTGCCTCCCAGCCTCTGGGAGCGCCTCTGACAACCTCCTGATTTTCTCACTTTCAAAGCATATCATCCTGCATACGCATTACATGTATACTATGCACACGCAATGTGGAGGAGTACATTGCATGCAGCCAATGCTCTTCGTGATCGCAGTTACGTGTTTAAATAATTATCGTATATTTGGTGGGACTCCACAGTTTCCTGCCACAATACTCAACACACATTCGAATTGTGAATGTAGCAGTGCTAGCTGAGTATACAGCAGTCTGGGGATAGATTGGTTTACTCTTCCCATGTGACATTGCCTGTGTAAACACATGCCCACACACAGCTCATGTTTGCCACGTACCTTTTTGTGACCTGCTGTGGAAGTGACATTTTCAGGATTTTGGAGCACTTATCTTGTGATCTCGGTAAATGGCCTAAATGCCGACATGGTGGTGGATTTCTGTCGCCCACATTTCTGATTTTAATGTAGGCCTACAGCATTAGAAGTGTGCAAAGCCATTATGGCGCAACTATTTACATGCAATGTAAATGAGTCATTCCGAATCAGGTTATATTTTTAAGCTCTTTGTTTTTTTTGCTCTTCATTTGAAGATTGCTACTGTTTTTTACCCCTCAGCCCTAAAGGCTGACGGGGTGTTGCTATCCTTTCGTGCGGTCGGGCTGGGGGCGGGCGGGCATCTCCAAAAACTTCGACATAAGAGATCGGGCTGAGGGGTAATCCGTGCATTGCACGTCTATTTCGATACTTTCTAGTTATCCTTCTAAAGCTATATTGCCTCACAAGATCATGGCCAAAGTTAAATTGATTTTTTGCTGCGTTTTTGGAATAGCGGCAGCCGAACCACCAATTTACCCCCAATTTACACCAGGTATGCATTTTGTCCGTCTGCGCTCCGCCACGGCAGTGCAGCTGATCAGTTTCACATTAGTCAGTGAGTGTGTTGAAACCAGATCTGCTGTGTTGCACTTCTCTTCCGTCCCAGCTCCGAAAAAAACGCAGCCCTGCACAGCAGATACGCAAGACTTCTATTTTTGCTGAATGCTGCAGCTCAAACGCAACATTTCATCACAGCAGATGGATCGGTACATAGACACAACATGCGGTTACTTTTAAAAATCTGTGTTTGCACTAGTTCGTATTGTGTGCTAGGACGGCAACCGAAGCACGAAAATATGTAAGCTAATCTTTATCGACTGAGCACTTTCCAAACAAATGACATGCTGATCTCAAATAGCAAATTAAGATCATTATTAACAAGAGCGCTCAGAGAGCGCAGCATCTCCGCCACGCCAAGATAACGGTGTCCATTAGTTATTTTTATTGGCTGATGTAGGGTATTTTTGCATTCCACCGCCAGGTGGTAGTAAAAACCAAAAGCACGCCATTTGGAATTCCGGCCTATAGACGAGTTTGGTTTAAGGTCGGAAGTCCGCGCGTGCATGGGCTATAGAGCTGATGTGGGGCAAAAGGAAATATAGTGAATACTTGTTGTGTAGGGGGGTGCATAAACCAGTATTGTAAAGATGGGGGCATTAGGTTTTCTAGTGTTCCCTGTGGCAAGAGACAACGACAGACGTATTCAAGCTATAAATCGGAAGAACTTTTTCCCGAAGGATCACACTAGAGTCTGCAGTACTCATTTTGTCGGGGCTTGCCCGACTTAGTCAACATTATTTGGGTCAACTTCGCTCTGCGTTTCCCTACAAACGAAAGTATCTCACTACAATGCAAGCTAAAAGGAAAGAGCGGTCTGAACGGAGAAATATAGTTAAGGTACTGGTTGATATTATATTATTTAAGTTGGCCCACTAATCGACTAAGAATTATTTCATCTGTTGTTGTTTCAAAGTGTTATTGTTTTTGCAGTGTCCAGTTTTTATCCCCCGCCGTGCGATTTGCGCGAAGCGGGGGATATAGCATTGGGCTCCGTACGTCCGTTCGGACACATAAAATTGAGGCGGCGGGGGATATTGCCATGTTAGGGGCAGACACTTGTTGTATCCACATTTTGAAAGGGACTGGCTTGTTCCATCTTATAGGCTATATACAACGTTAAGTAGATGTTCAACTTTACGCAAACAAATATCAAGCCAAAGGCGGAATTTTCAATCTAGGTCAGCTCTGAGGGGCTCACACTCATTGTGTACAAGTGTAGGTGTAGTTTTCATTTCGCTGCTTGCAATAATCATTTGGTTTCTTTGATGTCGATTTCTTAATTACTTGCTATATATATCCAACAAAGTTGAAAATGTGTGCCAGTTAGTTTTGCAGACGTGAAATGTCATTAACACCACTATGATTGGTTCCCACGCCATAAGTCAGCTAATGGCTGCAGTGTTCTTGCGACAAATTCGCATTGTTCAAAACAACCGGCAAGCACACATGATCCCAATCTCCTCTTAACATGGATAAGTGTGCAGGTACACATGTAAAATACAAGGCCATGTCAATACTGTTTGACTGAACGCTACATATTTGATTTCGGATTTTCATCTGTGCTGAAGATAACAACGTCAAGGACTTGCCTTGACAGTATCTCGCCGATATCGTCTGTCAAGTCTCTGTTGCACTGAGGAAGTCGATGCTTACAGTTTGTAGGTTTTAAACCTTTTAAAAGGGGGACGGCAATATGTTTTAGGGGTTTTTGTCAGTGAGAAGGGGGTTAACAATTTAACATAAATATCAAATATCACAAATGCATATGCTCCGCCTGCCCTAGCAACCTGGTGTGTCATCAGTGAAATGATAGCTGCCGTTAGCGATATGCTACTGACACAAACGGCAACATTTGAAACTAAACTCTAAATTTTCTTAACTGGACGTAAACGCGATGTGTTTACATAGCCTAATGTTTCTCCGGGTATCCAAACATCAATCGATATTGGCGTAACAGTTAGGTTGAATACAGAATTCTTAATCTTGCCATCCAGACACAAAATGTACGTTGCACACCCTAGAATGCTCCTGAACAAAAAATATTCCTGTTCATTGTCCGAATCCAGAGTAAGCTGCCTTTTACCATGGGGAAAGCGAAAGAACTTGTAATTCCCCACCTTTTAAATACGATTTGTGCATCTTCTGCCCCACGCAGTCAGCAAAGAGCATGCGCACTCCAAATCTCGCTTTTTCACGTCCTTAAACCAAAAGGGACCATTGGAAAGACTTCAGATTTCTGCCAGCATAGCTAGATTTGAGCTTTGGATTTGATCTCAGCTGTAATTTGGCCTAGATATGCCAAAATGTAATCACTTGTTCCTCTAGTGCTACTCAAACATCCTGCAAAGTTTGATTAAAGTCTATGCTGCCGTTTTTGAGATATCCTTTTAACAAACAGACAAAAAAACCAACCAATGCTGGCAAAAACATACATTTCCTTGGCAGGGGTGAAGAAATGGGCTACTAATCCATAATAGATAAAATAGACAAATCTAAGCAAGTCAACTGTTCCACAACCCTTTTGGTAAAGAACAGGGGCTGTTGCCTGTTTGGATTTGCACTTAATAAAACATGTGTCATTTATCTTGAGTGATTGCACGTGATTCTGCAATAATTACGTGATCTCGTCAGGCTTGCTCATTGGTCGCGCTTCTCTAGTTGTCTGAACCTGGTGCGCAGTAAAAATGCAGCTGGTGGGAGTTGAGGGAAAACGAAGCAGCCATCAAACACGCAGCAGGGCGGAGGTGGACCAAACGCACATCTGGTGTAAATCCCAGGTAACGGTTTCTTCGCCGACTCCATCAACCTGGTCTTGCTTAAGTGGCCGGTAGTTGGACCTCACTTGACTCATGCTGGCGTGGAGTTTGAATGTAATTGGGCGTGATATTTGCATGCTGATATCTAGATCTAGGTGATAATTTGTGTTGAGAGCTTTTAGGGTTGTGCTACTTGTATAAATTACTTAACAATGTTGTTTAGCTAACAATGTTTCCCTTCAAACAATATTTGAATGCTATCAAAAAATTGATAAAATCATTTCCATTGGACTATCTTAGTAATTATGTCTTTCTTTTTTGAACTGTTCCGGGTGTTTTGAAGGTTTGAATTTGATCATTTTCCTCGTCTTCATCTTCTAGTAATGTTGCAAATTTGGCAGGATCTTTGGTGAACGCTAAGAAAACTACCAAAAAAATGGTCCTAGAAATTTACATTTTGATTCCACCATGAAGTGTAACAAATGAATACATAAAAAAATGGTCTAACAAAAATAATTAATATAGCACATTCTTAATGACTCAAGCTTTCAGTACTGTTATGGCCCCAATTTGTTATTACATTTATAACACAACAGCAACAGCAAGGGATGACAAACACAGTTTTAACAACTAAAACACATTTAATTTTTAACAAAGACAAAGACTAATAACAACCTACAACTAAAGACCAAGATTGATAAATAAGAAAAAAAACAGAAATAATTACAGTCCCTTCTTGGTGGGGTGGCTTGGTGATGTCCTGGATGAAGAAAATGCTCAAACACAGGCAAAGAAATCCACAAAAGAAAACTACACAGGTCTTGAACAGAAATGACAGGTCTGGTCACACGTATCCTTCTTCTTGCAATTTCTCCTACTACTTTACTGTCTCAATTCTTTTCCTTATATACTCTTTTGCAGACCCCACCCACATTTAGACCTCTTTTTTTTAATTTTCGGGGACTTGCCCCAGACATGTCTGGAAACATGTCCAAACATGACTCCAGTCTGAGCTTAACAAAAAAAAGGTAAATACTGCCATCTAGTGGCCTATATTCACATTACACCTCCATTCCAAAAGGGAAAAATTTTGACTCACAAAGGCAAAATTTTTCTTTTCAATACAAAATGGTTAAGTGAACACTTGTCTATATATACATATCATACAATATTCAAACACATGATATATATATACACATTCAAACACGGGATAAGCAATCAGCAATTACATTGTCTGTACCCTTCACATGCTTAATTTCCAAGTCAAACTCCTGTAAAATCAAACTCCAATTCAACAATCTCCGATTCTTGTTTTTCATCTTACTCAAAAACGTTAACGGATTGTGGTCAGTGTACACAATCATTGGCTTTTGTCCTGTACAAACATAAACCTCAAAGTGTTGTAAAGAAAGGACCAGAGCCAACAGTTCCTTCTCTATTGTGGAATAGTTCCTTTGGTGGCGATTGAACTTCCTGGAGAAGTATGCCACGGGATGCTCAATGTCATCAGAGTCACTTCTCTGTAGGAGCACAGATCCACAAGCTTGGTCGCTAGCATCGACCGCGATGGAGAACGGTTTGTTGAAGTCAGGAGATTTGAGCACGGGGAAGTGACACAGCAGAGACTTCAGGCGATCGAAGGCTCTCTGGCATGCATCATCCCAGGTGAACTTTACGCCTTTCTTCAGTTGGTTAGTTAGACTGAGAGCAATCTCAGCAAAGTTCTTGCAGAACTTGCGGTAGTACCCGATCATTCCAAGGAAGCGGCGCAAAGCTTTTTTGTTGTCAGGAACTGGAAAGTCCATGATGGCTTGGACTTTAGCATTTATGGGTGCCACCTTACCCTGGCCTATGACGTAGCCAAGATAGGTGACAGTAGCACAACCAAAGTCACTCTTGTTCAGGTTAACAGTCAGGTTAGCCTGGGTCAGGCGCTGGAACAACGTCTCTACATCTTTTAGATGTTCTTCCCAGGAGTCACTCCATGTGATCAGGTCATCGATGTATGCACCCGTGTGTGGCAATCCGGCGATTGTAGACTGTATCATCCTTTGGAACGTGGCTGGGGCATTTTTCATGCCAAAGGGTAGGACTTCATACTGGTACAATCCAGATGGTGTGGCAAAAGCAGAGATGCTCTTGGCCCTCTCAGTTAAAGGCACACACCAATAACCCTTCAATAAATCAATCTTGGTCAGAAACTTTGCTTGCCCTACACTATCAATACAATCATCAATCCTAGGTATTGGAAACACATCAGTTCTAGTTACAGCATTGACTTTGCGATAATCTGTACAGAATCTAGTACTTCCATCAGGTTTTGGAACTAGCACACAGGGTGAACTCCAATCGGAGTTGGAGGGTCTGATAATATCATGTTTTAACATGTACTCAACCTCTTTCTCAGCAATCTTTCTCTTTTCAGGATTCATCCGGTATGGATGCTGTTTTATTGGTTTGGCATCACCAACATCTACATCATGAGAGGCTATAGTAACTCTCTTTGGAACATCAGGAAACAAATCCTCATATTTCTTGATCAACCTTTCAAACTGATCTCTCTGTGAGGGTTCTAAGTGCTGGAGTTTTACATCAAGATTTTGCAACACTTCAGTGTTTGACAATTTACATGAAAGAACTTCAGCTTTAATTCTTGGTTCATCACCTTGAAACTCCCCCTCATCTTCACACGTTTCGACCATTGGAGAATCTGAAGTGACAGCTGCAACCCTAGCATTTCTGTCATGATAAGGCTTTAGCATGTTAATATGACACAATTGTTTTGGTTTTCGCCTATCTGGAGTCTTCACAATGTAATTGAGATCGTTGAGTTTTGTCAGAATTTCATAAGGACCATGAAATCTAGCCTGCAATGGATTGGACTGCAAGGGAAACAACACAAGGACCTTTTCTCCTGGTTTAAACTCACGGCTTCTAGCCTTATGATCATACCAAGTTTTCATTTTTCCCTGACTTGATTTCAAGTTCTCTTTGGCAAGGTCACAAGCTGCACGCAATCTTTCCTTGAACTTGCCAACATAGTCTAACAGACTGATATGCGGCTCTTTCTCTTGCCATTGTTCACTCAATAATAGCAAAGGTCCTCTCACTTCATGACCAAACACTAGCTCAAATGGACTGAATCCAGTAGACTCCTGCACTGCTTCTCTAGCTGCAAACAACAGCAAATGAACCCCTTCATCCCAGTCTTTCTCATGGTCATAACAATAAGTCCTCATCATTGTCTTGAGAGTGGAATGAAACCGCTCTAAGGCACCCTGACTTTCTGGATGATAGGCACTAGAAAGAATCTGATTTGCACCTAGTTCATACACAACCTGCTGAAACAATCCTGAAGTGAAATTGCTACCCTGGTCTGACTGAATTTCCCTGGGAAGGCCAAACAACGTGAAGAACTTTATCAAAGCCTTTGAGATTGCAGTTGCCTTGATGTTACGTAGAGGTATGGCTTCAGGGAATCTGGTAGATGCACACATGATTATCAACAAGTACTGATTTCCAGATCTAGTCTTGGGTAATGGACCAACACAATCAACAATGACCTTAGAGAATGGCTCCCCAAATGCTGGAATAGGCTGCAATGGAGCTACAGGTGGGTCTAACTGGTGTTTTCCAACTACCTGACAAGTGTGACAGGTTTTGCAAAAGTTGGAAACGTCTTTCCGAAGCCCAGGCCAAAAGAAGTGTTTCATGATCTTATCAACAGTCTTGTTAACACCAAGATGACCTCCTAAAGGTAGACTATGAGCCATTGTTAAGATCTCATTCCTGTAGACCTTCGGAACAACAATTTGCCTGACCACTGCCCAATCTGCATTGGCAGGGATATCAGGAGGGCGCCACTTCCGCATCAACACACCATCCTTGAGATAATACCCAACTGGAACTGCATCTATTTCTTTTTCAGGAAGGGCTCTCCTCTTTAGTACACCAATTTCAGGATCATTAGTTTGCTCCTCAATCAACCGCTTTCTGGACAGAGACAAGTCTCCAGACACATCAGAATCACCAGACCCATCCGGCTGGCTGAATAGAGAACTGATAAAAGTATCTGATAAGTCCTCAAACGGAGAAACCATAGTAGGCCAATCAGAGTCATGAGGCGAACCACCTGAGTCCTGACTATTCAATGTACTGGACGGCACCACAACATCATCTTCTTTAGCCTTCTTGGCCATAGTACGAGTCACTGCGCAAGAAGGATACAGAGATGGGTCCTCATCCCCATCTTCAGTGCTCGGCTGTGAAGTAAGATGTACAGGGGGAACTACTTTGCCCCCAGCCAGGTCATTGCCCAGCAACAGAGAAACACCCTTTATAGGTAGACTTGACATAAGTCCCACCTTTACCTGTCCTGTAACTAAATCTGACTTCAAGAATATAGAGCGCAGGGGTACAGATACAGTCCTCCCTTCAATACCTTGTACAAGTATGAAATCCCCTGAAGCGGTCTCATCACGTAACTCCAAGGAGTCCATCAACAAAAGTGACTGAGAAGCTCCGGTATCCCTTAGGATATATATGGGGACAGGAGTAGTATGCTCATTCAGAGCCACAAATCCCTCTGACACAAATGGAAGAAATTCCTCCCTCACAAAGTCAGCTGTATTAGGCTTTTTAGCCCCACAAGAAGCAGGCAATTTAGCAGATTGGTTATCCACTACAGGGGTTTCTAACCTTGTTTTCACAAAGGCATTTGGTTTGGTATCCTTTTCTTTTTCTTTCTTAGCTTTAAGGAACCAACAGTTAGTTGTAACATGACCAGATTTCTTGCAATAACTGCAAACTAGACCACTTCTGTCACTGTCAGCTTTCACACTTTGATCAGACCTGTTACTGGATTTCTGAGCACCATCACCAGATTTGTCTTTGTCTTTGGGTGAGGAATCTTGGGTATCACCGTAACCCTTTTTCTGAAATTGGGACCATTTATTGTTACTGCTAGACTGAAATTTGGACTTATGAGTGAGAACATATTCATCTGCAAATTTGGCAGCTGATTGCAAGTTCAGTGCTTGCTTCTCATTAAGGTAGGTCTTAACATCATCCTTAACACAGTTCTTGAATTCTTCAACTAACACCATCTCTTTTAGTGAGTTGAAATCATCCTTGACCTCCATAGAAGTACACCAGCGCTCAAAGCAAACCTGCTTTTCATTAGCAAATTCAACATAAGTCTGATTTTCAGATTTCTTCAGACCTCTGAATTTCTGTCGGTAAGCCTCTGGAACCAACTCATAAGCTCTCATAATAACCTTTTTGACAACCTCATAATCAGAGGAATCATCTGCAGACAAAGCCGAATAGGCTTGTTGAGCTTTACCCTTGAGGACAGTTTGCAACATCAGAGGCCAGTGTTCCTTTGGCCACTGGCAACTCTTTGCTACCTTTTCAAAACACTGGAAATAGTTGTCAACATCCTTTTCCGAAAATGGAGGCACCAGTTTTACCTCCTGGCTAGCCCGAAATTTATTTTCAGTTTGAATTTTTATTTTTAGTTGCTCCATTTGGAGTCTTTCTTCTCTATCGAATTTCTCTAATTCAAAATCTCTCTGTCTTGCAAATTTTTCTAACTCAAATTCTCTTTGTTTTTCTTCTCTTGCTAATTTTTCTAACTCAAACTGCCTTTGTTTTTCTTTTTCTTCCCTCTCAAATTCCCTTTCTTTTTCTCTTTCCTCCCTTTCAATCTCCAGCATTTTTAATTTAAGTTCCATTTCTATATTTGGATTTTCCACTGGAAACTGTTCCAGATCTCCTGGTGCAAACACATTTTCATCAATGTAATATTCAACTATCTCTCTAGCCAGTCTTGCTTTTCGCATGGCTGGTTTTACCTCTGTCAACTCCAACTGTCTGCAAATTTCTAGCAGTTCTGTCTTTTTAAAAGACTTCAAAACCCCTACGGTTGGTGATGCCAAGAAATCATCCATTGCTGTTGTCAATATATATCTAGGAAAATTCACAAAAACAATTTCACAATTTGGAATGTTAGATTTTCAATAAATTACTCACACAATGGTCTATCCCGGACCTTGAGCCCCCAATTTGTTATGGCCCCAATTTGTTATTACATTTATAACACAACAGCAACAGCAAGGGATGACAAACACAGTTTTAACAACTAAAACATTTAATTTTTAACAAAGACAAAGACTAATAACAACCTACAACTAAAGACCAAGATTGATAAATAAGAAAAAAAACAGAAATAATTACAGTCCCTTCTTGGTGGGGTGGCTTGGTGATGTCCTGGATGAAGAAAATGCTCAAACACAGGCAAAGAAATCCACAAAAGAAAACTACACAGGTCTTGAACAGAAATGACAGGTCTGGTCACACGTATCCTTCTTCTTGCAATTTCTCCTACTACTTTACTGTCTCAATTCTTTTCCTTATATACTCTTTTGCAGACCCCACCCACATTTAGACCTCTTTTTTTTAATTTTCGGGGACTTGCCCCAGACATGTCTGGAAACATGTCCAAACATGACTCCAGTCTGAGCTTAACAAAAAAAAGGTAAATACTGCCATCTAGTGGCCTATATTCACATTACAGTACCATATCAAATTTTCATATCAAACTTCAAGTTTTGTGTTTGTGTATAAAACACTAAGTGTAAAAAGCAATGAAAACAACAAATGTTGATGGAAAACTCAACATCTTTCGCAATTGTATAATTTGTAAAATGCTTGTCAGAATGTGAAAAGGGACACTTCAAAAGCTAAAATTCCAGAAGCTTGCTGGGGTACTGTCCCTTGGACCCCACCAATAAAGCCAGCTTACTTCACTAGAGCAGGTCAGCTTGCCACAATAAATCCTCCCTGATTGAATTTCTCAAAAGTTGGCATCTCTGCTTCTGGGGATATTCTCCCTTTTTTTCTTTTTTTTTTTTTTGGTACTTTTGTTCGTTTTACTTCATTTTTATTCAAATGTCATCTGTTACCTTGCTAAATCTGTACTTAATGTTATAGGTAATTGCCATTTATTTATATTAATATTTTGAAAACTTGCACATATATGCTGATGCCATTTTTTAGCTTTGTTTTTATGATTTCCTGAAATTGTCATACAGTAGTTTGCAAAATCCAATCTATGTAACAACATGGTGTTTCACTTAGAGTACTAAATACTAAACTTGTACTGAATTAAACCCAACATCTGTACATTGTTTTAATTTCCTCTGATTGTAAAAATGAATCTCACCCTTCAGAATGGTCAAAAATATATGTGTATGTGTATGTGTATGTGTGTGTGTGTGTGTGTGTGTGTGTGTATATATATATATATAGTATTTGACCCCTTGCTGATTTTGCAGGTTTGCCCACTTGCAAAGAATGCAACGATCTATAATTTTAATCGTATATACATTCTAACAGTGAGAGACAGAATCACTATGAAAATTCTAGAAAATCACATCACATGAATTTATAAAAATTGATAACCATCTGATGAGGAAAAATAAGTATTTGACCCCCTACCAAACAGCAAGTATTATGGGTTCCACAAGCCAGTTAGTCTTTCTTTAAGACAAACCCCCAATCCCAACTAATTATTTACATCAAATACACCTGCCTCACCTCATTACCTGTATAAAAGACATCTGTCCACTCCCAAACAACCAGATTCCAACATCTCCACCATGGGCAAGACCAAGGAGCTGTCTAAGGACATCAGGGACAAGATTGTTGACCTACGCAAGGCTGGAATGGGCTACAAGAGAATCAGAAAGCAACTTTGAGAGAAAAGATCGACTGTCAGTGCAGTTATTAGGAAATGGAAGAAGTACCACACTGCCGCCAACCTCCCTCAGTCTGGGCTTCCATGCATGGTCTCGCCTCGTGAGATGTCCCTGATCATGCGAACGGTGAGGAATCACAAGGGGGGAACTGGTTAATGAACCGAAGGCAGCTGGGACCACAATTACAAAAGAAATAGTAGGTAACACACTAAGCGGTCATGGATTGAAATCCTGCAGCGCACGCAAGGTCCTTCTGCTCAAGAAGGCACATGTACAGGCCCGCCTGAAGTTCGCCATTGACCACCTGGATGACTCAGAAGAGGCCTGGAAGAAGGTGATGTGGTCAGATGAAACCAAAATAGAACTTTTTGGGCTCAACTCAACTCGCCGTGTTTGGAGGGCAAAGAACACAGAGTACAACCCAAAGAACACCATCCCCTCCGTCAAGCACAGTGGTGCTTTTCAGCCAAGGGGACAGCACAACTCCATTGCATTGAGGGGAGGATGGACGGGGCCATATACTGGACCAACAGCTCCTTCCCTCAGTGAGAGAGCTGAACATGGGTCGAGTATGGGTGTTTCAGCATGACAACTACCCTAAGTACACCGCCAAAGCAACAAAAGAGTGGCTGAAGAAGAAGTACATCAAGGATCTGGAGTGGCTTAGCCAGTCTCCAGACCTGAATCCAATTGAAAATCTTTGGAGGGAGCTTAAAATTCGGGTTGCAAGGCGACAGCCTCGGGACCTGAATGATTTGGAGGCTGTCTGCAGGGAGGAGTGGGCCAACATCCCTGCCAAAATGTGCACAAACCTTGTCAATAACTATAAAAATTGTTTGACTTCTGTGCTGGCCATTAATGGCTTTTCTACAAAATATGAACATGCTGTTTGTCCAGGGGGTCAAATACTTATTTTTGACCAAAAATATGCAAATAAATTCTTCTAATGTCTTATTCCACTTTTTTGGTGATATTCTGTCTCTCACTGTTAAAATAAACCTATCATTAAAATATAGACCGTCGCACTCTTTGTTAGTGGGCAAACCTGCAAAATCAGCAAGGGGTCAAATACTTATTTCCCCCACTGTATGTATATATATATATATATATATATATATACTCTTCCAAAAAAGAAACTATACATTGTTTTCAGCATCAATTTATTATGCATGAAATGTTTTGACAAATGTGGAAAACATTTTGAAAAGAAAGTGTAATCAATAATATTTGTATAGTTTCTTTTTTGGAAGAGTATATATATATAAAACCCTGTTGGTAAATTAATAAAAAACCAAGAACGTTGTCCCGATGAAGAAGCAGACTCCGATGTTCGTGGCAAAAGCAGGAAAGAGTTTATTACACAGCCGGCCGTGAGAACAACAGCGTGATGCAAAGTTCCTAAAATTCCTTCATTTTGTAAGAAACTTTATACATGTTAAAGTATAGACATTTGCATATGATTTCTTTAATGTAATCAGAAGTTGTTGCTGATTGGTTCCAGATTTTACACATTGATGAAAAGCAATACTCTACAACTGGGCCTCTCCTAAACCACCCAACTTAATTGGTTCAATAGATTCCCAACCCTCGGAAGATGAGCTCCATATGTGGGCATACGGAACCTCCAACTAAGGGGTGCTAGTGCCTATTGTCCTGTCGGAACTGAAGACAAACGGAGATTCAAGCTGGAAGTCGCAAATAGGCGATATGTCCTTTCAGGACCCGATGGCTTCTCTTTATCACCTAATGCACATTCATGACCCATTGACCATACCGTCTGGCTCAACTCATATTGCCAACACCCAAAAAATTCTGTTTCCCAACAGTCCCTACTTTTTGACCCAACAGACAACGAATGATGAGGTCAACTTTACAGTCAAATAGTTAAAAAGAAAATTACAAGAGTGATGGCAAATTAATTTCTAATGACAAAATATCTAAAGCAACAACTTCACACCGATACCAGGCCAGAGACCAAGAAAGCAAGCCAGAGGCGACAGTGGCAAGGAAAAACTCCCCAGTTAAGTGGGAGAAACCTTGGACAGACCCAGGCTCTCGAGGCCCAATGTCATCTGTCAATGACCGACACTGGAAGGCTATATGAAATAGGCATGAGTATGAGATGTAGAGGACCCACTGTTAGTGATCGGCTGTGCATAAAAGAAAAGAACAGGCAAGAAGTGTCAAAGAAACATTTTAAAAGTAGATCATGTACATGGCCTATTACCAAGTACAGGCACTGCTACTTAGAGTCCACAGACATAACAGCTCTGATTTGTTGGCATGTTTGGCTGTCATGTGTACTGGTCGCAGATGTGAATGCCATTATTGTCAATGGCACAAGTCCTTTGGAATTCTACAACAATGAGCTGTATGATGAGTGACATTGTTGTGGTGGGTTGTCTTGTGCAGAATTCTTCTAGCACAGGAGTTTGCGGCAGCGTGGTCCGAAAGCTCAGCGTCATGTCCTCAGCAGTAGGTGTAGGTTTCCTCTCCAGTGTATGGGGGAGAGAACAGAATACATTGTGAGGGTATTATTCAAGTACACCTGATTCATCACACTTGGGTCTATATTATGACTGCTGTTGGAGTCCTGTCAGAGTGAACAAGTTACTTGCTTTACCACAGATTAATTTATTGAGGATGAATTTCACGCCTTAAATTAATAGGATAAGCATATATAATTCCAGTATAATTTGAAAAATGTATTCATTCACAATTTTATCGAGATTACCCAAATAGTTAGGCAACCAATCAAAAACACATGCACCTGATTAATGAAGGCTGTGTGTGTCGCAGGCAGCGTGGTTTGAGTCAGCCTTCGGTAGTTTTGGTGGTGTCTTCGGGTGAATGGCATGGTTTTGCATGGGAGTGGTGGATCCCGGGATACCTGTAACTCGAAGAGGACTCAGAGCAGTAAATGCTTCTTTACACTCATGTGCCCAATCAGCTGTTTCCAGTGGGCGACACGGGCATTTAAAAAGAGCATTGATTGATTCTGCAATAACAGAAAACTCAGATATGCGGTTCCTACAAAAGTCAAAAAGTTACAGAATCTTAAGGACTTTTCGAGCAGCGTGGGGACGCAGAGTAGTGGCGATAGCGGTTCTCTCTTCAAGTGGGCGTAATCGTCATTGGACGCGTGCGCCTTTGTGATCTGATGTTCCCGGTTATCGGGTGTGCAGTCATCTTTGGAACCATGTGCCTTAGGTAAAGCAGCTAGACATTGTGGTGCCCGGTGTCTTTTTGCTACGTAGCGAAAGCATTTATCATCATCCCGGTTTTGATGAGTGTAACGCCTATGTTTCCTGTGGTCCCTTCCTCTGCATCGATGAGCCCGATGACCTATTTTTCCACAATTATCGCAATTTATTTTATTATTCGGAATATTGTCGCGCACGGCTGCAATGCGATGAGGAGTAGACGCATTTTTACGGATCTGTTCCTCTAAACGTGAAGCCCACGTAACAATATCATTAAAAGTATTACCAGGATTGACACCAATTTCCAAAACATTCTGTATATGTCGTCCTGCATCCGCCAGCAGCTGTTGAACAAATACAGCAACATCTCTATCGGGGTTAGGGAAGCCGCTGTATGTTTCGAATGCTTCATATTTCCTATCAGCGTATTCTGCAAACGGCAAGCTACCTTGCACTACTGCCGTAAATAAATGCCATTTAGCAGTGCCTTTGCCCAGCGCGTTTTTCACAGCAACACAGAAATTATCAATGGAAGTTTGGAGCTCGGTACGAGTTTCCCAAGGCCCAGCTGCCCACATTTCTTCCCTGAGGCTTTCCGGCTCTATTGAGTTCCAACTCAAAGTGGGACACTTAGCGCGCACAATTGAAAACAAGTCTAACGGATGTAAAGACATGCTTCGTTGTAGCTCATTTAACTGTCGCCAAAATTGCAAATTATCGTCGTTAGTATGGAGACTCGGTAAATCCTTTAATAGCGCTCTCATGTCGATTACGTTGAGAGGTACATGGTCAACGTGAAATCGGTGTTCATTTCCTCTACCGCGAATTTTGGTAACCATTGGAGCCATAGGAGCTACGTGCTTTGTATCATCATCATCAGAATGTATTGGATCGGTAACTGAACATAGTTCGCTCAAATCGGGATATAACCTTTGAACCTTTTTTGGTTCCTCTGGAATTGCAAGAGCAGTGCTGTGATTAAGGCGATTACATTTTTCATGTAATTCTTCGATCTGTTTTCGCATAACCGACAACTCTATGTCTTGAGTTTGTAGCCGACTGTGCATTTTGTCACACTTCTCTATAAGTTTTCGGTGTTCTGTAATCAAGACAATGGTACCATAAGCCGTCCTGTTTTTCTTCTGTTTCGACCACCAATCTAAAGAATCCGGAGTGGATCCGTTGGGATCCCAACCAGCCTTACACATTTCCTTTTGTTCTTTTGCGTATTTTTTCAACAAATAGCTAGTTATACTGCCAGCGCATTCAAGGGCGTTTGAATTTTCTTTGTTTGCCATGTTTATTTAAAGTTAATACGGCGTTCGTCAAGGTGCAGCCTAAATTCTAGTTGTAAGATAGGCCTTCAGAAATATATAAACGCGCACAACTAGCCAGTAGCTTACTAAGCGTACGTTCAAGAATAAAAACCAACACGAAACAATAAAGACTCAGGACAACATCAAACTTCAAATGCGACAATGACGAGATTCACGGCGGGCACGAATTGGCTTTTCAAATACCCACAAGACGGGTTGGAGGCGCGCCACATGCACTCTCTCTCAACCTATGACACACAGACAAAAAGTACCCAAGTGAAAGACGCTCACTCTGGGCCCGGGGCGCTAACACTAACTCTCCCGGAACATAAACCGAAAAAAACGAACAAAGACACGATATGCGCTTCTTAGGTAGGCTACCTAATACCCAGTCGTGAAAATAATAATTCACGTCTGTGCCGTGGGCGACCCACATACGCTTGCCACAGCCACGCAATCACGTATTCGCCTTTTTGGCGTGAATTCTCACTCTCCTGAGGCAGGGATGACCAACATTCACCCCGTCACAAAATAGCTATGTTTTCAATACATAGGCTTGTATCACACAACAGCACTGGTATCACAAGCAGTACTGATAACCATCACGCATTACATAAAGACACAGCTTTTTAACCACGAACAACTGATCGCTTCTACACCGGTCAATTTAAAATTAATAGGTTAACGTACCACTGGGTGGAGCGTTCCAGATCTCCGTAATTTTGCCTTGCAAATTATATTTAGATAAAACAAAGTACTCACTCTTGTACTGGTCAGGAAACTTACGGAGGTCCGGAAACGAATCCACCCTGCTTCGCAGCGCCAAATTTGTTGGTAAATTAATAAAAAACCAAGAACGTTGTCCCGATGAAGAAGCAGACTCCGATGTTCGTGGCAAAAGCAGGAAAGAGTTTATTACACAGCCGGCCGTGAGAACAACAGCGTGATGCAAAGTTCCTAAAATTCCTTCATTTTGTAAGAAACTTTATACATGTTAAAGTATAGACATTTGCATATGATTTCTTTAATGTAATCAGAAGTTGTTGCTGATTGGTTCCAGATTTTACACATTGATGAAAAGCAATACTCTACAACTGGGCCTCTCCTAAACCACCCAACTTAATTGGTTCAATAGATTCCCAACCCTCGGAAGATGAGCTCCATATGTGGGCATACGGAACCTCCAACTAAGGGGTGCTAGTGCCTATTGTCCTGTCGGAACTGAAGACAAACGGAGATTCAAGCTGGAAGTCGCAAATAGGCGATATGTCCTTTCAGGACCCGATGGCTTCTCTTTATCACCTAATGCACATTCATGACCCATTGACCATACCGTCTGGCTCAACTCATATTGCCAACACCCAAAAAATTCTGTTTCCCAACAACCCCAATTCTGAAATAGTTGGGATGAAGTGTAAGTTGTGAATAAAATCAAAATGCAATGACTTTCAGATCACATGAGCCAATGTTACTAACAATAGAACATAGATAAGATTTCAAATGTTAAAACTGAGACATTTTACATTTTTATCTGCAAAATAAGCTTATTTCAAATTTTCTGGCTGCAACAGGTCTCCAAAACGTTGGGACAAAGGCAAAAAAAAGGCTGAAAAAGCAATTAATTTAGAGAATCCGCTGAAAGAACATTTAGCAAATAATTAAGTTAACTGGCCTCAGGTGTATTATATGATTGGCTATAAAAGGGAGGTCTTAGAGAGGCTGTCTCTCTCAGAAGTGAAGATGGCCAGAGGCTCTCCAACCTGTGAAGGCTTGCGTAAAGAAAAATTGTGGAATACTTCAAAAACAATGTTCCTCAACGTCAAATTGCAAAGGCTTTGATGGTCTCATCATCGACAGTGCATAACATCATCAGAAGATTCAGAGAAACTGGAAAAATCGTTGTGCGTAAGGGGCTTGGCCGAAGACCTTTACTGGGTGCCAGTGATCTTCGGGACCTCAGATGCCACTGCATCACTCACCGGCATGATTCTGTCATTGACACTAGTAAATAGGCCCAGGAATACTTCAAGAAACCACTGTCTGTAAACACACTCTGCCGTGCCATCTACAGATGCCACCTAAAACTCTATCATGCAAAAAGGAAGCCATTGCTGTGCATGATCCAGAAGCACCACAGTGTTCTCCAGCAAACCACAGTAATGGTCATCATCTACAAATGCTGAAAGCTTGGAACAGTGGAGAACCTTTTCAGGAGTGGCCGACCAACTAAAATGCTTCCAAGAGGTCAGTGATGAATCGTGCTGGAGTTCACAAAAGAACCCAGCCTAACATCTAAAGAAATGCAGGTCTCGCTGGCCTCAGTTTACAGTCAGTGTTCACAATTCCAAAAAATGCTACCATGCTGAACACAAGAAAACAACACTTAAATGCTTGTAAAAAAAACTTAAAACAACAATTAGTGATTTTTTTATTTGAAGTATGAGGAAGGACCTACACAAAGCAATTTAAATTGTACACCTGTCTTACTGAGTTTTGGTGCTATGATACAGAATACACCAATTTTTTAACTCTGTAACCATGTGACCTGGCCCCAATCTGAGTCATTACATTACATTACAGGTTGTTAGCAGACACTCTTATCCAGAGCGACGTTCAAAAGTGCACAAGAACAGTACAAAAGTGCAGAGCTCCTAGGAGACAAGTATAAGTGCTAACTGTAAGTGACAGAACACTTTCCATTATTACAGATCTGAACCAATAACAAAAGGGCAAGGTCAAGTGAACAAAATGGCAACAAGGGCAAGTGTAAGAAAAGGGCAATAAAATAAGTGCAACAAAAGGGCAACAGGTCATGTGTAACAAAGGGGTGGAAAAATCAAGTAAACTGACAATCTATCGGTAACAATCAGGAAGTAAGGTAAACAAAATTAAGTGCAACAAATCAAGGGATGTAGGGACAGGATTCAGGACAGTGGAGTAGGGGAAAGGTGGAGCCTGAAGAGGTGGGTTTTCAGGCAGCATTTGAAGATGCTCAAGGATTTTGCTGTTCTGACCTCGATAGGTAGACCATTCCACCAACGAGGTACCGGGACAGACAGCAGCCTAGAGTGGGAATGGGAGGAGCAGAGAGGAGGAGGAGCCAGGCGACCAGAAGTAGCAGAGCGGAGTGCTCTGGCAGGGGTGCAAGGTCTGAACGGTCTCTGGATTTATGCTGGAGCTGTTTTGTTGACTCCCTGGTAGGCGAGCACCAGAGTCTTGAATTTGATGCGAGCGGCAACAGGCAACCAGCGGAGCCTTGTAAGCAGGGGGGTGATGTGGGAGTGTCTCGGGAGGTTGTGGACCAGGCGAGCTGCAGCCTTCTGGATGAGCTGCAGGGGTCTGATGGCAGATGCTGGGAGTCACTAATGCAGGGCTATTCAATCTTATCCAGAAAGGGCTGATGTGGGTGCAGCTTTCATTCCAACGAAGCTGCTTACACACCTGATTCTACTAATGAAGCTCTTTAGCAGAGACTCTTGGGGTTGATTAGTAGTATCACGTGTAGCTGCTCGGCTTGACTGAAAGTTGCACCCACACCGGCCCTTTCTGGATAAGGTTGAATAGCCCTGCACTAATGTAATGTTTACCCCTAAAATAAGCCAGTGTTGGGGTCTCACATGGAGGAAAACTTTCATATGTGTGGAAATTCAAAATGGATCCCTGGATTTCCCATGACCACTCTCTGCCTGCAAGCCCCTCCCGTCAGCAGGCCAGGTACATAAAAGCAGTGGTCAACCATTTTATCTCTCTCCTCTCTTGGAACTCCCCTCTCTCTTGGCTCTTGGAGTCAGCTCTGGACTCTCTCTCTCTCCCTTGGAGAGGCTCCTGGACCCCTGTGGACTGCTCAGGCTGGGGAACCCCTCCCCCACCTCTAAGGCCCAGCATAGACTGGCCATGCTGAAGAATCTGCCAGGCTACCAGGAGTACAGCAAGAGTTGAAGAAACAGCTTGCTTTTGAGGAGCGGCCAGCTTCCCTCCTCTCCCCACAGAAAAGACACGGACAGCACCAGAACCGCTCTTCCAGCCGTGATCAACATCACCCGTGATTGGATCCTCCAGCTACTACCAAACCTCTTTCCTCAACTAAGGACTGGTAACAACTGGGCATTCAAACCCTCTTTTAAGGCTAAAATTGACTGCGTGTATTTTTAAAATGATGCTGTTGCTGTGATTGTTTTAGGATTGTGTTTTAGTAGGACAGGATGTGATAATTTGCATGCAAATAACCTCCTGTAGACTAACACGGCGCCTTTCCTATGCAAAACACACATACATCCCTTCGTTTTAACGTAATACACACACGCACAAACAACAGTGAGCGTTTCAAGTCATTTAACTGACTTTAAAACTCTTAGCTTTCCTTTGCTACAAAGACTTGGTCTTTGTTAAAGTAGGGTTGCCTTCCCACACTCGCATGGTCTGCAAGGCCCCTTCATTCACACCTTAGATCATTCCTTTGTTCTCTCTCACCCACACCCGCACGCAAGCACACACACACACACCTCCTTCATTGTGTGTGTATATAGTGTTTAGTGTAGATTAGATTGGGTGTTTTATTTGTTTCATTTAAATAAATATTCTTTTAAGACATGTGCTGTGGTTATTAATGTTGTGGAAGAGTGAATGAATGTGCCAACCTCTTCTATCTCGAACTCTGAATACTTCAATCTAACTATTGATTGGGTAAGTTGGTTACAATTATTAATTTAGTCATTAATCAATTTCCACATTAATAGCTTAGTGGATATTGAGACTGAGGTTTTATTAATTGGCTATAATTTTCCCTTCACTGAGGAAGGGTGGTGCCCCGAGGTATTTATATTAATATTTAATATTAATATTACAATATCATTTTTTTTGGATAGTCAAATTAATAATATTGATATCATTAGGCAAATTGCATTTTTCCCAACATTGGTGTTCTGTGCGAGGCCATTACCCCAACACCAGTATCAAGAATGTCTGGGATTTGATGAGTGATTACATTGTTATATATGGGCATTTTATGTGAAGTACTTGTAAATGGAGATTTGTTACATCCTATTTGTGCTGCCTTACTGGTCAGCTATTTGTTTATTTTGTTCATCATTTAGCACCCTCTGGTGGTATGCCTTTAGAAAAACATGATCTGATGCAATATGTTATGGCCCCAATTGGACATACAAGACAGCAAGGGATGACAGACAAAATGTTAAAACTTAAACAGATTTAATTAGACAAAGACTGACAACTAACCTACAATTTATACTACTGACCAAGATTGACATATACAAGAAAATAAATATTTACATTCCCTTGAGATGGGGTTGCTTGGTGATGTCCTAGGACAGGAAAATGCTCCAACACAGGCAAAATCCACAAAAAAACTTCACAGGTCAAGAGTGATAGATCTGGTCAAATGTATCCTTCTCCTTGCAGTTTCTCCTACTACTCTACTTTTCTCCTCATATACTCTTTTGCAGCCCCCTCCAACCTTCCAGACTTTTTTCAATTCTCTGGGTCTTCCCCTCTCAGACATGCCCAGGACATGCCCAAAACCTAGCTCCAGACTGGGCTTAACAAAAAAAATGTCAATACTGCCATCTAGTGGCTTTTTTCCCCCCACATTACAAATACCACTTCTTTGTGATGAAATAGACTAGTGCTTTCTAGAAGAAGTCTGGTTTCTTCTTGCCAGGGGGCCGGATCACCCAGGACTCCTGAAGAGCTTTCCAGAATGTTGCTAGTCTATGTAAATGCTGTGATGTTGGTCAGTAGAGGCAGAGTTTTTGTTTAGGCAACAGAGTTACATAGTGGCATTAGAGCGTTGCCATAATATTTAAAAAAAACTTCCACAAATAAACAAATTTATTCTTCACTGATTAAACAGTGGATTAAGTTGTCATTGCTGGTTTTCTTTGTTGTGATTGTCAAGTCATAAGATCCAATATCTGTATCCCCCACTACACAAGTATATAAGTGAATGTTTGAAAACAGACTGCCTGTAAACTCACTATGGCCATTGTAAAGGGATAAAGTATGCCTCCACCGATAAGAAATCAACATGGAATTTCTGCGCTCAAAACCAGTTAATCAAATGAAAATAGACAGAAAATGTGGTATTTTGACCGCTTATGGCTCCAAGGAACACAAAACCTAACATTCTACATTGAAGAAAATTGATTGTAAACTTTCAAGTACCACTGATGGACAGTTTGTCTCCGCGCAGCTAATAAAAATCCACCATGGTGAACAGAACCTTAGATGATTGTCATCTAATTTGAGAGATTTATTACTTTATGTGACTTTTTTTTGTTGTCTGACAGTCACCAAGACAAAACGACCCTGTACATGCATACATACATTTTCTCATTAATCTGAGCATGACAACAGAGGGCATGCTGTCTGCAGTAATGCGTTTCGGTCAGATGGGGGAGCTGCAGCTACAGAGGGACAGACACAATGGTAGGCAGCTGACCAACAGGAGGAGCGTTATACTTCTCCACCCTCATCAGTCTCCGCAGGATGTCGTCTCGGTCTCTGGGCCAGCTGTACACGTGCGTGTTCAGGAGCCAGGGAGGCACGTGACCCTGGGAAACGAACTCAAATGTTTAATTCTCTCCTCCTGACCCCAACCTTACGCCCCACATCACCTCAAAACACTTTCTGCAGCCCCCGGACCAATATTTTTGAAGAAACTAGTCGAATAAACCCATAAAATTCCAGATCTGAACCCCTTTCAAAACTAGATCATAATGTCTGCATAAATTCTCAAAGGCTTTTGATGGGATTCACAAGGTATGCCTTGGTTTGTGATAAATTGATCAGGGATCCTAATTAACATCAAGCTCACTGTCTGCAGAAGAAAAACCACCTCAGCTGACACAAGCTGCCTCCAAATTCTAATTTTGGGCAAAAAACGCTCACTGTTTTCTGAACAGCTGTTAAATGTAGTGGCATTTACAGCTCAGCCCTGCGCATCATACAAAATTCAGGACACAAGTTGCCTCATCAATGCCACGGAGAGCATGCATGTCTGAGAAAATGAGGTTTCACATATTTGAGACTTTAAAAACAGGAAACAACCCACGTCCCAGAAAACAACTTCAGAAGTCAGATTCTGGTTCAGCTGCCATGAAGTAAGTGTGTGTTATTTAATTGTGAGCATTTAGACTTCTTTGGACAGCTGATAGAATTCAAAAGGCTACCTTTTTGGCACCAGGAAAGAGGACAGGGATGAACCTGAAGTTCCGGCTGCCGTTCTGGATGAACTCATTCTGCAGCTGGAAAGAGAGAGATTCTGAACACACAAAAAATACTAAAAAAACAAAAGTCTTAAAAGTGATAATTTTATTCATGAAGCTTACAATAAACATTTACTGTATAAGGGTGGTAAAGGTAATTGCCAAATTATTAGCACAGTGATAAGCTGCAGTGTCTCTTGGTGTCATCATGTATTAGGTGTTTGAGACCTGTCCTACTGAGGTAACCCCCTGTGCCAACTTTTTTGCAATGTGTTCCTGCCTTTAAATTCCAAGTTAATGATTTTAACTTGTTTCTCAGTTTGAACATCTTGTCTTTGCAGTGTATTCAATTGAATATAAGTTGAAAAAGATTGGCAAATCATTGTATTCTGTTTTTATCTAGGATTTACATAACGTGCCAACTTCACTGGTTTTGGGTTTTGTACAATGGAATTCTAAATGCCACAGATGTGAATCGAGATCAGGTTGTAAAGATCTCTTGGTCTGTGTTATAGCATGCGCTATAAACTAATATGTTCAATATTACACTTTTTTGTAACATACGCATACAATTATCAGTTGCACTGGAACTGATGAATTTTCCAGCTGTTTAAATGCCGGGGCAGCGACTACTAGAAAAGCCACTTTGTACTATTTCACATTGTTATGGAGTGGCATTTTAACATTAACTGATTTTTAATAGTGATTTTCTATATAAAGCAAACAAAAAAGTTAACTAGTTTTATGCATATATTAATTCTGATTTTTTTCCTAGTTTATTTGCAGGTGATTTTGTGGAGATCCCACCTAGAATGCCATAATTATCACGATTAGAATCTCTGTCCTTTGTTGTTGATTTTTCATTTTTTCCCTCAGTTTTTAAATGTAAACTTACTTGAAGGGTTTGAAATCACTTTAAAACGTCTTAAAGTTACATCTGAGTACCTTATGGCCATTTCCGCCAAGAAGTGATAACACTTCTGATAAGGGAACACTTCCCTGTCAGGTATACAACCTTGATTTTGGTATCGAATGGTGTTGCTAAAAATATGTAGAGTCCACAATGGTGTACTGTCTAGTATCCATTTCTGTAAAGCCTAGGCCAATTGGGATTGTCCCACCTAAGTCGAATAATGCTCCTAAGATTAGGTTAATAGTCAGTAAAATCAATTCAAGACATAGGTCCTTCTGTGGTACACGAATTAATTCAATTTTTTTGTAGTATAAATAATGGTGTGTAGTGTCCGGAACATTTTACCCCACATCCTCTAATACTGCATCAACCATTCTTCAAATTAATATCTATAATATATTTGAGGTCGATGTCTGTCTGTCTGTGTGTGTGTTTGTGTGTGTGTATACACGTTTTCTCCTACATTTCTCAGCCGATTATCACCAAATTTGGTGTGAATATCCAATTGGACACCAGGAAGGACCTGACGTCGCCCGATTTTTGAAAAACGGTCATGCACGCAAAAAAATGGCAATTTCACTCCGGGCAGCATGTAAACTTATATAACCTGATGCGCGTAGCAAAATCCGGTTGCACCGCTAGGAGCCGCAGTGTCCTTACGAACGTGCGTTGAGGTAAACTGTGAGCAGGCTACTGTCCCCGATGGGGCCGCGGAAGTGATAAGACAGCCTACACGAAAGCCAGGATTTTCAGAGAGCACAGCTCCCAAATTCAAATTTGATTGTTGAACACTCGCACGGCTGGCGTTACATCTGAAAATTCGGCGGCAATTATTGACAAAAATTAGTCCTGGCTGATTCTAGATGGTTTCCCTTGATTAACATGTTTTCCAATTCAAGAATAATCAAGTGGCAATTCAAAACACAGCTTCTCTCCCTCATGCGATCTAAAAGCGACAAAATAATGGGCTACAAAGCGGGTAGCAGCAAGTATTCATATAATATGATTATTAAAAGTTAAAACTTGAGTAATCAGCTAATGACAGAACTAATCCACACCCACTGAAGATATACAGGGTTTTCAAAAAGTACATTCTAAGATGAGAATTTCAGCTGTTGATGCTGTATTGAACGGTGGTTATAAAAAGCAACATTTTAGGCATGCGTGACTATTGTATGGAAAAATGGCTTTTTTTCCCCCCAAAATAAGACTTATAAGTTGGTACTCTTACTGCTGTAGTGTCTGCAACATCACAAAATGGATCTCTGGTGTGTGTATATTTGAGGCCCTAGAATTCTTAGTATTTGTGACTAGTCCTTGAAATTTGAAGTAGTTATCAGGGGAATACCATAGTTACTGAAAATAATACAAAATATAAACTAAAAAGTTTATACCCTCCATTGCCCCTAAAGGTGCAACCTGATCTCAATTAACATCACAAGTGTCTTATTTCATGTAAGCCATTTTACCCCTCTCAGTGACGCTCAAATCTCTAATTTTTTTAAATTTTATTTATCCCTTATTTAACCAGGGAAGTCCCGTTGAGATTGAAATCCCTTTTTTAAGGGAGCCCTGGGGGTTGAGGTGGGGAGGGAGATTAGGAATTGCACAGCTAATTAGATCAGGGGATAATTAGGTGGCAGGTTGGGACTTTAGCCATGACACCGGGGAACACCCTACTCTTTTCGAAGAGTGTCACAGGTTCTTTAATGACCACGGTGAGTCAGGACCTTGGTTTAACGTCTCATCCGAAAGATGGCATCTCCTTCAGTACAGTGTCCCCATCACTGCACTGCAGTATTGGGGATTATTCCGTCAGATGGAAGATCACAACCTACTGGCCACCAACACCTCTTCCAGCAGCAACCTGGTTCTCCCAAGTGGTCTCCCATCCAAGTACTGACCAAGCCCACACCTGCTTAGCTTCGAATTGTGGCATGACTGCTGGCATTATGAAGGAATTATAGAGCATAAAAGAGGGTAATGCGTAAATTGCCAGATTTGACTTCTTTCGCAAAGGGGTTAAAATTAGTTTGATAATCTGAACCATTGAAGGTTGACAAATGAAATTTGAAGAGGCGCAAATACTTTTTTACAGCACGACCCTATTATATTCACTGAATGCCTCAACTATTCTGCAGTAAAACTTAAAGCATTCCAATCATGCCATGTAGCAAAAAATTCCAGCCACGAGTACGGTTTTGAAAACTTATGCTGTGTTAGGTTACAGACCTTTCATTTCATACTATTAGTTAATAGGAGAAAAAGGTGCTTCAATGTGAAAAAATATTGTAATATTGTCTTGCTTTTACAAGCTTTGATGACAGATTCATTACATATAGTTTACAAGATACAGATATAGTCTATTGCTTTTATTATTGCTCTAAAAACAAAAATCACCAAATATCATCAAATGGAAAAAAAAAAGTAGGAGAGAGCAATGTTTCCTCTGGCTGTGACCTAAATGTCTCCCCATAAACAGGCGGGTTTGCTGAATTAAAAGGAAATCATGTGACTCTGTAGGTGTAAAAGAAAACACTGATGGGGGGAGGGGGGGTACTGGCACTGTTGGTCATGTCCCTCATTTTCTACGAGGTGTCATAATGCACATTAAACCAGGGACAAAGTTTGAGACAGTTGTAAGTTTCGGAAGAGATATGTTGATGCTGATGACTTGTACAGAGTACACCCCACCTGCTTGTAGATGTAGACAGTGTTAAGGGTCCTCTCGTCATTCTCCAGGGCCATGTGACCTGTTACTGTCTCGTAGTACTTGGGGCTGATAACTATGATGATCAGGTATTCTTTCTGTGAAAGGGGCAAATGCCACTCATGAAAATGATTCTTCACAAGGCTAAAATGCATCACGCAACAGATCAGTCAAAATTGCAGTACCACCATTTAAAATAATAATTGAATAATGGATTGAGACGACCACACCTTGTTGTCCACAATGCATTGTTGCGCACAATGTTGGAAGGAAAGAAAAAAAAAATAAAAATTATGGAACCCACATTTATCAGGATTGAAAAAATCTGGTTTAGAAGCCTATAAAATAATTTGGCCTTAGAAGGTCCCATACAATGAAAACCAGAGCAAACAGCATTGGGAAGAACTCGTATTCACCACAACCTGCTGTGCCTTCCTCAACTTCCCCCGAATGCATCTTCCCCCAAGTATCAGACTTTCTGAAACAGCTCAGTAATCCAATTTAAAGATTTTTGAAACGTGATGATATCCCAAATTGCAGTGAAATCATGGAGATTTTTGGTGTGACCAAACTTACGCCAGACACTTGAGCAGTATTTCGGCAAAGTTTTGGGGCGATCAGAGCAGGGGTGTGCCTTGCGACCCCAGACAAACAGACAGACAGACTGACAGAGCCCACGCCAATTACAGTAGCAGGATATACGTTTCCTTGCCCACACACATTTACACAGGTCTGCCATCTGCCCCACATCTGACAGCAAGGAACAAAATCACCTCACCGGTGCAGTTCTTCCTTTCCTAATAAATTATGCTTGAGCAACAAATTTCAATTCTGTGGCCCTGATGCTACAAGCGCAGCCCTTTGCACAGCACAGGCTAGTGCAGACAGGATTTGGTTCACAGTCATTTTTTGTGTTTACCTGACTGTACCACTAGTTGACATTTGAAATGTAAAATAAAATAACGTGAGCCCAGCACGAGCAAGGAAGAATCCAATCCTGGCAGACAACGAGTTCTCGCTCACCTCGCTAATGAACTTCTCCATGAAGTCAATTTTGCTGATGCTTCGGAACTGCTGTTCAAACATATCAATCTGTTGGATGCAAGGAGTTATTGAGCTGAGTGGAAAAGAGAAGTGCCATTATTTATGTCACAAAAATCTTCTAGACTTCAATAAAAGTAGTACTACATTGTATGGACCAACACGAAAACCACTTTGAAATTAAAATGTTTAAATGTTTTTAAATGTTGGCAATTTAGATTGGCAAAACATTTATATTGAATGAAATATATCATTTTTGAATATTCAGTTTTTAAAAACTGTTCAACACTAGATTTTCACCGATTTGCAATTGGAGGTACAAAAGCTCTTCAGTAACCTCTCCCTATAATGCTCGATTACTCCAAATAGTTCCCATTTACTATTCCTAATTATCAAGCAAACATTAATTTGCTCATTTGGGAAGACTAATTAGTAAAATTAACGACTTATATGTTTTCTGCAAGAATTATTGTACATTGCATCACATATCTGGCATCCATCCATCCCTCATCTTCTGCTTTTCCGGGGCCGGGTCGCGGGGGTAACAGACCGAGTACAGAGGCCCAAGTACCCCCCAACTATACCTGGGGGACCCCAAGTCTTTACCAGGACAGCCAGGAGATATAATCCCTCCAGTGTGTCCTGGGTCAGCCTTGGGGCTCCTCCCACTTGGACATGCCTGGAAAACTTCGAAAGGGAGGCGTCCAGGAGGCAACCGAACCAGATTCCCGAACCACCTCAACTGACTCTTCTCTATGCAGAGGAGCAGTGGTTCTATTCTGAGCCTCTCCCGGATGTGCAAGCTCTTCAGCCTATCCCTAAGGGACAGCCCAGCCGCCCTACGGAGAAAGCGCATTTCGGCCGCTTGTATTCGTGATCTCATTCTTTCAGTCACAACCAAAAGCTTGTGACCATAGGTGAGGGTTCGAACGTAGATCGACCAGTAAATCGAGAGCTTTGCTTTTGCACTCAGCCCCTTCTTTACCACAACCCACTGGTGTATTGCCCACTTCACTGCAGACGCTGCAACGATCCGCCTGTCAATCCAACGCTCCATTCTCCTTTCCAGCACCCTGGTATAGACATTTTCTGGGAGGCTGAGCAGTTTGATCCCCCTATAATTGGACCACAATCTCAGTTCCCAGTTTTAAAAAAGGGGGCCAATCACCCCAGTTTTCCAATCCATGGGTGTTGTACCGGACATCCATGCGATGTTGAACAGTCCAACAACATCCAGGACCTTCAGCATTTCAAGACAAATCTTGTCCATTCCCGATGACTTTCCACTGCAGACCATTTTGACCAACTCAGTGACTTCCACTCGGGAAATAGGAAATGATCTGAGTTCTCCGTCCCCTGCCTCCTCAATGGAGGGTGTGTTGCCGGATTCAGGAGTCCCTCAAAGTACTCCTTCCATCACCAAACAACATCCTCAGTCAAGGTCAGCAGTTCCCCACCCCTGCTGAAAACAGCCTGAGCGAAGTCCTGCCTCCCCTTCCTGAGTTGTCTGACTGTTTGCCAGAACCAAGCCCAAAAGGCCACCTTCTTCAGCTTGATGGCCTCCCTCACCACTGGGGTTCCCCTAAAGGATCCTCAGGTTGCCGGCACAACCAGCATCAACAACCCTCAGGCCACAGCTTGTGGCTGCCACTTCCACAATGGAGACTCTGAACAGGGCCCACTTGGACTCCATGTCCCCAGCTTCCCCCGGGATACGGGAAAAGCTCTTCCGGAGGTGTGAGCTGAAAATCGTCCGGTCAGGATGCTCTACCAAATATTCTCAGTCCATCCTCACAACACGTTTAGGCTTCCCAGGTCTGTCTGGTAGTCTTCCCCGCCATCTGATCCAACTCACCACCAGGTGGTGATCAGTTGACAACTCTGCCCCTCTCTTCACCTGAGTGTCCAAGATATATGGCCGCAGATCTGATGACACGATTACAAAATCGATCATCGACTTTTGGCCAAGGGTGCTCTGGTCCTAAGTACACTTATGAACATCCCTATGCTTGAACATGATGTTTGTTATGGATAATCCATGACGAGCACAGAAATCCAGTAACAAAGCACCGCTCAGGTTCAGATCTGGGCGGCCATTCCTCTCAATCACTCCCCTCCACGTGTCTCCATCGTTGCCCACGTGAGCGTTGAAGTCTCCCAGCAGAGTTATGGAATCTCCAGTAGGAGCCTTTTCCAGGACCCAGGGACTCCAAGAAGGCTGGATACTCTGAACTGCCGTTTGGTGTGTAAGTGTTATTCCAACCGGTGTTCTGACAATTTGTGTTGCCTGGTCAAAAAATGATACCGTAATGAAAAGTGATCGTAAAGTATCTGTTTTCACTTCAATATTGCAATATGAATCAGTCTACAGTACTAACTGTGTTATTTGCTGGCTTGTTATAACATAAGCAGATGTTGCAAAGTGTTGGACAAATTTGCTCAAGAAGATACAAGCAGCACGCCATTATCATCAAATTTCGGGCTATTTATTCGCTTTAGAGCAGAGAATGTCCGCCAAGCAAGTTTGTTGCTATCGCCTAGCAACAGATCGCAGACTCACAGGCAACGAAAGCCCCAGAGGTCTAAAAGTCGTGCTTCAGTCCTAACACAGACGGGGTCCGGGGAGAATTTAATTAATTTAATAAACGCGTTAAAGCTCCGTCACAAAATGACGTTGTTTCGTATCCTTGCACATTTTTAAGAGGTTATACGCAAATCATTGACATTTTCTAGTGGGTAGACCTGCGGATCACGTAGACTACACCACTGGGTTAGGGGTAGAGTTAGGGTTAGGCTGTCCATAATGAATAGAAGTCAATGCAATGTCCTAACAAGGATAGCTGCACGGACTTGTGTGTGTGTGAGTCTGTGTGTGTGTGTGTGTGTGTGTGTGTGTGTGTATGTGTCAGCGTATGTGTGTGTGTGTGCGTGCGTGTGAGTGAGAGTGCGCGTGTGTGTGCGTGTATGTGTTTGTGTGAGTCTGAGAGCGTGTGCGTGTATGTGTGAGTGTGTGTGCACGCGAGTCTGTGTATGTGTGCACGTGTGAGTCTGAGTGCGTGTGTGTGTGTGTGAGAGTCTGTGTGTGTGTGTGCGTGCGCGTGTATGTGTGAGTGTGTGTGTGCACTGCAGGGTTCAGCTGGAAGGGAGCTCCCCACCCCCCCAGAAATATTAATGCTGAATATAAATTGTCAGTCAGCATCAGGGACACTGATGGTTTTGCCTAAATAGCAGTAGCAGGTGATTGGTAACTTACCCGGGTGTCAAAGCCATTGTGACGCAGCAGGGCCACAAACTTGATAATCTCATTGACATGTCCATCACTGTCAGCCTCATACGTGACAAACACCTTCCCTGAGTAACGGAAAGCCAGGAGGTCAAAAAGAAAGCAAGATACAAAAAGAGAATTTTGGGAAATTTTCTCTTTTACATCATCGCAGCCTACTTTCTGCATGCTGCAAAAATCATCCTGCATGCTGCAAAAAAAAAAATCCTGCCATTTCCCAAAAAGGCCTCATATTGCCTAATTTGAGGATGCTGAACTAAAAAATGCAAGTAAAAAGGTTCTATCACGTGGTATTTTCACAATCTCTTATCGCTACCAATACTTCTGCTGAATATGAAATAATACTGAGCCAGTTGAAGACAATGTTTGCAAGTAAAAAAAGACTGCTGTTCTATTGTATAGATTATTTGAATGAATCAGCTGATCCAGACAGGAAGGGCAGCAACTCACGGTGCTCCAATGACAGGGGGGCACTGCCAACGGAAATCCTCTTGTTCAGGTGTGGATGTGCACTGCAGAATGCATGAAATACACAAATTAAAATCTCCAGTCCATTTCCATGATCTCCCTCTAAACTTGGGTGTCAAACTGGTCCGTAAAAGGGTTGAGGGGCTGCTTTTCATTACGGCCCAGCAGAAGCGCGCCTGATACGAGTCAACTGCAGGCAAAGATCAGTTGATTAATGAGTTAGATCAGGTGGGCCTCTGCTGGGTTGGACTGAAATCCTTTAGCCCCTCGGCTCTTTAATGGACCAGTGGACTCGTCTGACACCCTTACTCTAGAGCTCTAAAATCCCTCACGAATGTCTTTCTTTTCCCCTTACCCCCTCAAAGTCCAATAAATCGGCCGTGAGGCAGAACTGAACCTTTATACAGAGTCAAAGTGTCAGATTAAGCCTCAGACAGGACTTAAAAAGTCATGCCATAAACTGTACGCAGCATGGTCTGACAGCTTGTTAAAGACGGGGTATATTCTGCGCTCTCACCTCTGTGAGGATATGGCTTCTGGTGCACAAGGACATCGACCTGAAAGATAAACAACTGGGCACTTAGAGTCCGTGGACTCCTTCCAGAGACACCACAGCAGCCAATAGCCTTCAGCTCGACCTCAGGTCACAGCACCTGGAGCCTGAGATCTGGCAACTATTTACAACCACGGGCTTAACAGTTCAGGTTCATTTGCTTCATAACTGAAAGATGCTTATTGCAAACTAGACAGAGACATAAGTCAGACGACTACAACCTCTACAACCTCCAATGAAAACTTACCTGAAGGATGGTGTGGATGGTGGTGCCCCTGCAAGTGCCCGCGATGAGGCAGGTGACCCACCGCGAATCCCTCCACAGGACACCTGGAGTAGCAACTGAGGCCAGGTGGCTGACAGGGGAGGGGGCAGAGATAACAGCTGTGTGGGGGTGCAAAGTTCAGAGGGTTGGAGAGCAGAGAGGCTGGCGGCTCCAGACTGGGACTACAGTGGCCGGGCAGGGACTGACAGCCCTTTGGTGGGTACAGGCCTGCCATTGGGAAGCTGGGGTACCCTCTGGAAGGAAGGCTGGCTGGCAGGCTGCAGGGGGACCCAGAGAAGCTGCTGGCCAGACTGGGGTGCAGCCAGGTGTCCTTCAGTGGATCTAGAGTGCTGGGGCAGCCCGTGCTAGGGTATAATGTGCTGGGGTCGTAGCCAGTCGGGGTAGCATGGAGTCGTGGGAAAAATGCACGGGTGGGTATAGACTGGAAAACCTCTCCATTTGGCTGGAACCCACCCACCATTCTGCCCCTGGGAGGCTGCAAGTCTGAGGGGACAGTTGAGGGCAGCTCTGTGGGGAGAATGCTGGGAGAATTACCCTCGGTCTCAGTCTCATCATTCTCCTCAGGGCAATTAAAGGACGAAGGGTCCAGGCTGTCCGGCTGAAAGCGCAATCTGCAGCAAAGCAAGAGAAGATTAAAAAACACAACTGCAGATTAACCGGAACCAACACTGTCAAAAATGGTTCGCTCCATCAATATTGTGTGTCAACAGTGACAGACTAGTATCCCACAGCCCTACGCCAGAGCCAGAACCATCGTGAACTTTCCACAGTTTAATGCAAAGACATGTAGGCACGGATAAGCCAACTCACAGGGAAATAGATTTACCATAAATGAGGAAAAAATGCCCTTCAAAAAAACATAAGAACATTTTTAGTATCTGTAGACATTAATTGTAAACATGTGGAGCACTATGCATGTAATAGAGCTGCTTTAGCAGATACATCCTTATCCTTCTGTCTTGTGTCTTGGTTTGGGAATCTGTCACTTAAAAACAAAAACTGTCTCAGCCAGGTAGTGAAATGGGCGAGCAGGCTGATTGGTGAGGCCCAGCTCTATCCAATGATAGCAATGATAAGCTAACCACTCTCACATCTGAGCTCATAACCTTACACCTTATAATGGCAAGAACTCACTAACTCAGTAATATCTGAATTCTGAAATATACCTTATTTTAACAGAACAGAAATTTCACTTTCAGGAAAAATCAAACGACATATGCCTCCATATTCAAGAGAATGGGGTAATGAACGTACCGAGGGATCTTCCGACGTGCGGGGCTGCATGCATTTGGAGAAAAGAAAACCTCGGCATTTGATGTCTTTAAACGCGGTATAAATTCTACAGCAAAAAGCCAATTTGAGCAAAATGCAAACAGAGTAGAAGTATAACCTGCTTTTTTTCATTGATGCCCTCCTCCAGAGACAGATGTATTGGGTAGAAGGAACCCTCCAGTGCTGTTTCAGCCGGAATAATTCCAATTGACCGCGTCCGTACAACAACATGCATCTCGAAAATGAAACTGAACACTTCAGGTCGGTTTCGAGTGTCTTTGTTTCTTTGATATTGAATCATTTTCAGCTGTGCAACCCTGGCCAACATTCGAAGAATACAACCGACCTTACTTTTACGCTTAGCTTTGTTTCCTATTCTTAATGTCCGATCAATGCATTTCAGTTATTGAGGAAAGTTTAAACACTCGGGAATTAGATAAGAAACGAGTCTATCTATACGTCGTTACCAGGGAAGCTTCACGAGGGCGTGATCTATAACTGTAGAGTTATGCAGATGAATCTGAGTATATAATTGAGTGACTGGCTATTGACATATGGATGGTGGATAGAAGGGAGTGCTGAATTTGTCAATGGAGGAATATACGCGTTAATCCATGGGAGGGAACTACGCATATTTTGTGTGTGATGACTGTAATTGTCAGTAGAATGTGAGAGAATCAATACTATGTCGGATTTTTTGCTTCACAAAACGTATTTCTTTAACCACTAATTGGAATACTGTTGGCTCACTGTAGCTAAAATGGTTGCTACAGAGTAGCAGTTTTTTTCGGTCGCAAGTGATAATTTTTTAAAACTACTGGATTGATACTATGGGCAATGATACTGACCAGTTTGCACATCAGGCTAAGCTGAGGAGTTTAATTCATGCAACTCCTGAAAAACAGGGATTGGACGGAATTTCTCCTTCCTCTAAATCGCGTTTCAGCTCTGCCTGCTTGTGAATATTCAATAGCTGATCCGGGGGTGCCATCTCGTAGTCGAGTACTGTAACTAAGTGCTTAAATTTGCAGTTTTATAGATGCGAGCGTCTACATCTGCAGAAAGGGGTTAAACAGTTACTTTGTTGAGAATTTTACCTCAAAGGGGGTCTTTATTTGGCCGGAGGGCATGTTAAATGCTCAAGATTATTTAGCAGAAATTGAAGTTCGGGATAACGAAGTATTAGACAAGTTGCATAAACTAAAGGCAGATAAGGTGGCAGGTCCTGATTGCTTATATCCTAGAGTGCTCAGAAAAGTTGGTGAGATCATCTTTAAGCCGCTATCCACCATCTTCAGGCGGTCTTTAGAAACTGGAGAAATAACAGATGATTGAAAACAGGGCAATATAATACCAACATATAAGAAAGGGGACCGTACCGAGTCAGGAAATTACAGGCCAGTCAGTTTAACTTGCATTGCGTGCAAAATATTCAAATCTATCATAAAAGATGAGCTGGACTTATTTCTTGAACGTAACAGTATCTTGAGGGATAGCCAACATGGTTTTCGTAAGGGAAGGTCATGCCTGACAAACCTTCTGGAATTTTTTGAAGAGGCCACCAAGACTTTTGACCAGAGCAGGGCTTATGACATCATATACTTGGATTTTCAGAAAGCATTCGATACAGTACCACATAAGAGACTAATTTTTAAATTGAGCTCCATTGGAGTCATAGGAGGTATTCTGAAGTGGATTCAAAACTTGTTGCAAGACAGGACACAAAGAATAGTGGTCACTGGCATCTCATCTGAGCAAGGTATGGTGGGGAGTGGCGTCCCCCAGGGATCGGTATGGAGGCTCTAGAGAAAGTTCAGAGAAGAGCCACTAAGCTTATTCCAGGTATAAAAGATGAAAGCCATGAGAAGAGGCTGAAGATCCTTAATCTCTTTAGTCTTAGGAAAAGGAGACTCAGGGGTGATTTGATTGGGGTCTTTAAATATGTTAAAGGGATTAACAAAGTGAACTATGAGGGATTCCTTCGACCAAGTGTTGTGAGTAGAACTCTGGGTCACAAATGGAAGTTGACCAAAGGTAAATTTAGAACTGATATTCGGAAATATTTCTTCACCCAAAGAGTAATTTCAATGTGGAATAGCTTGCCTGACCATATTGTTGAGGCAGAGACCTTGGGGGTTTTCAAGAGCAGGCTTGACTTAAAGCTAAATACCATTGCGTCATTGAGTATCTGAAAGGATATATTCACAATAGTATAAAGAAACTGGCGCGCGTAGTTGGGCTGAAAGGCCTGTTCTTGCCATTCATGTTATGTTTTGTTAAGCCAAGCCCAAACACGGTGTAGAATATGGACAAGTTCACGCCCATCCCTGTTTTTCAGGAGTTGCATCAATTAAACTCCTCAGCAAAGCCTGATGTGCAAACCGCTCAATATACTTGCCCATAGTATCTATCCAGCAGTAAAAAAACCACTTCAACTACATTGAGCCAATGGAATCCCAAAGAGCAGTTAAGATAAATCAGTTTTCTGAAGCAAAATATTCAACATGGTATCGATACTATGTCATTCTACTATCAATTATAGGCATCACATATAAAAAAAAATTATTATTATTTATATATTATATAAAAAATTTTGAATTCAATGTGTCAATACTTTATTTGTGTTAAATATATGATTATTTTATGATTTGACAGTGCACCATTTTGAGGGATCTTAGACTTTGGGGAGTCTTATATGGCTCCTAGACAGTAGGTAATTTAGTGTTTAATTCTCAGATGATGGAAGATTTTTAAAAGTTTGCAGCCATTTTTCTCTACCAAAATCATGTAAAGAAACTGAAATACGATGGATTTCTAAATGCTTCAAGTGTCCTGACTCAGTTGAGCCATTCCATTCCTGTCTTTGAAGCTGCAATCTTGAATTATAAAGCCTTAAATAAGGTAACACATAAATATCCAGATTTGGCTTCGACACAAAGGAATTAAAGTGCATGCATCAAATTTTCTGAAATAAAAACTAATCTGATATACATTTGACCAAATAGTTTATGAACAATATCTCTCAAATTAAATGTCCCAAATTTGCTACTTTTTCTTGAAAATGAGCCTTTTATTGATGCCTGAGCGGAGACTTCTGAAAAACAAAACAAATATAGACCCCAATCTGCTGAGGAACAGCGTGACAATCAGCCTGTAGGCACGGTGCAACGAAACTACTTACTCAGAGTGTTATTAGGCCATGACGAGGTAAGGTGTCCAAAAATAGGTAGCCTGCATACATGATGACAACACCTTCAGAGTTAATTAACTCTGATTCCACAGCAACACTGCCCATGCAGGTCAAATGAGGCTCTGTTTGTACACAGTCAGCAAACTATGTAAGTCGCTAGCTTAGTTAGCAACTATGCTTTTGGGAAAAACACCCCAGGCTGTCTAGCATGCTTAAGCTTTTCGCTATTAAAGTATTATATTACACGAGTAGCAGCTGTCCTCGGAACTTGAATGTATTAATTTAATGGCAAAATGCATTAGCATACAAGCTAGAGAACTTCTCATCCCATTGACTTGAACAGACCCGAAGCCAACGCTGTTTTCATTCTCCATTTGCAACTCCTGGTCTCGTTTCAGCTTCACTATCTAGGCCGAAGTTCAGATTTTACTCAAGGTCTGGTGGTGGAAGATAGATTTAGTTTAGTCTTGAGTTATTTTTCTACATTAAATTTATGATGGGGTTATTAACTAGCTTTTCTGAGTACAGCATAGATAATAAAATTGGGGACCGGAGCAGTTTGGGCTCGGCTTATTAATTGATGGCATATTAACTGGCGATTTCAGTAATTACTAACTCACAGTGATATCCAGACTTTTCCTGTGACTCAGGATCTGGCTGATGAAAGCAGTCATCAGTGAAGTGTTTAGAGCACATCACCGATCCTTATCCGGGTTCCATGAAATTTGCTTTTTTCCTCCACACATCCGTGCTGTTGGAATTGCGGGATTTTTTAAAATTTATGGACCATGAAGCCTCTGCTTGTATCGGCCTTTTCCAAAGGGAATAATACAAGATTACGAATCACTGAGGCCAACGACATTGATAGCGTGTTCCCTGCTGCAGGCTAGATACCTACCGCGATTATCGCAAAGATAGCTGAAGATACATTTTTTCTGAAATGATCGTGATTTGCAGTGATTAAAAAAATGAATAAATTTGAAACGACCAGTGTCCAAGGATATATTTATATTGAAGATTCTGTGGTCCGAATCTTCTGTTTGGATGAACAAGCACTTTAAGGTGCATGCTGAAGCTCACATTTCAATGTCAGAGACTCTGATGGAGATGCACTGACATCAAAGCCTTATTATACATATGCACCTTAAATAAAAGATTTAGTCCATTTGTCTGCTCTGGTGACCCCTGGTCTTGAGAAGCACCAGACAGCGAAACTCAGCTGAAGTGCAGACAAAGTCTTTGGTTTTGGATTAATTTTCACTCTCATGATGCATTTCAATGTTGTTTACCTGCTATGAGTATCTAGAAATATCTGTAAAACACAGAGTGATTTTTTTTTACAATGGAAAAAGTGCAGTTCCATGACAGGATTTTTTTTAAATTTAGAGTTTAATTCTCATAAAAATAATAAAGTTTGGGTCAAATCGCCACCACTATAAGCATTGGTAACAGCACACTGACAATTAAAGAGTGATAAGCCTTTCCTTATGGAAAATGAGGGAAGGAATGAAGGAGAATCATGTTAAATTAGATAAAGACAAAAGGGTCTCAACAGGGTCAGCAAATATCAGAAGATACACATTTATTAGAAAGCAGGTGGACATGGGTGTGTATCAGGCACAAGAAGCACTCGCTGTCCATCATATTTCACCAAGAGTAATGTTCAGGCTCCATGCCATGCAACAAAAGGGAAACAGGTCATTTGCCTTTGCCTCTCTTTTGAGTTTCTTGCTGCTCTTCTGTTTTTGAGAGACATGAGGTGTGACGACGCTCTGTTCTCACCACTGCCATGAAGATGCAAGGAAATATTATCAGGTCACTAAGAGGTTTTTCACCGCAAAAAAAAAAAAAAAAGATCTTCAGATACCTAAAGAGTCTCTCCGTTTTCTGTGAAATGTGTTGACATTTGCAGCTACAGGCAGACCAGGCAGTTTAACATCTTGACAGCCTAACAAAAGGTGGTTTGTAGAAATGCCCTACTTTAGACTCTTCCTGCCTCATTGTGCTCATACTGCAGCTTTCACAATAGACCTGTAATAACATAAAACATAAAACGTAACATAAAACATAAAACATAACATAAAACATAAAACATAACATAAAACATAAAACATAACATAACATAAAACATAAAACATAACATAAAATAAAACATAAAACATAACATAAAACATAAAACATAACATAAAATAAAACATAAAACATAAAACATAAAACATAAAACATAACATAAAACATAAAACATAAAACATAACATAAAACATAACATAAAACATAACATAAAACATAACATAACATAAAACATAATAATATAATAATAATAATACATTTTATTTATGGGCGCCTTTCTAGACACTCAAGGACACCTTACACAAAGAAAATATAAACAGAGACATCATTAAAAATACAAGACACAATTAAAAACAGTTTTAAAAGATCAGGGGACAGGGCAACTGGCATCATATGGAATAGGCTGATTTGAACAGATGAGTTTTGAGTTGTGATTTGAAGTGGGGAAGTGAGTCAATGTTTCTGAGTAGGGGTGGAAGAGAGTTCCAGAGGCGGGGGGCAGAGCGACTGAATGCTCTGCTCCCCATGGTGGTAAGGCGGGCGGGGGGGACATAAAACATAACATAAAACATAAAACATAACATAAAACATAAAACATAACATAAAACATAAAACATAAAACATAAAACATAACATAAAACATAAAACATAAAACATAACATAAAACATAAAACATAACATAAAACATAAAACATAACATAAAATAAAACATAAAACATAACATAAAACATAAAACATAACATAAAATAAAACATAAAACATAACATAAAACATAAAACATAACATAAAACATAAAACATAACATAAAACATAAAACATAAAACATAAAACATAAAACATAACATAAAACATAACATAAAACATAAAACATAACATAAAATAAAACATAAAACATAACATATAACATAAAACATAACATAACATAAAACATAACATAAAACATAACATAAAACATAACATAAAACATAAAACAAAACATAAAACATAAAACATAAAACAAAACATAAAACATAACATAACATAAAACATAACATAAAATAAAACATAAAACATAACATAAAACATAAAACATAACATAAAACATAAAACATAACATAAAACATAAAACATAAAACATAAAACATAACATAAAACATAACATAAAACATAAAACATAACATAAAATAAAACATAAAACATAACATATAACATAAAACATAACATAACATAAAACATAACATAAAACATAACATAAAACATAACATAAAACATAAAACATAACATAAAACATAAAACATAAAACATAACATAAAACATAACATAACATAAAACATAACGTAACGTAACGTAACGTAACGTAACGTAACGTAACGTAACGTAACGTAACGTAACGTAACGTAACATAACATAACATGTGGCGAGAAAACCCCCCGGGATCTCTGCCTCCACAATATGGTCAGGCAAACTATTCCACATCAAAATTACTTCTTGGGTGAAGAAATATTTCCGAATATTACTGAACGAATGTGGATTTTTGCTTGACAATACATGGCCTTTGTCAGGCTTTTTGGAAATATTTTTTCAGAAAAAAGATAAACTTAAGGGAACATTTCAGAGTCAAAACAGAGTAAATCCAGCATCATAGAAATCCAAAGAAAGCAAAGGAATTTAACTGTAACAGAACGGTAATTAAATTTTCCTCTACAATCACTTATTTTTGGTGGTAGAAACGGCAAAAATGGAATTTCTCCCACATGACAAAATTCTGTTTGTTTATATATGTCATCTATAAACAATTTAGACATTCTATTAAAAACAAACAAAAATCCATCTGACGCAGACAAAACTGAGCAGAATTTTCGATTGAAGAGTTGAACCTCAGGTGACCCAACTAAACGTGCATGTGCATTGGACTGATTGATAAGACATTAATTTTTGTGTTCTCTAGGGTACAAATAATGCAACTCTCCTTACAATCAGTGACTTTCAACAATTGAATAGTCAAGTAGTTTCTTCTCGATCATGAATGTGAGAATTATGCAGAGAATTCCACCATAAATCCAGTTATAAGTTGTGGCTGCACATGGGTCTGACCTGGAAAATACCTATTTTCAAAGGAGAAGTTTATACTGAAGAGATTGAGATGATCATATTTTCATCAGTTATGGCTAATATTGGCATCTCTGAGCTGTGGGTACTGTTATGACTTGGAAAAAAATCACAACAAAGAAAACCAGAAAGTACAACTAAAACAAATTTATTCTTCACAAAAAAAGTACAAAAAAAATATATCCACTATTCAATTCTCTAATAATACTCTGATGCCACTATTTAACTGTTGCCAAAACAAAACTCTGCTCTGCTCTCTTCTGCTGTCTGCTCCCGCTTAAAATTAAAGCATTTATATAGACTAGCAACCTTCTAGAAAGATCCACAGGATTCTAGGGAAATCCCGCCCCCTCCAAGCATCATGATAACAATCATATACACAACAACCAGTGCAAGTCTCACAATCAAATAGAAAAGTAAAATTACATTTTTCACAATCAAATAAAGAAATAAAATTACATGCGTGAAAGTGTATCTGGGATTACATTATCTTTTCCCCTGATGTGAGAAATATCCAAATCGTACTCTTGCAAAAGTAAACTCCATCTCAGTAATCTTTGATTTTTGTTTTTGATCTTGTGCAAGAATGTGAGGGGATTGTGATCACAGAAGACCTTGATGGAAGTAGCAGAACAAGTCAAATAGACTTCAAAATGTTGTAAAGCCAAAACAAGTGCCAAACATTCTTTTTCAATTGTTGAATAGTTTTTCTGATGTTTATCAAACTTTTTGGAAAAGTAACAAACAGGATGATCTACTCCATCAGTGTCTTCTTGCAGTAAAACTGCACCTGCACCAATGTCACTGGCATCAACTGCCAACTTGAACTCCTTTTTGAAATTCGGAGATAAGAGATAAACTGGTGCATTTTTGAGAATAGCTTTCAGCTGGTCAAACGAATTTTGACATTTTTCATCCCAAACAAATTTTGCATTTTTCTTCAGTAAATTTGTCAAAGGTTCAGAGATGATAGAGAATTTTTTACAGAATTTTCTGTAGTAGCCAGCCATCCCAAGAAATCTCATGAGCTGCCTTTTAGTCGTTGGCTCAGGAAATTCAGTGATAAGTTTGACTTTTGCATCAACTGGTTTGACTTGACCCTGTCCTACAACATGACCCAAGTAAACAACTGTAGCTTTACAAAAGTCACTTTTAACAAGGTTGATAGTCAGCTTGGCATCACTCACTCTCTGAAAGAAGTTTCTGATGTAGGTGAGGTGCTCTTGGAAGCTGTCACTGGTGATAATATGGGCTCACATCCTGGCAGTCCAGCAATCACTCGGTTTACCAGACGTTGGAAGGTGGCCGGAGAATTTTTCATTCCAAATGGCATGACCTTGTATTGGTATAATCCATCTGGTGTGACAAAGGCAGAGATCTCTTTTGCTCTATCGGTTAGAGGGATCTGCCAGAAGCCCTTGAGGAGATCAAATTGTGTGACATACTTTGACTGTCCAACTTTGTCAATGCAGTCATCAATCCTGGGAATAGGATATGAGTCCGTTTTAGATAGAGCGTTCGCTTTCCTGTAGTCTGTCACCATTCTATATGTTCCATTGGGTTTGGGAACAAGGATGCATGGAGAACTCCAGTCGCTGTAACCTGGTTCAACAAAGTCATTTTCAAGCAGATATTTGACTTCTTGTTTAAGTTATTTCTGCTTCTCTGGATTCATTCTGTAGGGATGCTGTTTTACATGCTTAGCATCATCTTGTAGGATGACATCATGGTAAACCATATCAGTCCTTGATGGGATATCAGGGAATATGAGACTATATTCAAATATGAGCTGCTTTAGCTGTTGTTGTTGAAAAGGGTCCAGCTGGGACAACTTGCAGTCAATATTTTGAGGAATGTCTGAATTTTCAAGTTTGACTGGACCAGGTTCATTTTCTAAGGGGCAGTCACAATCTTTGGAATTTTCCAGTTCAACTGTATTTACCACATTGACTGGCTTTTGCTGAGTGTCTCTATCATTGTATTCTTTCAGCATGTTGATGTGACACATTTGTTTTTGTTTCCTCCTTCCAGGAGTTAAAATTATGTAATTTAGATCACTGACCTTTTTGAGGACAGTGCAAGGGTCTAAATATCGGGCTCATAGAGGGTTTCCAGGAACTGGCAAAAGTGCAAGAACTTTGTCACCAGTTTTAAAACTTGTATCTTTTGAATGAAGGTCATATCTGGCTTTCATTTTGCCCTGAGCTTCTTTGAGATTAGACTTAGCAAAGTCACAAGCCTGACAGAGATGATTACGAAAGTCAGAGACATACTGAAGGAAGTTCATTGGGACATCAACTTCGGCCAGAAACTTTTCCTTCAGAAGCTTCAAAGGTCCACGGACTGTATGCCCAAAAATGAGCTCAAAAGGACTGAACCCAAGAGACTCCTGAACAGCTTCACGGGCAGCAAACAGAAGAAGATGGACACCTTCATCCCAATCTCCCAATTCTCTGTTTCAAGGCAGTAGGTCCTTATCATGTTCTTCAGGGTTTGATGGAACCTCTCCAAAGCACCTTGAGTCTCAGGATGGTAAGCTGATGACCTATATTGTTTAATACCAAGCTCATGCATAACTTGTTGAAAAATGCCAGACATGAAATTTGATCCTTGATCAGACTGAATAGACTTAGGAAGACCAACAAAGCAGAAAAACTTGGTAAGAGCCTTGATGGTAGTCTTCGTCTTGATATTATGAAGTGGAATTGCCTCAGGAAACCAAGTGGAAGCACACATGATAGTCAGTAAGTACTCACAACCAGACCTAGTCTTCGGCAATGGTCCAACACAATCAATGATGATCCGACTGCAAGGTTCTTCAAAAGTGGGAATAGGCTTTAGTCGAGCCTTTGGAATATTCTGGTTCGGCTTCCCAACCATTTGACAAGTATGACAGGATTTGCAGTACTCCTGTACATCGGACCTCATGGAAATGGTTTCTGACACGTTGAAGAGTCTTCTTGATACCCAAATGACCAGACATACGATTGTCATGGGCCAGACTAAGAGTTTCTTGACGGTACGGCTTTGGAAGAACAATTTGATGGGTGATCATCCACTCTTCATTAGTAGGAACATCAGGTGGACGCCACTTTCTCATAAGCACACCATTTTTGTAGTAAAAACAGACAGGAACTTGAGCAGCCTCTTGTTCACTTGCAGCCTGTGGTAGAAGATGCGCTAGATCACGAGCCTGTTGTTGCTCATGAATAAGTTGTTTACGAGACAAAATGTCATTAGAAGGACCCGACAAGGACAAGTCTGAAGATTTCCAAGATATCTCAGGACTGGAAGGTTCCTGATGAAATGACTGCCCAATGAAAGTGTCAGCCAGGTTAAAGTCCAGGTCAGCATCATCTTGAATAGCCTTTTTGGCCATAGAACGAGTAACTGCACGTGAAGGATAGAGGTCTGGAATTTCCTCGTCTACAGAGTCATCTTCTTGATGAATCAAAGGAGTGTCAGTTACAATAGGGTAGAGCACAACCTAATACCCAGCAAGATCATTACCAAGAAGCAAATGAATGCCTTTGAAAGGAAGAGAAGACCTAACACCAACAGTAACAGGTCCAAATACAAAGTCTGATTTGAGATGAACATTATGGAGAGGTACACTTGTAAAACCACATTCTACTCCTTGAATAACGACATTAGCCTGAGTAAACGATTTGTCCGACAAAGGCAAAATATCTGCAAAAATAAGAGATTGGGAAGACCCAGTATCCCTTAGAATTCGAACAGGAGCAGGTGAGGAAAAATCGTGTGAAAGTGAGACAGAACCATCGGTGATGAATGGTTCAAAACCCTCCATAACAGGATCAGACAAAGAAGGTAGAAGATCAGCCGAACTGACCATTGATACAAGAGATTCTCTCTTTGTGAAAGCAGTTGGCTTGGTTTCTTCTCGTTGTTGTTTTTTCTTGAGAGCATAACACTCAGAAATAAGGTGACCTTGCTTTTTGCAGTATTGGCAAGACACAGAGGGCAAAGAATCAGAGGATTTATTCTCACTGGAAGGTTTCCTCTCAGAAGTGGCCTTAGAATCATTAGAAGTGTTATTAGAAGAAGTCTTGGACTGAAACTTGCTTTGAAATTTCGAAAAAGTGGATGTTTGGACAAAAGAAGACTTGTGAGTCAATGCATAACCATCAGCTAGGGCAGAAACATCTTGCAAAGTATTGGCTTGTTTTTCTTCAAGGAAAGTTTTAATATCAGGCTGGATACACCTTTTGAATTCCTCTACCAAAATAAGTTGCCTCATTCTCTCAAAATCTTTCTCAACTTTCATGGAATTACACCACTGATCGAACAACTGTTCCTTAAAGCTGCCAAATTCAACATGAGTTTGACTGGCTTCCTTGCGAGAATTCCTAAATTTTTGCCTGTAAGCCTCAGGGATCAATTCATAACCCTTCAGAATGGCAGATTTGACAAAATCATAATCAGCACACTTGGACAGATAACTGGTTATAGATTTTTCTAGCTTTACCAGTAAGAACACTTTGTAACATCATTGTCCAATGCTCTTTTGGCCATTTCAAATTTTCAGCTATTTTTTCAAAATGGGTAAAGTATTGGTCAACATCATTTTCTAAGAAAGGAGGAACAAGTCTGATATGTTTAACCACATCAAAATGATCAGAAAGTACAAAAGATTTTGAAACAGTACCTGCTTCTATTTTCTTCATTTCCAATTTGTACTGCATTCTTTTTTCTTCCAGTTCTTTCTCCAACCTTCTTTCCTCCATTTCTCTCTCCAACCTTCTTTCCTCTAGTTCTCTTTCCAACCTTCTATCTTCCAGCTCTAGTTGTTTTTGGCGTAGCCGGAATTCAAGTCTTTGCAGTTCCATTGCAGGCACTTCCACAGCTTTAATTAAATCTGTTGCTTCTTCCCCAAAGATATCTTCATCGATGAAATGTTGCACCAAAATGTTGAATATTTCTTGTTTCTTCATTGATGACTTCACATCAGATAATCCAAGGGTTGAGGCTATTTGCAGCAAGTCCTTCTTCTTTGCCAGCACAATTAATTCCTGGGTTGGAGTTTTCAAAAAAACTTTCCACATCAAAAGTCATGATTGCTGGTTTTTCAACTAGTCACAAGATTTAAAATAATAATCTTTGGTGAATCCAATCTCAGTGGAACCTCCAATTTGTTATGACTTGGAAAAAAATCACAACAAAGAAAACCAGAAAGTACAACTTAAACAAATTTATTCTTCAAAAAAAAAAAGTACAAAAAAAATATATCCACTATTCAATTCTCTAATAATACTCTGATGCCACTATTTAACTGTTGCCAAAACAAAACTCTGCTCTGCTCTCTTCTGCTGTCTGCTCTCTGCTGCTGTCTGCTCCCGCTTAAAATTACAGCATTTATATAGACTAGCAACCTTCTAGAAAGATCCACAGGATTCTAGGGAAATCCTGCCCCCTCCAAGCAGGAAAGTGCCAGAAGCTTCTAGAAATCACTAGTCTTTTCTTAATGATTTTACAGACACGCCAACAGAGGGTGCCAAATGAACAAAATAAATATAGCTGACCAGCAAGGCAGCAAAACAGCATGTAACAAATCTTAATTTACAAATGAAATATAATGCAATACAAAAAATACTCATACATAACAGTACATTGCACACCATAAGGATCATTTTGTGCAAGTTTCATCAAAATCCAAGATGGTCACCCGAGAGGCCCAGGGTGATTTGGCATGGAATGACCTGTGTATCTATGGCTTGATATTCCAGTATAAAATGTTATATCCAGTAGCGGTCCGTTGGCGGTAACCTCACTATTTAATGTTTAATTGCCTAACCCTCTCACAGTTTGCTCTGTCTGATTAGCAACAGTTGCTTAGACGAACCTGTAGACTGACCGTCAAATTTATTTATTATTATTTATTAACCTTTATTTAACCAGGTAATTAGCTCACTGAGATCAAACACCTCTTTCACAAGGGAGACTGGGCCAAGACAGGCAGCAACACAAGGCATTATATTTCACATCGCACCACAAATCTTTCTTCTGCGCATAAAGGAAATTGTAAAATGTCAATATGCCTTCATAAATTCTTAAGTGATTTAATATTACCTCACTAAATGGCTCAGATTTGCTTAAATTCATTTGCGAGGCTCAATAAGGAATAAGGTAGAAGAATCTGGTCAATATTCTGAATATCAAATGTCAAAGCCAAAGGGTGCCGTGAGGCACAACGCGCAACGGAGTTACTGTGTAATAATCCAAATTAAATGAAAAAAATCAAGTGAGATTAAAGTTGGCGAAAATTTAGGATTTCTTTCAGTTATTGCCATCTTTGCAGTGTCACATCAATTACATCAACAAAGCCAACTGGCAATCGCTTAGTTGTATGCATTTCTTAATTATTGCTGGTCATGCATTGGTCTTGGTTGTTCAGCCAGTAAATTGTGTGATTGTTAATCAGGCAAACGTTATACAGCAAAAGGTGATTTTACTGAAGTCCTTCTTAATATCTGATGGCACACCACTGGTCATATCTAATGCCAGCTTACACTGGCGCTCAGTCACGATGAGCGGCAAGACGATGGAGGATTAGTTGTCCTGATCACGTTACGTTTTTACATCAGTATAAACCAGTGGGTCTCAAACTCAGTCCTGTGGCCTCACTGCGCAAACTTGGTTTTGGTTCCAACAACAACTGAAATCTTAAGATTTTAACCAGATGTTGAGTGGTCTTCATTCGGTGGATCAAACAGACAGCTGCCAGATTGTTCACCAGTGATGGTGCAATTGACCTGCACCACTAAAATGCCAACGGCTCTTTTTCTCTTTCGTGTCGTAAGCCAATGCCATTTCTTCATGCCTTAGAATTTTCCTGTTTCCTTTGTTGGCTTTATGTGAGCTGTTGATTAAATGACACCAAGTATTGCCCAATAAAAGATGCCCCAGAGACCTGATATTACTTTATTTACATTGGAACATTTTCCTGAAAAAGCACTCCTACCTTTCTGCATATAAGATGCTGATGTATTGCAGGATACACTCAGCCCTTGTTACTGCTCTGAAGCTGTATCAGGATATGGGTTCATAAAGTGTGGATTAAGTGCACTGGAACCTGGGTATTTTCAGAAATGGGACAGTCTTCCACACTTACTTGGCAGTGCTTGAACACACACTCAAGAGGGCAAGTATGGGTACTGGGACAAAACCAAGGGCTGCTCATCAACTATAGTCTGTACTTCTGCATTCTTGGTGCGTCTGTCTCCACAGATTGATACCAAAATCTCAGTTGGCATCCAAAATCAAAACATCCTGTCCATCTTCTTTTTTTTTTTAACTTGCTAAACAAACACTGGGAGACCATGGCTGAAGACCAGCCGCACATACGGGGGAACAAGGTTTAAACAGTTTTAAGTTGGACTCAGTCATTTAGAGGACTATTATGTGCCAGAATACAGAGCGGTAGGGTTACAGTGTACGGGGAAGCAGCAGCCGCCGCAGCGGAGTCGAGCACCGTCTGTCGGCACTGTCTGCCCCAAGCTGAGAGGACTGGCAGTACTTCAACTGTACAGAAGCTCGGAGGGAAAAAGACGTGGAGTCACTGCATGCAGCGAATCTGATGGAGGCAAGTCTGGTTTGGATGAAGTTTCTGATTCTGCAGAGGAAGGGGCACATGCTTGTGTAACGCTACACCGATGCTATGGGCCACACAGGAGCCCTGGAGACATAATACAGGATCCCAAGAGGAAACTGGGGGCGGAGAAACCTCAAGGCCAGCAGGGTAAAATGGACACCAGAGCGGAGAGTATGCGCATTAATGACAGTGTTTTGGAACCAACATGGCAATTTTATGGAAAGAAATCATGTGATACACGTTTTCATTCACAAGACCCAAACTTCCGTAGCACATACGTTACCGTGTCTGGTACACAGTGGTGCTATGAGCCTGACTCTACACGCTCTGAACGGCAGTTTGTAGGAGTTGGAAAAGTTTAACTTTACATTTCAGCAATAGGAGCAGCCTGGGAATGGCTTTAGAAAGCAACAAGCCCAGTGCATTCTGGTTATTGTATGATTTCTACCTTCTGAGAAAAACAGAATCGCAACCCTTTTTCTCAAGTCACGTGGCAACAATAAAAAAAAAAAATTCTACTGCATAGATGGTAAAGTTTTATAAAAAGAAGATTGTTTCCAGAGGCAAAATGCTTAAAACTAAGCGAACTGCATGCATGAAAATGTTCAGTTTATGTCAGCAGCACACAATTCAAACTTGATTTCAACTCGAACACCAAACAGTGTTTCTCATCCAGATCACCAGTGCATTCTGGATATTTTATCAACCAATAATACACTGACACCCCGTGTTTAACTTACTTCAGTATTCAACACTAATTTGGGAGAGAAAGATGCATATTAACACAAAAGCAAGATTCTTAAAAATGATCCAATACCACATTTGTAGCTCATGAAATTTCCTCTGATTCCCATGGCATGTTATTTACTCTCCATTTAATTATAGCTATACTGTCCATGCAGCCCACAATGTCATTTAAGGTCATTATTCAGTGTGTGCGCCAGGCAAGAATGATCGAAGCATTACCTTTGTGTCATTGTTGATCATTTTAAAAAGGAAACATCATTGTGCTCGATGGACACAATAGGAGCTCCAGCTCAATTCAGTCACAAGAACATGCTGGAACCTGTTAGGGATAACAAAAAAGTACTTACTGCCAGAGGAATAAAAAAAAGCACAACTTTCCATTTAGGACCATTTTGCCCAGAATATTTTAGTCAATTATGGGACGCCTCTATTGAAATACACATTAACAAGAGTTGTCAGAAAGACAACAAAGCTCGCCGGGGCAAGGTTAAAGTTTTTCTGCATGCGGACGGACGCGGACGCCGGGGGTACGACAAAAAAAAAAAAAATTGAGCGAGCTAAAAAATATGTTCTTTGTTTCTTACAAACAGTTCCACCCTAAGGGTAATGAACAGTCACTAAACAATTTAGAGTTTATGTAGATGTCAAAAATTTTTTTTGAAAAGCAGAACACCATTACAGATTTGGGATATGTTAACAGGCATTTAATCTTTCAAAAACAGTCAATTTGATGTTGATGGATGGTGCCATTTTTTTGGTATAAAATGTTAAAAATAGCAATTTTTTTCTTTTCATTTTCAAGCCTTAGTATTTTCTAGATTCTTCATAAGAGAGGGGCAGAATTAGAATATAACATCCACAACATATATGGGAAGCTGTAAATCCAATAAATCCCCGTTTTTGAAATTAAGATTTTTACAGTCCTTTAAATATGCTGCCGCAGAGCACTGAGTAAAATTTTCAAGCAACTTTAAGCACCCAGAATATAGGATGAACTAAAGGGACACTTGCTCGGAAGTCCATATTCCTCAAGTTAGAGGAGCAGATTTTCAGCCTTGAAAATTTTTCAGGATCTTTTCTAGATACAGCCATGTGAAAGTGGCTCCTCAGAAATCGCTGTTCAAAAAGGGCCAGAACTTACAACCCCAATTCTGAAATTGTTGGGACAAAGTGTAAATTGTGAATAAAATCAAAATGCAATGACTTTCAAATCACACCAGCCAGTATTTTATACACAATAGAACAGCGATAACATAGCAAACAATGAAATTGAGAAATTTTACAATTTTATCAACGTTAGGAAGGCTTTTGCACACCTAGTAGGTTGACAGGTGCGTAGGAGTGGACCAAAGGTCGGCAAAATCAAAATGGAAAAACTCCAAACTGTCTTCTCTGCAAAGAACAAAACTTTATTCAGAACTCAGAACAACGTTTCGGTCGTGTGACCTTCATCAGGTTGATTTGCATGGGTACTACAGTGACCCCATTTTAAAAGAAAGGGAGACAAATATTAACCAATCAGCATTCAGTGAATCCACCCTTATTAAGGAAGAGACCGATATTAATTGGCATATTTCACAATTCATACCCAATAAGAAAATATACGAAAAAGCAGCATACAGGCTACCCAAAAAACATCAAAAACAAATATAGCATATTTCAAGTACTGAAAAAGGATATTTCATTTTTTCTTGTTGTAAAGAACAGGATGATATCTACAACTTTTCACATTCTGTCCCTAAAAAGGGGAAAAGAAGAGAGAAGAGGATCAAGGCATGGTAGTGTAAAAATCAAAGCGTGACGTTGAGTGCCAATTCATCATTTAGGCCCTTCGGTGCTAAGGTTTGTAGCGTGAAAATCCAAAATGCTTCACGTCTTTTTAATAACAGGTCCCCATCACCCCCTCTACGTGGAACCTTTACAGTTTCGATGCCATAAAACTTTAGAGTAGAAATAGCGTGTTTCGCATCATTAAAGTGTACAGTTACAGGGTAGTCACGATCTTTCCTCCGAATAGTGCTCTTATGTTCACTAATCCTTTGTTTCAATTTCCTAGTTGTTTTACCCACATAGGATAACCCACAAGGACACTGTAGCATGTATACAACATAAGTAGAAGCACAGGTGATAACGCTTTTTATTGGGAATACCTGATTGGTATGTGGATGAGAAAATGTATGGATTTTTTTCGTGTTGTTGCATTGTGCGCAACTCCCACAGCGATAATTGCCGAAGGGTATGGGACATAGCAGTGTCTGAGTAAGTGGATCGGGTTTGTTCCGTGCGAAATCTGCGTGGACTAGCAAATCCCTTACATTCCTTCCACGCTTGTACACAAAGAGAGGAAGCTCCTTAAAAATCGGGGCCAATTCCAGGTCCGATTTTAAATGTGCCAGTATTTTTTAAAAACTGTTTTTATCACATGTGAGAGGGGGGAATAGGTGGTAATGCACGCAACAGAAAATTGCCTTTCTTTTTTAGTACTTTTTTGCAAAAGTTCTGAACGGGGTCTTGACAACGCCATTTCGTAGGCTTTTTCGATCCATTCGGTCGGGTACCCCCGTTCAGTAAATCGCCCCCTCATGTCCACGGCTTTTCCTATAAAGTCCTCAGTGGAACAGCATATTCTACGAAGCCTGAGAAATTAACTTTTGGGGAGTCCTCTTTTTAACGTGGTTGGGTGAAAGCTAGCCAATAAAAGGGTGTTTTTGTCCGTTTCTTTCCTATATATAGTGGTAGATAGGGTACCATTATCCTTAAAGACCCACATGTTCAAAAAATAGACTTTTTCTTGGCTATACTCCATAGTAAATTTTAAATTAAGATTGAAACTGTTCAGTAATGTAAAAAAATGTTTCAAGTCGTCAGAGTTGCCTTTGAACACACAAAACACATCATCGATGTACCTATACCATTTAAGAATTTTAGACAAGTATGTATTTTTTTCAGGATTCAAAACAAATTGCCGCTCAAAATAGCCCACAAAAAGGTTCGCATAATTGGGCGCACATATTGAACCCATGCTCGTACCTGAAATTTGTAAATAAAAAACACCATCAAAACTAAAATAATTCTTTTCCATGACTAAGGTGGTTAAATCAAGCAACACCTGATTAGGGACGCTTGTCTCATTTAATGACACAACACCCATGATTTCCAACAAGAATGTCAAATTTCGACTCGTCTGACCACAGGACACTTTGGTACAGTCCATTTTAAATGAGCCTTGGCCCACAGAACACTGTGGCACTTCTGGATCATACTCAACAATGGATTCCTTTTTGCATGATAGAGTTTTAGGTGGCATCTGTGAATGGCATGGCAGACTGCCTTTACAGACAGTGGTTTCTTGAAATATTCCTGGGCCCATTTAATAATGTCAATGACAGAATGGTGCCGATGAGTGCCGCAGTGGCGTCAGAGGGCCCGAAGATCACGAGCATCCAGTAAAGGTCTTCGGCCTTGGCCCTTGCACAGAGATTTTTCCAGTTTCTGAAGCTTTTGATCATGTTATGCACTGTCGATGATGAGACCTTCAAAGCCTTTGCAATTTGAGGTCGAGGAACATTGTTTTTAAAGTATTCCACAATTTTTTATTTATTTATTTTTTTTTTTACACAAGTCTTCAAAAGGTTGGAGAGCCTTTGGCCATCTTTACTTCTGAGAAACTCAGCCTCTCCAAGACATCCCTTTTATAGCCAATCATGTTACACACCTGATGCCAGTTAACTTAATTACTTGCTTAACGTTCTTACAGCTGATTCTCTTATATATTAATTGCTTTTTCAGCCCTTTTCTTTTTTGCCTGTGTCCCAACTTTTTTAAGTCCTGTTGCAGCCAGAAAATTTGAAATAAGCTCATTTTGTGGATAAAAATGTCTCACTTTCAACATTTGACATGTTATCTATGTTCTATTGTAAATAACAAATTGGCTCGTGCATTTTGATTTTATTCGCAATTTACACTCACCAACTATTTCAGAATTGGGGTTGGAGTTGCAAAAAATAATTTTTATGACAAAACTATTAGGAGTTGAGAGCAAAAATTTTGGATTACTCCTATAAGGAGGTGAATGCAAATCTGAGATGGTCAAGTGGGAGCCATTCAGACATTTGACATGGACTGACCCAAAGATAAATATGTACAGAGTGCAAAGCATCACAAATACTGTTCAAATAAAGTCTGTTATGTCTGCAGCTGTACATCTGGTAGCCTTATGAGGCAGTTCTTACAACAGCCAGGCACACAGTTGCACACAGTTGATTAAACCAATATTTCACATTGAGCTCAGGTCACAAAGCCACAAAACCCACAGTATGGGAGCTTTTTATGCCCACCTGTGAAATGTCTGCAAACCCCTAAGATTCTGCAGGGGCTTTTTCTCATTTACCCACATCAGAGCGGAGGCAGGCGGCCTGTGTTGTGCAGAAGTGAATGAATCTTTCCAGCAAAGACCTGCATGAGTGACCTACATACACAGCCTCAGGGGTTAAAGTGGGATTAAGTGCCGCTGAGCTTTCAGAGCTGCAGCTTCTGACCCTTCCTCACTAACCTGAAAAGCAACACTTCTGTCCGATTAATGTGCGAGTCTGACGTTTACCTTTAAGAAAAAAAAAGGCTTTCAGGCTTTTTGTAAAGTCATTTAAATGCAGCCAACAAATACATACATCTTCCCACATTCAGAATAAGGAAGTTAATAGGGAGTTTTTGAATTGCATTTATTTTATAAATTTACTCACACATACACACAAAAATGTGTGTGCTCACACATGCAAACACACACATACACGCTTGCACGCACACACACACGCACTAATTTACATAGCTATACTTGTGAGGAAACTGAATTGACTAACATTCATTCCACACATCCTTTCCTGAACCCGAACCATAACCAAATTAAGACTAACCCTGACCCTAACCTCAAAATCACCATAACCGTGACAATAACCCTAAGTTCAACCAATCAGCTTTAACCCTCAGTAATTCTCCTTGAGAATAGCCCACAATGCTCTCACCACTCAAATGTCCTCACAACATTCATTGTTTCTCAAGAGTTGGCCCTCACAAGTCTAGCTATACAAGCCCACACATGCACACAGGCATGGTTATGCTTTGTACATCAGTGAAAATCTCTCAATACCTCCATCCAGTGTAGATCTCTTTCTGCTTTAGTACAGACTCCGGTGGGACTGACAACTTCCATTTAATATGGGACATGAGTCACATGACACACACCCGATCTAGAATGGAGCTTTTCCACTCATTAATACAGATACCCTAAGAATCGAAGCGTGCATTTATGCAGGAATGAGCCATCATACTCTAATAGCAGCACTGCTGCTGGGTTCCAGCACTATTAAAATGGTAAGATTACAGATTCCCACTTTGCCACAAGCAGCCTGCTCCATCGCTCGGACTCCTATTTCTTGCCAAAAGCTTTTTTTTTTTTTTTTAACAAAATTCTGCCTTGTTCAGCTCCTGGATGACTAGTGTGCATGACAGATGCACTGTGCTGCTCATTACAGTTATCATGCGCATTACAGTTATTCTGCTCATTACCATTATCCTGCGCATTACACGCACCCTGCTCATTACAGTTACCCTGCACATAAGTTATCCTGCGCATTACAGTTATTCTGCTCATTACCGTTATCCTGCGCATTACACGCACCCTGCTCATTACAGTTACCCTGCACATAAGTTATCCTGCGCATTACAGTTATTCTGCTCATTACCGTTATCCTGCGCATTACACGCACCCTGCTCATTACAGTTACCCTGCACATAAGTTATCTTGCGCATTACAGTTATTCTGCTCATTACCATTATCCTGCGCATTACACGCACCCTGCTCATTACAGTTACCCTGCACATAAGTTATCCTGCGCATTACAGTTATTCTGCTCATTACCGTTATCCTGTGCATTACACGCACCCTGCTCATTACAGTTACCCTGCACATAAGTTATCCTGTGCATTACACTTATCCTGCACATTACAGTTATCCTGGTCAATATATTTGTCCTGCTGAACTTGGCTCTTTCGACCTGCCACCTAATCATCCCCTGATCAAATTGGTTTTGATACTTGTCCTCTCCCTCTCAACCTCAACCCGAGAGGCAGTAGCAGAAAAAATTGTCCAGTGCAGTGTCCTGCACGCTGTCCTGCGCAGTGTCCCGCGCGCTGTCCTGCACAGTATTCTGTGTCCTGCGCGCTGTCCTGCGCCAGTCGCAATGTCCTGCGCGGTGGCCTGCGGCAATTGAGCAGTGTCCTGCACACTTGCAACAGGGTTGGACAGTTTCATGTATTTAAATTTCATGCAGTCGGAGAGAGGTGATGGGTTTATATTTATTTTCATCTTGAAAACAGCAACGTTCGAATAGCACACATCCTTGTAGATTTTGGCTCTACGTTGTAGCTTATAGGCTACGTTAACTGAATCAATCGCGAGTACTAACCTGTTCAATATACCAAATAGAGCATGCTGCTCCTGTTGCAGGACAGTTGCTATCTGCACACCAGTTCTAATTTTAACATCGATCTGTTTCAAACTTGTCCCGGTTTTACACGGGTTTACTATGCTGATTCGAAACTATGGTCACGTTGCCTGTACATAGGCAGAGATACGACAGCTTACAGCTGAATCACTGAGTTGAATTGGCCAGCTTGTAAAAACAATTTTGTGGTTCATTGCAGATGGATGACATTTGGCTTAATAGGCTCGTCCCCCCATCAAAGCAACAGTTTCAAAACTTGAATTGCAAACCAATCCTACCCAGCAAATAACAGAGAAATTAAACCAATTCACTGAGTTAGTAGCTCATTTAAGAGCAGTTGGGATTGACTTCATAATAGCCTACCGGTCATTCTGAAGGGAGTAAAAAAAACTCCAGATGCATCATAGGCCTATCCTAAAAAAATATCTCAGGTGAATAAGAATAAAGAAATGACCATCCTTTACAAAAAAGAAGTATACTTCAAGTTCATATTTTCAAGTAAACTTAAGCAAACGTCAAGTATTTTCCGAGTATACTTTTTTTAGTGTACTAATATCAATGTACTAGTGTTATACTTTTAATTAGTGCACTTACATACTACTTGGGATTAAATTGGCCCACTTTGAGTTTATTAAAGTATACTTTTAAGTATACTTCAAGTTTAAGCAAAGTAAACAAAGTACATATCTAGTTTACATCCAAGTTTTATTTTATACTGCAAGCACACTACAAGTGAATGCTTTAGCATACTGGGAATTAACTACTTGTATACTTCTAGCATACTTTTCAGTTTATGAAAGTATACATTTAAGTATACTGCAAGTAAACATACAGATACACTGCTAGTTTATTAGTTGTATACTTCTAGTAAACTTTTCAGTTCATGAAAGTACACTGTGAGGATACTAGTGCGTCATTGAATGTTTAATGACTGCAGCAAGTCAGGACTTCAGTTTCACATCTTCTCATCTGAAAGACAACATCCTAATCACTGCATTGGAGTATAGTGTATTATTCTCACCTACTGCCCACCAACACCACCTGATTTTCCCAGGTGGTCTCCCATCCAAGCACAAACCAAGCCCACACCTGCTTATCTTCAGCCACACATCTTGTGCATATCAAGTCGGGGTATGGCTGCTTGTCATAAAGACATTTCATTGTCACCATATCAGACCAGATACCACTGAAGTTCCAGTCTTCTTAACCTCATGTTTGAAAATACTGTGTACATTTATCTGTGAATCTACACATAATGGCCAGCTAGATTGAACTGATATCTCAACTGAAACACAGCAATGTTTGATACAGGTACAATATGCAGGGCTTTGATGTCCACATTCTTGTTTAAAAATGATTTAATCATTTATTAATCAGAATGTACCATCCTTCAAGTATACAGCACTGTTGCGTCTTTTCTTTAGTCGGACATATTTTTTACTGTGATACAGAACTCCATTAACCAAAAAACATATTTCATAAGCCTTTGCTTGAGTTCTTCAGCCAACTGGTCAGGCTGAAGGCATTGCTAATTCATATTTTATGCATATTTCTGGTTCCATATGAGAGGAGTTTTTTTTTTGTTTTGAATTGGGATTTCAATAAGAGTTGCCATTGCTGTGTTCTTATACTTTGGCATCCAATACAATACTGTGTTTGAAAACTTTATAAAGGAATCAATTTTGTTCTCAATCCTAAGAATGGGTTTCATTGCAAATTCTTATAAGTACCTTCAACCGTAAATTAAAGCAGAATGCACTTAAGTATTGTCTACTAGTAGAGTACACGAGGTAACCTCTTGTCTACTTACGTTAAATAATATCTGAATAGCAACAGTAGTACATTTTAGAGTGCAATGATCATAAGCTGAGACTATGATGTTAAGTTAGCTTAAAGAAGACTTTGAAGTATACTTATAGTTTAAAAACAAAAAAACGTTTAGCTCCCTGAAAGTTAAACTAAATGTAAATTAGAGGGCTTGAAGTAATGAACTAGTAGACTAGTAGTGTACCTATAAGTTTACTTGCAGTATACTTCAAAGAGTACTTTCATAAACTATAAAGTTGGCTTGAAGTATATAACAACTAAAGTTATAGTACATCTGAATTTACTTGCAGTATACTTCAAAGTATACTTTTATAAATTAGACATTGTGCTAGAAGTATATAACTAGTGAACTAATAGTTCATCTTTAACTATTTACTAGCAGTATACAGTATTTTACAGTATACTTTCATGAGCTGAAAAGTTTACCAGAAGTACAGTATATAGCTAATAAACTAGCAGTATATCCAAGTTTACTTGAAGTATACTTTAATGTATACTTTCATAAACTGAAAAGTATAATAGAGGAATAAAACTAGTTCAGTCAAAGTATACTTAAAAGTTCATTTGTAGTGAGCTGCCGGATAGCTCACTCAGTTAAGGCACTGCGCTGCAGTGCAGAGGTGTCTATCACGTCGCGGGTTTGAGCCCCGGCGTACCCACCGGCAGGGGTCGGCAGCCTTTTCAGAGTAGCGCACAATTGGCGATCGCACTACAGGGTTTCAAATTGGGAAGGGACTGCCGGATTTGGGTAAACAATCACCGCTTTGTTCGTTGCTCCAGCGCCTCCTGTTGGCCAGACGGGCGCTCGTCAGGAAGACTCTGGGTTTGTTCACATCCGGGTATCCTCCGCCCTCGTTCGGAACTTACGAGGATTCGACCAATGAGTGTATAAGAATCAGTGGCTGACGGACACGTGCTTCGGAAAGGAGCCGTGAGCTGTCTTCACTATCCTGAGTTGGCAGCAGGGGGTCGCATACGAGCAAGCTTTGTACATAGTTCACTAATTGGGCATTCCAAATTTGGGTGGGATTGGAGATGCCAAATTATTTAAAAAAAAGAAAAAAAAAAAGTTCATGTGTAGTGTACTTGTTGTACAAAATAAAACTTAGATGTAAACTAGATGGGCACTTTCAAGTTTACGCTGCTTAAACTTGAAGTATTCTTCTTTTTTGTAAGGATATGTATCAAGTCTGTCAATGCTGTAAATACGCCAAACAAAAGCCGCATCTCTGTGTCGGAACAGCTCCATCTTTGTTTCATCCGTACATAAAATTGACAGCCAGAAGTGATTATCTTCATCCAGGTGACCTTTTGCGAAGGCTAGACTAGTTCTTGTGTGCCTGGGTTGGAGAGGTCTAAGTGGCGTAAGAAAGGTGAAGTGTTAAACCCGAAAAACACAGTCCCAACGGTCAAACACGGCGGCAAGAGTATCATCCTCTGGGGTTGCTTTTCAGCAAATGGGCCCAGTAATCTTGTTAAAGTTAATGGCATCATGAAACAGGACCAGTACATCCAGATCCTCAGTGAAGACATTAAGCAATCTGCCAAAAAAATTGGTCTTGGGCAGGAATGGATCTTCCAACAGGATAAACCCACGGCCAAATCTGTCGAGAAATGGTTAGCGGACAACAAAGTGAAATTTTTTGGAGCGGCCAAGCTCAAGCCCCGACCACAATCCTATCGAAAATCCGCGGAGGGAACTGAAGACCAAGATCATGGCAAGGAAACCCTTAAACCTTCAGGATCTGGAGAACTTCGCCAAAGAGAAGTGGGCCAAAATGCCTGTGGAAATGCATAGAAACCTTGTGATCAACCACAGGAAGTGTTTGAAGGCTACAATCATAAATAATGGCTTTGCCATCAATTACTGAGAAAAGGGTATGAATAATTCTTGACATGGCATTTTTTGTATATCTGTCAAATAAAAATACCAAAAAGTATTGCATTTCTTGAAAGAAATGTTCACTGTACTTCTAACAGCCTTATGTCTACTTACTGTGTAATTTGTGCAAGAATAAATTTGATGTGTCAAAAAATATCTCGGGGGGGGGGGGGGGGATTGGTAGAGTATGAATAATTTTGGGCATGACTGTATATATTTGGATTTCAAGATAAAAATAAACAAAAACCCATTAACTCTCTCCGATTGCATGAAATTTAAATCAGAAAACTGTCCAACCCTGTTACCAGTGTGCAGGACACTGCTCAGTAGCCGCATGGCACCGCTCAGGACACAGGAAACAGCACAGGACACTGCACAGGACAGTGCGCAGGATACAGGACACTGCACAGGACACTGCGCAGGAAAGTGCGCAGGATACAGGATACTGCGCAGGACACTGCACAGGACAGTGCGCAGAACACTGCACAGGAAAGTGCGCAGAACACTGCACAGGATACAGGATACTGCGCAGGACACTGCACAGGACAGTGCGCAGGATACAGGACACTGCACAGGACAGTGCGCAGGATACAGGACACTGCACAGGACAGTGCGCTGGAAAGTGCACAGGACACTGCGCAGGAAAGTGCACAGGACAGTGCGCAGGACAGTGCGCAGGACACTGCACAGGACAGTGCGCAGGATACAGGATACTGCGCAGGACACTGCACAGGACAGTGCGCAGGACACAGGACACTGCACAGGACAGTGCGCAGGATACAGGACACTGCACAGGACAGTGCGCAGGATACAGGACACTGCACAGGACAGTGCGCAGGATACAGGACACTGCACAGGACAGTGCACAGGAAAGTGCGCAGGACACTGCACAGGATACAGGATACTGCGCAGGACACTGCACAGGACAGTGCGCAGGATACAGGATACTGCACAGGACAGTGCGCAGGACACTGCACAGGACAGTGCGCAGGATACAGGATACTGCGCAGGACACTGCACAGGACAGTGCGCAGGATACAGGACACTGCACAGGACAGTGCGCAGGACACAGGACACTGCACAGGACAGTGCGCAGGATACAGGACACTGCACAGGACAGTGCGCAGGAAAGTGCGCAAGACACTGCACAGGACACTGCACAGGATACAGGATACTGCGCAGGACACTGCACAGGACAGTGCGCAGGATACAGGATACTGCGCAGGACACTGCACAGGACAGTGCGCAGGACACAGGACACTGCGCAGGACAGTGCGCAGGACACAGGATACTGCACAGGACAGTGCGCAGGAAAGTGCGCAAGACACTGCACAGGACACTGCACAGGATACAGGATACTGCGCAGGACACTGCACAGGACAGTGCGCAGGATACAGGATACTGCGCAGGACACTGCACAGGACAGTGCGCAGGACACAGGACACTGCGCAGGACAGTGCGCAGGACACAGGACACTGCACAGGACAGTGCGCAGGACAAAGGACACTGCACAGGACAGTGCGCAGGATACAGGACACTGCACAGGACAGTGCACAGGAAAGTGCGCAGGACACTGCACAGGACACTGCACAGGATACAGGATACTGCGCAGGACACTGCACAGGACAGTGCGCAGGATACAGGACACTGCACAGGACAGTGCGCTGGAAAGTGCGCAGGACACTGCGCAGGAAAGTGCACAGGACAGTGCGCAGGACAGTGCGCAGGACACTGCACAGGACAGTGCGCAGGATACAGGATACTGCGCAGGACACTGCACAGGACAGTGCGCAGGACACAGGACACTGCACAGGACAGTGCACAGGATACAGGACACTGCACAGGACAGTGCGCAGGATACAGGACACTGCACAGGACAGTGCACAGGAAAGTGCGCAGGAGACTGCACAGGATACAGGATACTGCGCAGGACACTGCACAGGACAGTGCGCAGGATACAGGATACTGCACAGGACAGTGCGCAGGACACTGCACAGGACAGTGCGCAGGATACAGGATACTGCGCAGGACACTGCACAGGACAGTGCGCAGGATACAGGACACTGCACAGGACAGTGCGCAGGATACAGGACACTGCACAGGACAGTGCGCAGGACACAGGACACTGCACAGGACAGTGCGCAGGATACAGGACACTGCACAGGACAGTGCGCAGGATACAGGACACTGCACAGGACAGTGCACAGGAAAGTGCGCAGGACACTGCACAGGACACTGCACAGGATACAGGATACTGCGCAGGACACTGCACAGGACAGTGCGCAGGATACAGGATACTGCGCAGGACACTGCACAGGACAGTGCGCAGGACAGTGCGCAGGACACAGGACACTGCGCAGGACAGTGCGCAGGACACAGGACACTGCGCAGGACAGTGCGCAGGACACAGGACACTGCACAGGACAGTGCGCAGGACACAGGATACTGCACAGGACAGTGCGCAGGATACAGGACACTGCACAGGACAGTGCACAGGAAAGTGCGCAGGACACTGCACAGGACACTGCACAGGATACAGGATACTGCGCAGGACACTGCACAGGACAGTGCGCAGGATACAGGACACTGCACAGGACAGTGCGCAGGATACAGGACACTGCACAGGACAGTGCGCAGGATACAGGACACTGCACAGGACAGTGCACAGGAAAGTGCGCAGGACACTGCACAGGACACTGCACAGGACACTGCACAGGATACAGGATACTGCGCCGGACACTGCACAGGACAGTGCGCAGGATACAGGACACTGCACAGGACAGTGCGCAGGACACAGGACACTGCACAGGACAGTGCGCAGGATACAGGACACTGCACAGGACAGTGCACAGGAAAGTGCGCAGGACACTGCACAGGATACAGGATACTGCGCAGAACACTGCACAGGACAGTGCGCAGGACACAGGACACTGCACAGGACAGTGCGCAGGACACAGGATACTGCGCAGGACACTGCACAGGACAGTGCGCAGGACACAGGATACTGCGCAGGACACTGCACAGGACAGTGCGCAGGATACAGGATACTGCGCAGGACACTGCACAGGACAGTGCGCAGGACACAGGACACTGCACAGGACAGTGCGCAGGACACAGGACACTGCACAGGACAGTGCGCAGGATACAGGACACTGCACAGGACAGTGCACAGGAAAGTGCGCAGGACACTGCACAGGACACTGCACAGGATACAGGATACTGCGCAGGACACTGCACAGGACAGTGCGCAGGATACAGGACACTGCACAGGACAGTGCGCAGGACACAGGATTCTGCGCAGGACACTGCACAGGACAGTGCGCAGGATACAGGATACTGCGCAGGACACTGCACAGGACACTGCGCAGGACACTGGACACGGCGCAGGACAGTGCGCAGGACACTGCGCAGGACACAGGACAGCGCGCAGGATATAGGACACTGCGCAGGACAGCGCACAGGATACAGGACACTGCGCAGGACAGCGCACAGGATACAGGACACTGCGCAGGACAGCGCCCAGGATACAGGATACTGCGCAGGACAGCGCCAGGATACAGGATACTGCGCAGGACAGCGCCCAGGACAGCTAGCAGGACAGGACAATTTTGACTCTTACTGCTACTCGGGGACTTCCCTGATTAAATAAAGGTTAAATACAAATTAAATACAAATAAAAAAATTGATATTAATGCATACATATAAATTGAAGGACATTTACTTAAAAGCAGACCTAATATTCATAACATTTACATTCTTTATGGACACGCAGTAGCCTAACTCACAAGACGAGCTTATCAAAAACTAGCCAGTCTGGTCGACGGCAACCGCATGCGTAGCCCCCGAAAGCCCACTTCTCCCCCTTTTTTGCACATTATTTGGCCACTTCTGCCTCCATGGCAACTGAAATCAAAAAGTGTCATAACTGAAGCATAACATGTCCACACTGAGTATGAAAGTAATCGGTCAGAAATGGCAGCCTGTATTGCGTTCACAAGGAAATTTCTATGTTGTACCACTAATTTGCATATTATTCGGCCATGCTGTCACCATGGCAACCAAAATCGCTATGTCATAGGTTAACTACAACACATGTCCATAAGTAATCTGTCAAAAATTACAGCCAGTAGAGCGTCCACAAGGAAGTGTCTACGGGCGTGGAGGCGGCGGAGACAACACGCGTGAATCCATAGTAGCCGCCGACTTCGTCCAGGGGCCACAATAATCAGTAACTCAGCAAGTCTCCTTTGGCTTTGATCACTGCAAAACAAAGTCTATCCCGTCACTACCTAACATGCGACATGAATTAGGAAGAAGAAGTGGATTCTGACCACCAGTCGCCTCCGGCCTGTATTGACAGTAAAATGCACGAAAGAGTCGAGATATGTAGAAGAAAACGGCTTAAGTCTCAGAATACGTTTGACTGCAAACATAAACTTTACTCCTCAGTATGCATTACATTTTATTTATTTATTTATTTTTTGCGTAGGCAGCTTACAAATTTAGCGTCCGCGAACATATCAGACATGATCTCTGTCTTTTAAATCAGTAGGCGGTTGATTAAGAAAGGGAAAAAATAGTTAAATTAAAGGTAGGCTATCCAACGGTGTAGGGCAACATCGCAACTCACATTCTATGTTTCATGTGTTATAGCCAAACCACTTAGTTTCTCACCGTTACCATCCTGCTACTCTTAGCAGCTATTACTTTTATCTCGAGACACTAAGAATTGTAAATTAATAGATTAACGTTATTCCGATGAGGACATCTTCCTCATCACGACATGCCAGTCATTTCCCTGTCTGTCAACATTTCTCCGAGAAAAGTTTCTCGTTCTTTTCCGACTGCCCGTTCCATAAACCAGGAACGCAAACCATCGGTCATCGTGCAGAAACAGCCCACAGGAAACTGGACGGAGAACCTGAAGGATATTTATATTTTTAAACTATCGGTAACTGTGAACAACTTATTCGCTTTGAGATTAAATCTGCTCAAAACAACTAAAAACCTGTTGAGCTCGCTGTCGCCATCACGCGAACAGGTATCCTGCACACCTGTAGTCGCTTCCCCGTCTCGTGAAGAGCCTAAAAAGTAATATAAGCCAAAAGAAAACTAAACGAACAAAAGGGCAAAACTTACGTCATCGTTAAGAAGTTAACACGATGAAAAATCAAATGGTCCCAGCATTACAGGCCAAAGGAGGGAAGTTTACAGCATATCAAGAAGTCTGAACGCCTTCCTACCGTTGGGACCTCGGTCTTCGACACTCGGCAGGGAGGCGGTGTTACGACAGAACTTAGATCAAACCCAGCAAGCGCCACTAGGAGGATCTCGCGGTCTCTCAACAACCCGCATGACTTGCAGAAATGCCGCTCGGGAGCAAATCATTTGCGAAATATAGACTTTTTTTATCGCGAATGATAAAATACATGCTTCATCAATGGCAAGAGGGAAATTCTGCCGTCAATTCGGATAGGCCGAATAAAACAATAAATAAGCACTAGAGAAAATATACTTCATAGATTAAATTGACCAGCATCATACATACCACATCCCTGCAAACTTTCCCAGCCAAACCGTCAACTCGAGTAAAGGGTGGAGCAGTGGCGGTTCTAGACAAATTTTAGTGGGGGAGCCCAGGTGGGGCCAGTGTTTAATCTGGGGGCACTTTAAAAACAACAATGATGGCCCTAGACATGGGTCTGCAGCTGAGACGTACTGCAACACCACTCACTCCCTGGCTCTTCAAACTTTCCTGTGTGAATAAAGGCCAAATTCCCAAAAATACTTATAATACTTATAATATAAATATAAATATAAAATATATAATATAAATATTATATAAATAATATTATATAAATATTAAATATAAATATAATATAAAAAAGCAACAACAATGATATTTAAGCATTAAAAACTTCTATTTTGCTTTAGCCTATAAAATCATGCTGAAGATTTTTTCATGAAGAAAAAATGCATTGACTGATGGCCATCAAAAATGGAAAATAAAATACAACATAATAAAGTGTGAAGTATCACACAAATCAAATGGCTAATGCCCTTAAGAATGGGCGACTCCCTCTTAGAAAACAAAACTCCCTATCCGTTATTGGGCCTGTCATAACCACAGCAAACAAGTAACATTTGTACAAACTCCTCTGTATTCATAGCCACTGACTTGAGAGTCCAGTCTTCACCCTTATTTACAAAATATGCTGCCAGTGTCTGAATACATAGCAGCTCACACAGGCGTGTCATGCTAACTTAAATTAGTGACGGACAGAGATACTTAGAAGGATCTGGTAGTTGAGGAGTGATAGTTCTTCAAACATAAATCAAAATCACAAATACAGTAGGCTATCTGTGGATTGAAGCTAGTTTTGAAAAGGTGTTTATTCATACAAATGTAACAAAATAGTACTAACAAAACAGCTGGTTCTAGTTACTGCAATCACAATGAAATAAGTAATCAACATAATCATAAAACATACATATATTTATCCTCCACTCTCAGACACAATGTGCCATTTCCAAAAAAAAGTACAGCGATACATACATCTCATCTCACAAATAACCATCCCTACTTATCTCGGGCAGATAGGCTACTGTTGATTACTTTACTTCGTAGCCCAGTGGCGTAGCCAGCGGTGGTGCTGGGACACGTCCCTTTTTGACTGCAATAAGTAGTTCTCAATCATTTTCATTTATTGACGCGTTTTCCAATGATCGTAATTGGCAACCGAAGACACGGTTCTATTTCATACGTGCTCTGCCCTCTGACGGGCTTCACTATTGGTTACCCCTATGAGGCTCCGCCTCGGCGCCTGAGAAAGAAAATTGAACTCACCTGCTCCGAAGGAGGGGGTAGCATACTCGCCTCCCATAAAGCCCCGGCGTTGCCAATGCTCGTCTCCCTTTTTCACTCAGCCTTTGAGAGAGTAGGAACTAGCTACAACAGTGAAAGCTATATGATGGATAAACTGTGCCAACTGTGCGCCTCCCCCATGATGTCCGATGATCAGCACGACGACTGCTTCGTCTGTCTGGGCTTGCGGCACCATGAAGAGGTAAGTTCCTGTGCTGCCTGCGTAGCGCTCCCCCGGGAGGAGCGTGAGCGTCGGCAGCAGTTTGTGCGGGCCGCGCGCACCCTCCAGGCTGGCTCGGGGCCAGTTCGTGAGTCGGCGGCGACGGTCCGCTCCAAGCCTTGGCACGAGTACGATGAGGAGGATGATCGTGGTGTGTATGAGGAGGACGTGACGACCCTCTTCATGGACGATGAGCCACCCCCGGAGCACCGCTACCCATTGGATGACCTCCCTGGGTTGTTCCAGTCCGCGGCGGAGAGGATGGGGATGCCCCTACCTCCGCAGCCCTCTGGGGACCAGGTGGATGACTTCACTATCGGTCTACTGGCCCAACCAAAGTCAAGCCCACGCCCCAAGGTGATTTGTCCCAGGATGGCGCCCATCTTCGGCTGCGCGCAGCGGGACTGGAAAAATCCTCTGACCGCGAAATCCCCAGCTATGGCGAATGCGCCGTACTCGACGGTGGAGGATTGGGAGTGGGATGTCGGAGTCCCGGCCGTGGAGGACGCGGTGAGGTGGTGTCTGCTCCCTACCGCTTCCATGTGGTCGAGCGGTCAGCCGCTGCTCCCGTCCGAGAGGGACAGGATGTCGGCGGCCCTCTTTGACCGTTGTTATTCTAGCGCTGCTCAGGTGGTAGCGCTAGCTAACAATATGGCCTTTCTTGCGGGATCCATGGATAGGCTGACCCACCAGAAGGCGGAGCTGTCGCCGGAGGAGATAGTGGAGATGCAGACGACAGCGGCTGCCAGGTGTTCGCGATTGTTGGCGGACATAGCATGGGAGCGGCACAGGCGGGGCACCGCCACCTCTGGCTGGGGCTATCCTCGCTTAAGGAGAGGGAGAGACGGGTGCTGATTAATGACCACCAGTTCGCTGTTCGGTCCCAACATCCAGGTCATGGTGGACCGATTGGAGGCAGCGAGGAAGGCTTCGGAGCAGCTAGGCTCCCACATTCACCTGCAGCAGCAGCCCCGCAGGCCCAGCTTCTCCCAGCCGCCGCCGAGTCGCCGTCGTCGCAGGTCAGCAGACAGCCGGTCTCCCCGGGTGCCGAGCCAGCAGGATCCAGAGCCGCAGCGCCCCTCAGCTCAGCCTCAGCAGCCCCGCCGATACCGCACCAGGGGTGCGGTGTCTGGTCGTGTGGCTCCTGGAAAGTTTTTTAATAAAAAACGTTACCAGCATGAGGCCTCGGCATTGTCTTCTTGTATTGCACACACTGACAAGCTGGCTGGTTCAGGTGTTAGCACACATGGTAATCTGGTACAACCTACCGGGGGAAGTGGATCCTTCCTTCCTGTAACAAAGGGGTTTAGCGAGAGAGACATGGAGCGCGAAGCTCCTGTTTCCTCCTCGCATCCATCAAACTCTGATCCTCGAATTGAGGACTCGCCGGCTAATAGTTTGTTCATGAAGCACTGGCTAGCTAATCGCCGGCAGGGGTGGCGTGGTTCTACCCGAGGAGGTAGCACGCGATCAAACTCCGAGGTTAAACTGAAGCCAAAAACCCTTCCGTCAGTCTGTGTAGGCTCAAATCAAAATAAAGCTCTTTCTCCTGGTCTGGGGCCAGCGAGAAAACGATTGCGAATTGAGGCAGACGGCCAGCACGAATCCAACGCTACTAGCTGGACTGGCTCCAGCAGAGTGTTTTGTGTAGGTCAACAGGCTTCCTCTTCTGGGTTGCACGGAAGTGGAAAGACCTGACATTTTGGCTCCAGGGCGCTTAACGTATTGGCAAATACTGAGGGTCACAAACCTGTGAAGGGGAGCTTCACTTGTTCAGTGCCACAGGTTAAGGCCTGTTCAGATGTCGGTACGTCAGAAACTGAAGACGAGAGGCTTCCAAACGCGGAAGTAGCCGTGCCCGCGTTGCCTAGGGTGAGTGAATCACCGGGCAGGGTGCACGGGAACGCAGCGAAAGCCTTGCTGCTGTTATCCTCCAGGCCCTTTCGAGCAGGGCCCCCTGGTCGTGCCCTCCCTCAGGGGGAGGAGCGTCGCGGGAGGGCCCAGGATGATGGAAACCATAAAACAAACAGCCTCGCCCCTTACGGAGTTTTACCAGGTGTGGGTGAGATTGTGCGCCCCCCTCCCAGGCTGGCTGGACAGAGCATTGCGGAAGGGGTACGCTTTGCAATTCCAGTGTTGTCCTCCCCCATTCAAAGGGATAGTGCGGACAAGGCTCCCCGATTGAAGGGTGCCCTGAAGGAGGAAGTGGTGCCAGTCCCTCCGTCAGAAGCTTGAGCGGGGTTTTATTCCCCGTATTTTCTGATCTCCAAGAAGTCGGGAGGCCTCAGACCTATTTTAGATCTGTGGGAGTTGTGCGCAGGCCTTTCCGGATGCTAACTGTAAAGTCTCTGCTGGAGTGTGTCAGACCGGTCGATTGGATGACGTCAATAGACCTGAAGGATACCTATTTTCATGTCCCAATTCTGCCGCGCCATCAGAAGTACCTGCGCTTTGCAGTGGGAAATCAAAGTTTCCAATTTTGCCGCCTCCCGTTTGGATATTCCCTAGCACCTCGGACCTTCTCCAAATGCGTGGAGGCAGCGTTAGCGCCAATCCGGCGGGAAGAGGTACGGATCCTAACCTATCTGGACGATTGGCTGATCCTAGCCCACTCCAAGCTGGTGGTTAACCAACCACACGGCGCTGGTAATGCGGCATATTACTCAGCTGGGGTTTACCATCAATTACGACAAGAGCACCTTGCAGCCCAGGCAGACAGCTCTGCATCTGGGGCTGCAATTGGACTCGCAGTCAATGACTGCATGTCTGTCTGGGGACAGAATAGAGGCGATTCTGTCCCAGACCCGGGACATTTTAGATGCAGCATCTGTACCAGCAATAAGGGTCATGTCGTTGCTGGGAATGATGGCTGCTGCCCATTCAGTAGTCCGCCTGGGGCTGCTGCACATGCGAGACCTGCAGCGCTAGTTCATACGCCTTCGTCTGGACCCATGGCGGGACCAACAGCTTATGCTCCGCATTCCAGCGCGAGCACGACGGGCACTGACATTCTGGGCCTCACCCATCCGGCTCCGAGAGGGGATTCGGATGGAATGTGTGGCACACTACATCCAGATATTCACAGATGCGTCCCAAACAGGATGGGGCGGGACTTGCGGCTCTGCCTCTGTCGCGGGAACATGGCAGGGGCCCCAGCGCCATGTCAACCACCTGGAGCTCATGGCAGTTCAGAAAGTGTTGCACCATTTTGCCCCACAGTTGGAAGGAAGGCACGTCCTGGTGAGATCGGACAGCACAACAGTAGTGGCCTATCTCAACAGGCAGGGGGGCGTCAGGTCAGTAGCCCTACACAGGTTGGCTGCGGCCATTCTAATGACAGTGCCCTGAGACTTCCCGTCACCCTCATTATCGGGGACTCAATCATACGGAACATTCAAACGAAGTCTACAATCACATACTGCTTCCCGGGTGCCAGAGTTTTAAACATTTTAAACCGGATTCCCAGCCTCTTAGACAAACATCCCCATGTTCGGAACATTGTTGTTCATGTTGGAACTAATGACACTTCGTACCAACAGTCCGAACTGCTGAAGCGGGATTTTATCACTCTTTTCGATAAGCTAAAGGTATGTGGAAAACGTGTTTTTATCTCTGGTCCTATCCCGACTTTAGGTCGTGGTATAGGGCGTTTTAGCAGAATTCTCAGTCTCCATTCATGGCTGCAGTCAATTTGCACTTCCCATAGCATGTTTTTTGTTGACAATTTTAATTTGTTTTGGGAGCGTGCAGCTTTCTTCAGAGGAGACGGAATTCATCCCTCTCCGTTAGGTGCACGGAAGCTTGCCGATAACATTTTATTTACCATAGATACGTCACGCAAATGACTACGCCAGTCAACGCAGAATAAAAACCCGAGGGTTACCAGCTCTGGTACTCAGTTACAGGTTGACCACGATGTAGTAACGTTATCCTCTCTTGACTCTCCTAGCGATTCGAGTATTATTTCTCACAATGTAGCTGAATCACGACCTAATTTAGTCAAGGGCCTGAACTTTTTTTTATTGAACACAAGAAGCGTGAAATCTGTCAATAAAAAACGTAACAAGTTGATTCAACTTCAAGGCTTAATATACGCTGGCATGCCTGATATTGTCGCCCTCACAGAAACTTGGTTGAACGACTCTGTCGCGTCAAATGAAATTCTTCCCGAGGGTTACACCCCGTATCGCAGAGACAGAGGTGGCAAACGAGGTGGCGGAGTTTTTCTTGGTATTCGTAATAATATGATCTCCCGCCGTCGGCCCGATTTGGAACCCAGTAGTTGTGAGGTTATAATTTGCGAACTTGTGCCTTGTAGATCATTGAAAGTATGCATTATCTTGTGCTACAGACCTCCAGATAGTGATCCTTTGTCTTTTAATGATTTTTTGTCTAACGTTTTTACTAAATGCAGTATTGAGTACAAAATTTTATTCGCACTTGGCGATTTTAATCTCCCAGATATTCCTTGGTGGGACGAATCGGCGAACATCGGTCACACGCTGTGTGATTTGGCTGACAGCTTTTCCCTCACCCAGATCATTGACCAACCTACTCATATTAAGGGAAATGTGCTTGATTTAGTTTTTACCAATATCCCTGAACGTTGCTCCGAGCCCAATGTAACATTTGGTCAGTTTGACAGTGATCATGCTGTGATCCAGTTCAATTTTCAAACCCGTGTCAACAGACTCCGCACATGCGCGAGAAACGTGTACAATTTTAAAAGAGCTGACTTTATCGGGCTACGATCTCACATGGACAAAGTGCCATTTCATTCTGCTCTTCTTCATCTTGATATTAATGTTAATTGGCAAAGTTGGCTTGATCTTGTACATTCATCTGTCAGCAAATTTATTCCCATTGCTGTAATTAAGGATATAAATTCTCCTGCCTGGGTTGACAGTGAAGTGCGCCACCTGAGCAACAAGGTACAATCCACACGGAAACTTGCTAAAAAACGCAATACTCCAGCGTTGTGGGCAAAATTTCGCAAACTAAGGAATAAATTAAAAAATGTATGTACTTTCAAGTACAATCAGTATTTGGACGTTCTCAGTGATTCTCTTGCCACGACACCAAAGCGTTTCTGGGGATTCTTCAAGAGTAAAACAAAGACAAAAAGTGTCCCCAGTTTTGTTGCTTATGGAGAGAAAACTGCCTCCAATCCTAGCACAAAGGCGAGTCTGTTCAACGAGTATTTTCAATCCCTATTTACCCCTCAGCCTTTAGAACGAACATACCCGGATATAACAGTCTTCAAACATGTTCATTTGGGTGATTTAAGGATTACTGCCCATGAAGTTGAATCAGTTTTGATTAACCTTGATACAAATAAAGCATATGGGCCTGACGGGTTACCAGCTCGGATTTTGAAAGAATGTGCTCGTGAATTGGCTCCATCACTTTGTAGTCTTTTTAACAAATCTCTTCAAGCTGGAGAATTACCACTTGATTGGCTAAGAGGAAATGTTATTCCAGTCCATAAAAAATTTGACAAAGAAAATGTGAGTAATTATCGACCGGTATCGTTAATGTGCATTTGTAGCAAGGTGCTGGAAAGGTGCATACTTGATTTTGTCTACCCTCATGTAGTGCCTGTTCTACATCACCTGCAACATGGTTTTGTTAAGGGTAGGTCCACAACAACTCAGTTAATCCAGGTATTTCATGATGTTGGCAAATGCTTAGATCAGTCCGGACAAATTGATATTTTATATCTAGACTTTTCATCTGCTTTCGACTCCGTCCCCCATGACTTACTTTTATATAAACTCCAGACATACGGATTTCATGGAAATCTTTTAAAGTGGTTTACGTCGTACTTATCCAATCGTAAACAAAGAGTTGCTGTCGATGGTGCCCTATCATCCTGGTCTCCCGTTAAATCAGGGGTTCCACAAGGATCAATTTTGGGCCCTTTGATGTTTCTGCTGTATATTAATGACATGCCAGACTGTGTAAGTCCTGAGACTAGGGTTGCCTTGTTTGCAGATGATTCTAAATGCATAAGAGAGATCAGAAACACGCAAGACTGTTCACACCTGCAGTGCGACCTAGAAAACATCTTGGATTGGAGTCGTAAATGGGACATGAGATTTAACGCTGGTAAATGTAAACTATTGAGCGTTACAAGGAAGCGAATTCCCATTCTTCACCATTACACAATGAATGGTAATCTAATTGAAAAAGTCGACTGCATGCGTGATCTTGGGATTGTGGTGTCATCAAATTTATCATGGGATGCACATGCTAATGTCTTGGTCAGTGAAGCAAATCGCATGCTTGGATTAATTCAAAGAACTTGTGGTCATACGTGTTCAGTTCAAACAAAACGAAAACTGTATATTTCGCTTATAAGACCACTTTTAGAATACTCCACCCAATCTTGGGCCGTATCATCAAAAAAATCTCTCCTTCATATTGAAGGTGTGCAAAGGAGAGCCACTAAGTACATTCTTGGTTATAATGATTGTGTTGATAGCAATTATAAAGCCCGACTAATGAAGCTTGATCTTTTACCGCTGGGCTACAGACGTGACATATTTGATTGTGTATTCTTGTGCAAATGCTTGAAGGGGGAATATGACATTAACTGCAACCATTTTGTTTCATTTCAAAATGAGGATACATTTTTAATGAAAATTCCAAAATTTAGGACTGAAACTTTTCGCCATTCATATTTTAACAGATTATTTTATTTGTGGAATGCCAGTCACCTCTATCAAATTTCTGATACTACAGCTGCTTTTAAATCGAAGCTATTTCATTTTTATACAGAAAAGTTCAACAACTATTTTTCTTCTGATGATTCATGTACATGGGTTGGCATATGTCATTGTTCACGTTGTCGTCTGTCCCTCTGATGTTACTTACACTTGCTGATAAACTGTCTTATTTTATTATGTATATATGATTTTTTTTTTTTTTTTTTTCTTCCTTCTCATTGTTCAATTGTCTGTACATGTTGTGGGATGATTGCCTCACAATAGGTGCCTTGCCACCTGTGCGATCATTTCCTGACTTCTGTCAAAGCTTAATAAATAAATAAATAAAATAAATAAATAAATAATCTGGGCGGACCGCCACCTGTGCTCTCTAAGAGCCCGGCATGTTCCGGGCATCCTCAATTCCCGGGCGGACGGGCTATCCAGGGGAGCCCTGCTCGAGGAGGATTGGGGCGTCTCACGGGCGATGGCAGAACAGATCTGGAAGCTATTCGGTCGACCAGTAGCGGATCTGTTCGCAAGCAAGGAGAACACTCTGTGCCCACTTTGGTTCTCATTGAGAGCCACAGACGACCCTCCCCTGGGGGTGGATGCGTTGACTCATCCAGGATGGCCCGCCGGCCTGCTCTATGCGTTCCCACCCCGGCAGCTACTGATGCCATTACTCCGCAGGGTGCGGGAGCAGCGGCTATCCATGATTGTGGTAGCACCGATGAGGCCGAACGCCAGATGGTTCCCGGATCTTATCCAGCTGGGGGTAGCGGGCCCGTGGCAGATTCCGGACCACCCCTCGACCATGAGACACACGTCAGATGCGACTCCCCCCCCACCCCCCCCTCATGGTCTGGAGATTGAAAGGGTGAAATTGAGTGAATTGGGCCTGCCTGAGGCGGTGGTGTCCACAATTCAACGTGCACGGGCCCCGTCTACATCCAGAGCTTATGCGGCCCGCTGGCGGATGTTCACGAACTGGTGTCACGCGAGGGGCCTAGACCCACATTCATGACCCCTTCAGGGGGTATTGGATTTCCTGCAGGCTCTCTTCGAGGGGGGCCATGCAGCTTCCACTCTGGGAGTATTTGCTGCAGCGGTAGCAGCAGGACACAATGGGTTTGACCGCTTTACGGCCAGGAATCACCCCCTGATAAAGCGGTTTTTGAGAGGAGCTCGCAGAATTAGGCCCCCGGTACACCGCGAAATTCCGCAATGGGACCTGGACATGGTGTTGGGGGGTCTGGCTGGACCACCTTTTGAGCCTTTGGACCAAGCAGACCTACACTTGCTGTCTATTAAGACGGCCCTCCTCTTAGCTTTGGCGTCAGCCAGGAGGGTAGGTGAACTGAGTGCCCTCTCTGTGCACCCGTCTTGCCTGACCCTAAGGCAGGATCTAGGGTCAGTGGAGCTGCGTCCAAACCCCTCATTCCGGCCGAAGGTCATAACCACGGCCTTTAAATCATCAGTCCTTCGACTACAGGCCCTCTGCCCACCTCCTCATGCCACCGGTGAGCAGGAGAAGATGCACAGGCTGTGCCCAGTACGCGTGCTCAGTGTTTACCTGGAGCAAACTGCGAGCCTCAGGAAGGGGGAGCAGCTGTTTGTGTGTTATGGCGGGCGGGCGCAGGGGGCCCCTCTGTCAGCACAGCACCTCGCCCACTGGATTTGTGATGCGATCTGCAGGGCCTACTCAGCAGCAGGTCTGGTGGCCCCGGCAGGACTGACCGCACACTCCACCCGCGGGATTGCTTCCTCTACGGCACTACTTAGGGGTGTGTCGGTAGAGGAGATTGGCAGGGCAGCCTCTTGGTCATCAACATCTACTTTTGCGCGATCATATCTCAGGGATATGACAGCTGACTCAGTAGCACATGCGGTCTTGGGAACCCTACCGGTAGGGCCCCCTGCCAGCACTAACTAGCAATTGATCATGGCCGACCTGGGGCGTGGCATCTCGGGGGTACCCCGCCCGCAGCTGTTAGGCGTGCCATGGGAGAAGTGACATGGCCTCTCCCAAGCATTGGGGGTGGGAGGCTGCATTGGCGGGAGAGTCCCTTCCAGCAGTAGCTGTGGTTATGGCCGACCTGGGGCGTGGCATCTCGGGGGTGCCCCGCCCGCAACGGTTAGGCGGGCCATGGGAAAAGTGACATGAACCTCTCCCAAGCATTGGGGTGGGAGGCCCCATTGGGGGGAGAGCTCCTTCCAGCAGTAGCTATGGTTATGTTGGTACCATGGTCTGGGTGGGGCACTCAAGTGTGCCTACCTAGAGGGTATGAGACCGACATGGAGGAACGCTATCAGGATAGGTCCCCTTTGTCTGAAGTGACGGCTGAAATCGGTGGTCCGCAACCTGACGCGAGGCACTCTGGTGGTGCCCGCCCACAGGTGCGGGTCCTGGAATTGGAATAACAATGGTCAAGCCCTGCCTTTTTTTCCCTGGGAGTGGCTGGACAAGATGGGTCCCTCCCAATGCCAGGAATGGTTTGGGTGCTACTTTGCCACCACCTGGGGCGGGATACGCAGGTTGGCGGTGTGAGCTCCAGGGTGTGGACATGGTTTTGCTTGGTTGCGAGAGGATCTGCGTGGCCAGGGTCCACCAGGGGTACATCCATCCCTAATGGCCTTCGCCTTAAGTGTAGGATGCTGAGTTTCAAAGGGAAACGAGCATTGACAGCGCCGGGGCTTTATGGGAGGTGAGTATGCTACCCCCTCCTTCTGAGCAGATGAGTTCAATTTTCTTTCTCAGGCACCGAGGCGGAGCCTCGTAGGGGTAATCAATAGCGAAGTCTGTTAGAGGGCTACGCACGTATTCATAGAACTGGAGTTACATCCAGGGTAACTAATAGTTTCCCTCCGTATGCGATCTAACAGCGATTAAATCATGGGCTAAATTCAGTCCGGCTGCGGAACAAGAACAGAGAATTGGGTTGCACAAAACTTCCGTTTAGAACAATTATTAGTCCTGACCTGTTTCTAATCGGGGAGAACAAGCCGCTCCTGTTAACTGTGGAGTGCTCTCGGAGTGAACCCTCTGTTAATTATGAAAAAGACTGAGAACAGGTAAGGACTAATAATTGTTTTAAATGCAAGTTTTGTGCAAACCAATTCTCCGTACGTGTTCCGCAACTGGACTGAATTTAGCCCAGATTTAATCGCTGTCGTAGCCTATTATTTTTCAAAATGGAACAGCCTAGTCAGATGAGGTTAGTGGTTAACATCACACAATCGTGTGGAACTTTTCATAAGTACTTTACCGAGTGTGATTCGTAATGTAAATCTAAGAGACATTTAAAAACCTGACAACAAGCTTTCGTTGCCGGAATGGGGAATAACAATAACACGGCCACGTCCAAAACAAATTACTTTATAAGGTGCAGTCGTTTAGCTTACTTTCGTCTCTTGCAACTGGTTGTTCTTGCTGGCTGCCTCGCTCATATTCAAATCCCAGCCAACGTATTGAGATCAGTGAAAGCAAACGCAGGTAGCTAACCATAGATATATATAGAACACTAGATTGCTGATAGGGTGCATTCAAGTGAAGCATCTGTGCTAAGAGCCTATACACCCGGAAGTAAAATTCGCTCATAGACTTCCATTCATTTTAGCCTACTTTAAAATAACATTTTCAAAAACACTTGCGTGTGAGTCGGTGTTATTTTGGTATCGCTGTGCAGAGCAACATTTTTTCTCCCTAAATATGTGCTTTTCGGAGGATGGAAAGCGGCACACTTTCTAAAGCGAAGATCGAAATGTGACTCGCTGTTAACGTTAAAGTGCGGCAGTGAAGTGACGTTGACGCGACTGAGGCTTTTACCTCTGATAAGATAATTGCTTGGAAGTTATCGCCGTTATAAGAAACGTCGATGAATGTCCGTATACGTTATCAAATTACTCTCTGGTTTCCTCACATCATCATATCCTGGTTGACTATTTGAAATCACTCGAATTGTTTATATTAAATCATATGGCTAATGCCAACGTCGATAGAAGGAAGCGCTAGTGAAGCCTTTCTCCCCTCCTTGTCTTTTGGAGCTCTGTATAAAACAGACAAAGCGACATGTCCACTGTTTTAAATATTATGCGGGTAAGAAGTATTGTCGTTGAATGTCAATTACAAGTAGCTAGCTAGCTTGTTAGCCACCTTTTAAATTTTATTTACCAATCAGTCAATGCAGTCGCCACGGTAGCTCGCTGGTGACCGATATCAATCGTTAGCGTTTGCTTTCAGTCAGCGGTCTGTTCAAATCAATGGGACGACTAATTAGCTAGATAGCACGAAACGCGATTTTTTTTCTATTAAAGTGACAACTCTGCATTTATATGTTAACTTCCGTGTGAAACGTTATATTACAGCTCTTCAAATAAATATTGCGGCAAAAGGCAGCCGCACATCTCGGCATTTTCTCGCTTGTATCGACTTATTTGAAATTGGTCTCATAGAAAACCATTCATTTTTATGAAGAAGTTGGGTGTATCAATATGGCGGCCGAGTGATTCACTTTGGATAATGTAAATATGACGACATCAGCAAGCTAGTGTTCTAAATATATATCTATGTAGCTAACCCGCTTTGTTGCGGTGCTCTAATCAATCCGTGTAGAATGATGAGTGACATTAGGTCCGGTGTTAGCGCTAGCGCACATCATCGTAAAAAATATACAGTATAATTTTATTGTTCAGTCAGCACAGGGGCACAGGACATCGGCAGGGGGACACAGGCCCCTGTAGGCCCCCGTGTAAAACCACCGCTGGGGTGGAGGCAGCTAAAGGACCGTAAAGATAGGTTACACCCTAAAAGCAAAAACTTTTCTCAAAATGAAAAAAGGCAACCAGCTGGCAAAGCACTTCTGAGCTGGCTCAACTTTAAGTCCAAAGTTCTGACCAAAATTAGTTTGCGAAAGCTCAAAAATGTTGCGCAACTGGTTGCCTTTAGTCTTTTATCTCCCGCCGAACAGCCCAAAAGGGCGTTAATGTCGTCGGGCAATCCGTCTGCTCGCATCGGAAGGTACTTGGCTGGTGAAATCGACTCCAACAGTTTTCATAGGACATCCTTGAAACTTTGCACATACACTACTTGTCAAAAGTTATAGCACACCCCAATTTTTCCAGTTTTTTTTATTGAAAAATATGCAGTAAAATGTCTCATTTTTCTCTGGAATAAAAGCATAGACCAAATAAAAAAATTGAAGTTAAAAAAGAAATCATGGAATCAATTTATTAACCAAAATGTATTCTAAACTTTTGACTCAAAGTACCCACCTTTGGCAGATACATGAGCTGAAGACACTTGTGGCATTCTTTCTACGATGGAAATCAAATACTTTTAAGAAAGTTCTTCCCAACTCTGTTGCAGAAGTTCCCATAAATGTGTGGCACTTGTAGGTTGCTTTGCTTTCATTCTTCTGTCCAGTTCATCCAAAAACCAGCTGGATGGGGTCTGGACAGTGGGGCCTGCAGAAAATATTTAGTGGGGGGTGGGGGGGCACTAAGTAGGATACATAATGATTTTCCCAGAACATAAATTAATGCAACATTATTTTATTGCATAATAAATGATATACAGTTTTGCCTTATCATGTGAATGTCAGATTATGATATTGTTGATATAAAAAAAGCACAACAAAGAAAACCAGCAATGAAAACTAAACAAATGTATTCTTCAGTAAATAAAAAAAATTCTACAAAAAATATCCCCTGTTCAATGCCACTAATTAACTCTGATGCCAAAACAAAAACTCTGCTTCTGCTCTGCTCTGCTCTCTGACTAAAATCACAGCATTTATATAGACGAGCAACATTGTGGAAAGATCTACAGGATTCCTGGGTAATCCCGCCCCCTCCAGGCAGGAAGATGACAGAAGCTTCTAGAAAACACTAGTCTATGGCTGAATCCAAATCTCCACCCTCTGGACTTGCAGACTGAGCCTCACGGACTTCAGGCGTACAGTACAGGCCAAAAGTTTGGACACACCGTCACATTCAATGCGTTTCCTTTATTTTCATGACTATTTACATTCTAGATTCTCACTGAAGGCATCAAAACTATAAATGAACACATGCGGAATTATGTATGTATCTAACAGTTGTCCAATTGGGCTGTCGGCAGTGTATCAACCTGACTTCTGCACAACACAACTGATGGTCCCAACCCCATTGATAAGGCAAGAAATTCCACTAATTAATCCTGACAAGACACACCTGTGAAGTGAAAACCATTTCAGGTGACGACCTCTTGAAGCTCATCAAGAGTGTGCAAAGCAGTAATCAGAGCAAAGGGTGGCTACTTTTAAGAAACTGGAATATGACATGTTTTCAGTTACAGGTATTTCACACTTTTTTGCTAAGTACATAATTCTACATGTGTTCATTCATAGTTTTGAAGCCTTCAGTGAGAATCTACAATGTAAATAGTCATGAAAATAAAGGAAACGCATTGAATGAGAAGGTGTGTCCAAACTTTTGGCCTGTACTGGATGTAATGTGACGTCTTCACCGTCATCACGTAAAGTCTGCAAGAGCGGGAGTCAGGAGCGTAATAAAATGAGCTGATAGACAGGCTTCGAGTCTGTTTCACTCGTTTCCGTGCAAATGCATATTATCTGGAGCCTGTATTTCATGATGTTTTTCAAGTAACGTTTTACTATGATAAATTTCTAATTAGTTTATGTGGTTTTGTGCGTGTGTGAATGTGCTATTCTTCTGTCAGCAATTTTGAAAAATTAAAACGTCACGTCCGTATTGCAATGTATTATCTGCTGAAGTCTGCACCCCAAGCGGACTCTTGAAATCCGCAGGAAGTCCGGTTGCGGCAGCTTGTGGACTGGATCAATTGTGGATTTGGACAGCCCTCAGTACTCCCAGACTTCCCGTGAACGCACCCGCAAAGTCCGCGAGTCTGCTAGTACGGAGAAGTGCGGATATTTGGATTCAGCCTATTTCAAAGATATTCCATCAGATCATGTATTACAGACACACCACTAGGGGGTGCCAAAGTACAAAATAAATATAGCTGAGCAGCAAGGTAGCAAAACAGCATGTAATAAATTTCCATTTACAAATGATATACAATGCTTTACATAAAATACTCATACATAACAATATTCACATGAGATCAGTTCAGGAATGCATCAAATAACATTTAGAATGCATCACCTCCAATCAGGCTACGAGTTGCTTAATCATAAGTATTAGCTGACAAAAAGGCACATCTGTGCCACCTATTAAACGTGTACAAAATCTCATGAAAAAATCTCAAACGGTGTCATAATTATGCCCCAGAGATGATGGGGATTCCTACGTACGTGTGAACAGGAAACTGAACAAAAGCAACATGCCTGAGGGGAAACATTACCAGGTTAGCTGAGCACAGCTGGGTCATGCCGTACCAATTCAATAAATTTAAGAAAATCTTTCCCCCTGACCTCTTCAGATTTGCTTTAAAAATTAACATAAAGTTACATTAGTATATAGGACCTGTGTCACATTATGGGTCAATTTCTCAAATACAACCCCAATTCCGAAATAGTTGAGGCAAAGTGTGAATTGTGAATAAAATCAAAATGAAATGACTTTCAGATCACGAGTGAATGTTATTTACAATAGAATATAGATAACATTTCAAATTTTGAAACTGAGACATTTTACACTTTTATCCACAAAATGAGCTTATTTCAAATTTTCTGGCTGCAACAGGTCTCAAAAAAGTTGGGACACAGGCAAAAAAAGGGCTGAAAAACCAATTAATATACAAGAGAATCAGCTGAAACAACATTCATCAAGTAATTAAGTTAACTGGCATCAGGCGTGTAACATGATTGGCTATTAAAAGGGATGTCTTAGAGAGACTGAGTCTATCAAAATATGGCCAGAGGCTCTCCAACCTGCGAAGGTTTGTGTAAAAAAATTTGTAGAATACTTTAAAAACAATGTTCCTCAACTTCAAATTGAAAAGGCTTTGAAGGTCTCATCATCGACAGTGCATAACATCATGTAAAGATTCAGAGAAACTGGAAAAATCTCTGTGCGCAAGGGGCAAGGCCGAAGACCTTTACTGGATACTCGTGATCTTCGGGCCCTCAGACGCCACTGCATCACTCACCGGCATGATTCTGTCATTGACATTACAAAATGGGCTTAGGAATACTTCAAGAAACCACTGTCAGTAAACACAGTCCGCTGTGCCATCCACAGATGCCACCTAAAACTCTACAATGCAAGAAGGAATCCTTGTTGAGCATGATCCAGAAGCGCCACGGTGTTCTGTGGGCCAAGACTCATTTAAAATGGACTGTAGCAAAGTGTCCTGTGGTCAGACAAGTTCAAATTCAACATTCTTGTTGGAAATTGTGGGCTTCATGTCCGCCGGGCTAAAGAGGAGAAAGACCACCCCTCCTGTTATCAGCGTTCAGTTCAAAAGCCAGCATCTCTGATGGTATGGGGATGCATTAGTGCATATGGTCTGGGACACTTGAATGTTTTAAAAAGCACCATGAATGCTGAAAGGTGCACAAAGGCTTTAGAGCAACATATGCTACCCTCCAGAGGACATCTGTTCCAGGGAAGGCCTTGTGTATTTCAGCAGGACAATGCAAAACCACATACTGAAGCTATTACAACAGCATGGCTTCGTAGTAGAGAGTCTGTGTGCTGAACTGGCCTGCCTGCAGTCCTGATCTTTCACTGATTGAGAACATTTGGCGCATAATTAAACGAAAAGTCTGTCAAAAGAGACCCAAAACTCTTCAGCAGCTGGTAGCCTGTATTAAACAAGAGCAGGATCAAATTCCAATGGCTAAACTGAAGAAACCTGTCTCTTCAATGCCCAGACGCCTTAAAAAGAAAACGGGATACTACACCATGGTAAACAGACTCCTGTCCCAACTTTTTTGAGACCTGTAACCGCCATCAAAGTTGAGAGTTGAAATGAACTCACTTTGTGGATAAAATTGCAAAATTTTTCAGTTTCAACATGTGCTACGTTATCTCTGTTCTATTGTGAATAAAATACTGACTGGTGTGAATTGAAAGTCATTGCATTTAGATTTTACTCACAATTTACACTTTGTCCGAACTATATCAGAATTGGGGTAGTAGTTTTGTCTTATTGTTTCCAAGAAACAGGAGGGCAAAATTGGGAAAAATGCTATCTTCCACAAGTCTGTGGTCAAATTGCCATGGTATGGCCATTTTAACCATTTGTATAAATAGTTTTTTATGCAAACGCCCATCAAAAAATTGCACTTTCTAAGTGCCATAATATTATGGGTATTCATTCAAGAACTCCCCTAATACTTATGCCTTCAATAATTGTACCAAATATCCACACCATTTCAAGGTCATATCTGTAGTAGTAGTAATAAATCACCTTGCACCCGGACCAACCAGCCACCGACTTCCTACATACTGCGCGAATAATCATGTACATGCGGGACTTCAGATCAGAGTGGAAGAGCGCATCCGATCTAATCCAGGATAGAAGGTTAGCAATTGATGTTGATATGAGCTAGCCAAATAAAACCATTTCCCATTGGACGCATGCATCCATAGCTCGTATCAACATCAATCTCTTATCTTCTATCGTGATGGATTAGATTGGATGCTCCCTTCCACTCTGATCTGAAGTCCCACATATTGAGGATTATTCACGCAGCATGTATGAAATTTCTCAGATAGCCAATCACTCAATTAGCCAATAAAATATATGAGGAAGTTTTCCTACGGCGATGTGCAAATCAATTTTCAAAAACGCTCCCAAAGAAAACCACAACTACTAAATGTGAGAAACACCGTACCATTAGCTTAATGAATCACATAAAAAAATTGTACTCAGCATTCTTCTGAACAGACTGCGGGGACGAACTGCAGGAGAAGTTGCAGAAGAGCAATATGGCTTCCAGAAAGATAAAGGTGCAAGAAATGCAATTTTCATTTTGGGAGTGATGACAGAGCGGGCAATTGAAATGCACAGATCTTTATGGGTGCTTCATAGATTATGTGAGGGCTTTTGATCGAGTCAAGCATGAACACTTGATTGATTTGCTCTTAACACTCAACATAGATGGACAAGAAATAGAACTGATTAAGAATCTTTACTGTGATCAGAAAGCAGCTGTGAGATATAATGGTGTATTAAATACAGTACAGACCAAAAGTTTGGACACACCTTCTCATTCCATGAGTTTCCTTTATTTTCATGACTATTTACATTGTAGATTTTCACTGAAGGCATCAAAATTATGAATGAACGCACATGGAAGTATGTTTGTATCTAACAGTTGTCCAATAGAGCTGTTGGCTGTGTATCAATATGACTAATGCACAACACAACTGATGGTCCCAAGCCCATTGATAAGGGAAGAAATTCCACTAATTAACCCTGACAAGGCAGACCTGTGAAGTGAAAACCATTTCAGGTGACTATCTCTTGAATCTCATCATCATTGTGCAAAGCAGTAATCAGAGCAAAGGGTGGCTACCTTGAAGAAACTAGAATATAATAATGTCTTCAGCAGGTATTTCACACTTTTTTGTTAAGTACATAATTCCATGTGTTCATTCATAGTTTTGATGACTTCAGTGAGAATCTACAATGTAAATAGTCATGAAAATAAAAGAAACTCATTGAATGAGAAGGTGTGTCCAAACTTTAGGTCTGTACTGTATGTGTCAGTGGAGAGAAGGATTAGACAAGGCTGCATTATGTCACCAGATTTCTTTTCACTATATACAGAATTAATCATGCGCAATATCCAGGAGATGGAGGGAGTTCTAGAAGGAGGTTTTAACATTAACAACCTACACTATGAAGAGGACACAGTCATTATTGCGGACTCAGAACAGAAATTACAGAATCTCATGGGTGTTGTTGAAGATAAGAACAAAGAGGAAGGACTCAATATCAACATAAGTCATTTGTAATGGTATTTTCTGAGAAAGAACAAACTCCTAACTGCAACATAACTGTTGGGGGAGACATGCTGAAGCAAGTCAAGGAGTTCCAGTATCTGGCACATGGGTCTCATCGGATGGAAGGGCTGAGAAAGAAATCAAGTGTCAAATTGGATCGGATCCTAGCGTCACCCAGCATCACAATGACAACAAGACTACGTCTGTTTAAGTGTTATGTATGGATAGTGTTACTGTATGGAGCTGAAAGTTGAACAATAAGTAAGAACATGCAGGAATGCCTTCAAGCTACAGAGATGTGGTTCCTTAGAAGGTTTGAATTTCCTGGTATTGGACAGAGCTAAAACAAGCAGACAACTTTTTAAAACTATCTCCAGTAGGCAGATCAGTTTCCTTGGTCATGTGCTGCGGAGGGAAAACTTGAAGATTTAGCCCTAACAGGGAGATTTCAAGGGAAGCGTCACGTGGACGGCACCGCCTGACGTATTTAGGTTGGCTGCAGAGAGCCACTGGTATTTCTCCACATGAATTTCTCAGGCTTTGCAAGAATAGAGAAGATATGATTGTCGCCAACGTCAGGATCTGACAGCACCTTGTGATGATGATGTATGAAATCAGTGACTGGTTGGTCCGGATGCAAAATTATTTATTTTCAATAGAGTACGATAAAGATGAGAAAAGATGCTGTACTTATGGACTTATAGATCTATTAAAAGTTGTCTCCAGTTTTAAATATCACAGTATCTGGCTTGAGGACTGCCTGTCTTTTAAACCCCAGGTTGAAAATCTGGTTAAAAAAAATTGAGATTGAAGTTGGGGTTTTATTATAGAAATAAGTCCCGTTCCTCTTTTGAGGCAAGAAAGAAACTGGTTTCTGCTACTTTTTTGTCAGTTATTGATTATGGTGATCTTTTATACATGCATGCACCTGCTCATTGTTAACAGAAGTTAGTGTTTATCACAGTGCATTATCATTTGTGACAAACTGTAAAGCCCTTACCATTGTACTCTTTATGCCAGGGCTGGCTGGCCATCTTTGACCATGGGTCAGCTCAGTCATCGGTATTGATTATTTATAAAGCTATTTTAGGTAAACTCCCTCCTTATATTTGTTCCTTTATTGCTCTGAAATCTGACTGTAGATATAATCTCAGATATTAAGATGTGATTTTATAGTCTGTCCCAAGCACACGGACCAATTTGGGTATGAAAGCTTGTAAGTGCTCTGCTCCCCTCACCTGGAATAATCTTAAAAAAGATTTGAAACTAAAGGAATTAATTTCTTTGTATGATTTTAAATTTCTTATTAGTACAATGGTGAATAAATCGGTTGGTACCGGTTTATGCCCATTACAAAAACGAATGACACTTAATGACAATAGTCATAAGCGTTTATGACATTAACATAATGTTTACGACACATACTGTGTCATGTAACAATTATGACAGGGTCATGTCACTCCTATGACAATACCTTCAAGTAAAGTGTTACCGTGTGTTATGTTTTCTTGTTATTGTCAGGCTGTCTGTAATACCTTATGCTGGCCAGGTCTCCCTTGAAAAAGAGATCATTGATCTCAATGGGATTACCTGGTAAAATATGGGTAAAAAAAAAAAAAATCAGTCTAATTTCTTTGGGGTCCCAATAATTAGCCAGCGGTCACTGCAGCACGTTCAAAATACCGGTTCAAAAACTTACAGGTAAGGCCTCCCCAGTGATGACCATATGCTTATCAACTTAATGCCTCAAATAGGAGCCTGTGTCACGAACAGTCTACGGTCATGAAGCAGACTGTTTTTGAGGCAAATAACGTCGGACATCATCCTCACTTTCAGATATCATGAAATTTGCTCTCTGATCCACAGTATTAGTCACCGAAGCCAAGGCCTAATAAATAGACTGTTGGACTTCAGCAGCAGACCAGCTAGTTTCCTTCTAATTCAGCGCATTGTGGAGCACTTACATTGTTATTGTCAGACGAGCATTTACAAATTCGCCGCAAGCACAACTCACCTGACAGTGATAAGGTCGAATGCATTATTCGGGCATGAGTACATACTCGAGTACAGCTGATTCCACGTATAAAGGTACCACCAACCAATCTGCAGAAAAAATTTAGCCTCCCACGCCAAAAACTAAGGAACTATGCTTGGTTATAGTAGTGTCCGATAAATATCTGGACAAAACCCCTTTTTGTTCCGCCCGTCATACGATCTATGGTTTTCATGCAATGTCAAAAAATTTGAATAACTGACAGGTGTCGTTGGTTGGGGGGGCCAGTCAGAGGGCCAGTCATTTTTGCATGGTGGCTGCGGCCCCCCCTGGCCACTCCTTGGAGGTGCCATTGAGTCTGGAGACTGTGCTGGCCACTTGGATCATTATCTTGCTGTAGGATGAACCTCTGGCCAACTAGATGCATACCAGAGGGTACTGCATGGTGCTGCAGAATGCTGTGGTACTCGTTTTGGTTCAGGGTGCCTTTCACTTGGTACAAGTCACCGACCCTGGATCCAGCAAAATAGCCCCAGACCATCATGCTTCCTCCTCCATGTTTGACAAGTGATGTCACACACTGAGGAACCATCCTTTCACCAACTCAAGGGCGTACAAATAGTCTGGGTAACTTTACCTTTTGTTTAAAACTTCCACAGTTCACCACTTACCTTGGTGCCATTTCAAGCTATTCATTGGACTGGAACTGCATAATTTTCAATAAAAAACTGGAAAAATTGGGGTGTTCTAAAACCTTTGACCGGTAGTGTATGCTGCATTTAGAATATATAAATATAAATCTATATATATATATATATATATATATATATATATATATATATATATAGATATAAATCGCAGTGGCGACTCCAGCGGTAGGAGATTTTGTGCCCTCAGAGTATTTGTTTCCTCTTTTCCAGTTTAGGGTGCTTAGTTACTAAATAATTTTCGCATTTCAAAGAATCACAGGCTTCAAAAACTGATCATTTGAAAATTTTTTTTTTTTTTTAAATTGGGTATTTGCATCATTGTAGTTTCTCAAACCACAATTTTGATCAACACGAATTGTGACCCACTCTTCACAATACTGCCAAAGCTCACTAATGAGGTTATTTAGCATAAGTCTTGAAATATATATTTTTTTTATCTGCACTTTGGCAAAAGATTTAAAAATCTGGGCTGCGCTCTTATCAACCGTTCTACTTTCAGGCACCTTTCATATTTCTCTGTCTCTGATCAACATTTAACTACAGGGTGTATCAGAAAAAAATGAGACTGAAAAAAAAACCACAAAACTAAAATGCGAAGATGTTCAGAAAATATGGGCCCATATTCACAAAGCATCTTAGCGCTAAAAGTAGGTCCTAATTGCCAGATTTAGGAGAAACTCCTAAAAAAATGGGTGTATCAGTCGTAAATTTAGGACTCCTAATTATTTTTACAAAGTGTTATTCACAAAGCATTTTATGCTTAAAAGTAGTCAAGAGGACTCCTGACTTGCTAAAACCGATTCACAAAGAATCGGAAAATGGCTTCTGCTGTTGAAAGACGGAATGACTTGGAAATTCTGAATGATGCGCAGATGTGAATAAGACATCGGATCAACCGTGAAGGGATTTTACTTGTTTATTTGTTCAGGGAGAGAATTATGTCTCCAACCATGAGAAACAACCCAATGAGCCCCGAAATAAAATGTTTGACAACACTTCTTCACTTGGCCTCCGGAAAAATGGAACTTTGCAACGCGGACAATTTCGGGATTTCAGTTATCTGTCAGTCGCTCAATTCACAAACCATCATTGTGCTCAGTGAACCCCATATCATCCGACAGTTTATCCAGTTTCCAATGGACATTCGCTAACAACACAAAATCAAACTTGAATTCTTGCACATCTCAGGTATGCCCGGTATCATCGGTGCTATTGACGGGACCCATATTTGAATTATTTCTCCGACCCAAGATGAAGAGGTATTTGTAAATAGAAAAAAAGTTCATTCCATCAACACCCAGGTAGTATTTGATGCCGACTACAATATTTTGGACATTGTCGCGAAATGGCCAGGATCCACGCATGACTCGCATATTTGACGGAAAGCAGTTTATGCCAATTATTTGACAGGCATTATGTGCCTGCGGGACGCCACTTGCTCAGGGACAGTGGCTTTGGTGCTGTACCTCCTCCTGCTCTATATGAATTATTTTATTAGGCTGTTGAGCGAGGGTTACATTTAATAGATCATTATAATACCAGCCTATGCCATATTTTGTATACATATTTAAATTGTAGGCTATAAATTACAAACCAAGCTTAGTATGCTTTCCTGTTTAAATGATAGCCTGATTATAGGCTGCAATCTCGGACCTCTCCTGCGATTGCAGCCCAAAGCACCGCTTCTCGCAGTCTGTCGTGGATTTGCTGTTCACCCCCGAGCCAAATTCCCCTTTGATTAAATGCTTTCACTCCAGCACCAACTGGGCCAGCAGCAGTAAGAGGGCGTAGCTCCAGTTGGACTTTTTCGTCCTTTTTGAACTTTCATCCATGACACCTTAGGGCAAACAAACTTGAACGGCTCGACATTTCAATCATTGCAACATATTCTCATTGGGAAATAGGTCGCCAATTATTGGGGAAAATGTCGGGTTTTATTATTGACTCGTTTTATGCTTTTGGCGTTTTTACAACTATTTCTTTCCAATGCATGTTTATTTGCCTTGAGTATGTGGGGACTGCGCATAGTGCATTTTCAGGAGTCCTCAACATGTCATTATTTTATGGGACAAACCAGCCGCTTGGACTATTTCCTCATTTTCTCCTCCATGGGTTGTATGTGGGATATTTTTTTCATTGGGCTGCCCTGCCACCAAACAACCAATCACCGTGCTCATTGTCCCAAGACTCGTGCATGAGAATTGACGTCAGCCATAGCAACGGAGATTTACTCCCACCCATCTCAGAGCTACTCCAAGTGTAGGAGTTACCAGTTTTCTTAACTAAAAGTTGCTCTCAGCGGCTTTGTGAATAACTTATAAGATTTTACTCCAACATAAAATGACCACATTTTCTAAAAATCTTCGCATTTTAGTTCTTTTGTGTTTTTTTCTGAGAGTCAACTTTTTTCTGATACACCCAGATGTACAGTGCTGTGAAAAAGTACTTGCCAATTTCTTTCTACTCTTTCTTCTATTCTTTCATATTTGTTACACGAACATGCTTCAAATCATTCAACTAGTTTTAAGATTAGACAAAGACAATCTGAGTACACACAGAATACAGTTTATAAATGATGATTTCATTAATTGAAAGAAAAAAGCTATCCAACCCTACCTGGCCCTATGTGGAGAAAGTAACTGACCCCTTGTTATTCAATCAAACAAAAAAAATAATTGACAAGTATTTGACACTAACGTGTCTTTGTCCCCCGCCACAAAATGTGAAATCGTGTCAAAATGAACAATTTCTCGGTGTGACCTTGAGAATGCCGCAAAGGTCACCGAAATGGACTGGCGCCGGGGTATCACCCTAATACATGTTGACATAAGATTAGAAGTAAATCCGTCGATTCGTTCTTGAGATATGTCGCTGACAAGGCTATCAGTGTGAAAATCCACAATCTCTCGGTGTGACCTTGAGAATGGCGCAAAGGTCACCGAAATCGACTGGCGCCGGGGTATCACCCCAATATATGTTAACATGGAATTTGAAGTAAATCCGTCGATTCGTTCTTTAGATACCTCGCTGACAAGGCTATCTGTGTGAAAATGCACAATCTCTCGGTGTGACCTTGAGAATGGCGCGAAGGTGACCAAAATCGACTGGCACTGGGGCATCACTGTAATATATGTTGACATGGAATTTGAAGTAAATCCGTCGATTTGTTCTTGAGATATCTCGCTGACAAGGCTATCAGTGTGAAAATGCACAATCTCTCAGTGTGACCTTGAGAATGGCGCGAAGGTCACGGAAATCGTCTGGCGCCGGGGTATCAGACTAATACATGTTGACATCAAATTTGAAGGAAATCCGTCAATTCGTTCTTGAGATATCTCGCTGACGAGGATTCAGGACGTACGGACGGACGGACGGACGGTCATAAATACTATGTCCCGCCGCTTCGCGCATTCCGCGCGGCGGGGGACAATTATGTACTTGCAAACCCTGTCAGTTGAAAGGAATGGTCTGATTTAGCATGAACATGCCAAAAGTGTGAAAATCGACATTCTATCGGTGTGACCTTGAGAATGGTGCAAAGGTCACCAAAATCGACTGGCGCCGGGGCATCACCATCATACATGTTGACACCGAATTTGAAAAGAATCCGAGGCTTCCTTCTTGAGATATCGCGCAGACAAGCATTTCAGTGTCAGAATCTATCATACCTCGGTGTGACCTTGAAAATGTCGCGAAGGTCACCAAATTCGACTAGCGCCGGGACATTACCCTAATACATGTTGACACCAAATTTGAAAAGAATTCGAGGCTTACATCTTGAGATATCGCGCAGACAAGCATTTCAGTGTCAGAATCTATCATACCTCGGTGTGACCTTGAAAATGTCGCGAAGGTCACCAAATTCAACTGGCGCCGGGACATTACCCTAATACATGTTGACATCAAATTTGAAAAAAATCCGATGCTTACTTCTTGAGATATCGCGCAGACAAGGTTTCGGGACGTACGGACGGACGTACGGACGGAGCTGAATACTATGTCCCCCGCTTCGCGCTAAACGCGCGGCGGGGGACAAAAATGGAGTTTATTTTCACTAGACAGGCCCTGGCATGATTAGCCTACAGCCAGCTCTGTTGAATCTAAACATCACATAAACACAACTTATCTAGCAATGAGAAATCCGTGACAAGCACATGATGTTGTGATCTAAAGAAATTTAAGAACAGATGAGCAACAAATCCGCTGGCATACATCAGTCTGGACTGGGTTACAAAGCAATTCTGAAGACTCTGGGACTGTCACTCTCAAGGTCACTCACTTAAAAGTTCACCTACATATATACGACCTCCTAAAATACAAGCCTAAGCTCTGAAGCAGTTTGGTGATACAATTAATTGAAAATTCAATGTCAATTGTGAACTTGTCAATTGTCACAGAAGGTCAAGCTGAGGTCAGCAAATTGACTTCATATGACTTTCAAAATGTCTCTAAACAAACCTTGGCTCTATAAGTGATCATTTTGGCAAAACAAGTCATTGTAATTGTATTTGTCAAGTTTGACCTTCAGTCATGTTGAATATCACCATATGAAAGTTCATATTGGACTTTCTAAATGTCTGTAACACAAACCTAGGCTCCATCTGTGACCATTTTAGTGATAAAAGTCACTGAATTTTCACTAGGTCACATTTGACCTTCGAAGGTCAATATGAAGGTCACCAAATGTAGGTTCATATATGACTAACTATATGTCTCTAATACACCTAGGCTCCATCTGTGACCGTTTTGGCAAAACAAGTCATTGTAATTGTATCATGCCAAGTTAGACCTTCAAAGTTCATGTGTGAGTTCCTTTTGAGTCTGTGATACGAACTTAGGCTCTGTGACCTATTTAGTGATAGAAGTCATTGAATTATCACTAGGTCAAGTTCGACCTTCAAAGGTCAATATAAAGGTCACCAGATGACCTTATATGACTTCCTATACATCTCCAATGATAACCCCACATCTATTGATAATGATTTTGCTGATAAAGGTCAATGAAATTCACTGTAAAGTTTGGCCTCTGAAGGCTACTGATGGTCAAGTTAAAGGTCACCAAATGAAACTTCATACATGACTTCCTATGTATCCACAATACAAACCTAAGCTCTATCTGAAGTAGTTTGGTGATAGAAGTCATTGAAATTTCACAATGTGAAGTTTGACCCTCGAAGGTCACCAAAGGTCAAGTTCATGGCTTCCAAAGGAAAGTTCATGTATGACTTCCTACGAGTGTTCAATGCACAAATGTTCTCAATCTTCAATATTTTCAAGCCTAGAAACCTTTAAAAACTGTAACATTTTGCTTGACCACAAGTTTGACCTTTCAAGGTCATCTTAGGTCAACTTTAACACAGCCAAAATATAGGTCATATTATGACTTCCTTTAAGTCCATAACACAAACTCTATCTCTATCTGCAACCATTTAGCTTCCAAAGGCAATTTTGCTCATTCTCCTTAAGACCCAATGACAAAGTACACCGCCCCCACTAGACCCACTTTGGTCGATTCAATCAAAATGGCACTCATAATGCACATAAAGTGCATCATGATGAGTTGATTGACAGAATTAAAAAAAAAAAAAAAGTTATCGGACAGTTATTGAGAAATAATTTTTTTGAAATTTAAAGTGCAATCTTTTAACATAATATTTTCATTGACCCTGAGTTTGACCCCTCAAAGTCATCTCTGGTCAAATGTAATATTGCCAAATTATGGGTCATTTATGACTTCCTATATGTTGATAATACAAACTTAATCTCTATCTACAACCATTTGGCCTCCACAGGCGATTTGGTCCATTCTCCATAAGACCCAATATTAAAGTACAGCGCCCCCACTGGACCCACTTCCGTTGATTCAATCAAAATGGCGCTCGCACTGTACATTAACCCATTTATGCCTGGATTTTCTTTTTTTTACCTTTTTATGTTATTATACTTCAAAATACCACTCTAATAGTCATTCAAACACTTTTTGTCAACAGTCCTCATGTGAGGACGCTAGGCATAAATGGGTTAAAAGTACCAAGGCAAGTTGAGTGCCTGATTTAGAAAAAAATTTATCACACAGTTTTTGAGAAATAATTAAAAAAAATTTCTCAGTCCTATGGGGCAAAAATTTCAAGAGCCCATAAAACGGACAAAAATTATTCAATCAAAAATCCGAAAAAAAAACTTGGAGATATGATCAAGTAGTATGTTATGGCAAATTTACACAAAAATTTATCGGGCCAAAAAAAAAAAAAAAAAAAAATGTTCCTGACAACAGACGCCGGACGACGGATATCACACCAGGACAATAGCTTATCGACCCATAGGGCAGGTAAGCCAGAAATGGAGAAATCCTGAAACAGTGATGAACCTCCTCAGGAGCTGCCGGCCAAGAAAAATTCCTCCAACAATATACAGACAAACCATCCAAGAGATCAATAAAGGACCCCAACTAACAGCTAAAGAACTGCTTCCTCAGTTAAGGTTGGTGTTAATAATTCCGCAATAAGAGAGACTGGGCAAAAATGGCATCCATGGGAAAGCTGCCAGGCAAAACCTTCTGTTGAACAAAAATAACACAAAGGCTCATCTCACATTTGGTCCATGACATCCCAATGACTCCCAGGAATTTTGGGATATTATTCTGTGAACTGATGAGCCAAAAGTGAAACTTTTTGGAGGACATGGATCCTGTTACATCTGGGATGAAGCTAAAGCCGCATTCAACGTTAAGCACATCATGCCAACAGTCAAACACAGTGGTGGTCATGTGATGGTCTGAGCCTCTTTCAGGCTTCAGGATTGCAGCGACTTCACATAATTGATGGGATGATGAATTGTGCTCTCCACCAGAAAATCCTGATGCAGGATATCCAACGATCAGTTAGTGACCTAAAGCTCAAGCACAGTGTGAAGGAATTTTTGTTGTAACTGTTATAGTTTTAAAATTCCTTGTTGTAGTGTATAGTGCACTTTGATTTTATTATAGTTTTACTGTTTAGAAAAATACATAATAAATTCTTGTTATAAATGTAAATGCTTATTTTGTTCTCAGCATTAGGCTCTGAGGAAACGGTCTGTGGGAAAGTACTGATGGGAGGGGATAGGACCTGAATAGGAGTTACAGACTCATGTCTGGGAAATGTCCCAACTTGGCAAGATAACAGAATTGTTTCTCTCTGTAACAGGCCTTGAGACTGAGCCCAAATCACAGGATGCGACTGCTCCAAGCGCATCCCTAGAGCAGAAATCTTCAAAGAATAAAATATTTGCGTAATTTTGTGATTGATTGCTTGAAGGATGCTTGGCTAGAAGGGTATAATAATTGCTTGTGAAAATTATTCAGCAGAGACCAACCTCTGACTGCTGTGGACACAGAATCCCTGTTTGCTCTCATTCTGCAGAATTATATTGCAATAAACTATTGATCATGTTTCTTTTAACATGATTTTTTCTTTTTCTTTTTATTACGACTCAAACTAAAAAAAATCCTCCTCAACAGTTGGGTTATGCTGCAGGACAATGATCCGAAGCACATGAGCAAGTCCACTTTTTAATGGATCAGAGGAAATGGAATGAAGGTTTCCGAGTGGCCTGGTCGAAGTCCTGACCTGAATCCAACAGAGATTCTGTGACATGACCTTAAACAGTCAGTTCATGTTGGATTAGTACCCCCCCAGTTTGGCCTTAGTGAAACACTTCTGCAAAGTCAAGTGAGGCCAAAGTTTCTCCACAGCAAATTAAGAGACTGATTGCCAGTTATTGCAAACCTATGACTGCAGTTGTTGCCGCAAGGCACAATCAGTCATTAGGTTTAGGGGGGGCAAACAGTTTTTCACCTGGGTGATATAGGTATTCAATAACTCTCAAAGCTGCATCTTAAGTTTGCTCATATTGTCTCTGTCCTATATTAAAATTAGTTTGATGATCTGATGCATTTACAAATGACAAATAAGCATTAGGAATTAGGACATTAGGAAGGGGCCAATACACACAGCACTGTTCTCACGTTGCTCTAAAACACACCAGTGTAAAGTGTAATACACACCAGTGGAAAGAAGTATCAATCACCACCCAATGCTTGACAGGTGGTGTTTCCCCACCCCTCCTTCACTGATGGCTGGCGCTCAGTTTTGTGACAATATGGAGGGAGAGGAGAACGAATGCTGTTAAAGTGTGCAGGTTTGCTTGAAATGGGCATAGTCAAATAAGCTTAGTCAATACTTGGTGAAAAGCACTCATAAAAAACAAATTAACTCATAACTGAATGCTCCACTGTGTGGGTGCACAAAAAGTGCCCAACTCCAACAGGTTTGGGGTGTTGCCCCACAAAAGTATTATCCCACTTAGGGGTACAGGTAACGGTAACATATAAAGGCAAATGCAGCGCAGGTAGTCACAGTCATCAGGTACAACTGAGCAAATCAAAAAGTCAAGTTGTTCGAAGAGGTGCATATATTCAACAAATAAATACAACTAGTGCTTTGACAGAGGTTGTAGTTATTGTAAATAGTTATGTTCTTTAAGCAGGCAAGTTTGCCTGAGACAGGCTGAGGGCCCAACATTTGTGGAAGCTGCTTTACAATGTCTGGCCAGATGAAGCGCTCATCAAAACTGTGACAACTGATAAAAGAGATAATAATTATCATGATGTGATAAGAGCTGCAGGGTCAGTCGAGGTTGAGCAGGTAGCTGGTTGTGTCCACTTTGCGTTGCTTGGAGAAGCAGGCCTCCAGCCAGGCTTTCTGAACAGGCAGAGCCTGAGGATACCCGTGATGGAGGTCCTTCAGCTCCTGAATGAAAATACAAAGGGCTTCTCATTAGATGAAAGTGCAGCAGTGTGTGAGGTGAAGATTCATTTGTTCACTACGGTTACCGAGGAGCTGAATCCCAGCTGACTCTGGGCGAAAGGCAGCGATCAACCCAGGACAGATTGCCAATCCATCGCAGGGCACACACACCGTTCTTTCATTCACTCTCACACACATGCGTATGAGCAATTTAGCGTTTCCAATTAGCCCGATGTGCACGTCTTTGGACTGTGGGAATTAACTGGAGTACCTGTAGGAAACCCCTGCAAACAAGAGGAGAACATGCAAACTCTACACAGGAAGGCCCCAGGCCAAATTTGAACTCAAAAAACCTCTTGCAGTGAGGCAGCAGTGCTAACCACCGCCACCTTTCAAACAATATAATCCACCTTTATCTGTGTGAGATCAAGATTCATTACTGCAATTATGCAAAAATAAAGTTATTACAATCACTGGTACAAAAAATAAATTAAGTCAAACTGTTAGTACGAACAGAGCAATTTGATTATTTTTCTTTTGGGAATAATTTTTAGTCCGCATTTAATTTTCAACATAATTTTGAACGCACAAATCTGTTTGGGATTATAATGTATATTTTATGGTCCACTGATGTATATGACCTTTTCCTTTGGGGGGCTGTCAGATCAACAGCACATCCTCTGTGACACTGCAATGTACAAAACTAGCATTTATACCCACCTGACAGCATGCAGCACATCCCAGCCTCATTCCAGCAAATGAATTTCACTGCACAGTCGGTACTAAAGAGAACAGAATGACTGACACAGCCAGTATTGCAGAGATCAGCATGACTCATTCAGCCCGTACTAAAAAGAGAACAGAATGACTGACACAGCCGGTGCAAAAGAGATCAGCACGACTGACACAGCCAGTACTAAAGAGAAAAGCACTACTGACACCGCTGGTACTAAAGAGAACAGCATTACTGACACTGCCGGTACTAAAGAGAACAACATAACGGACACAGCCAGTACTAATGAGAACAGAAAGACAAACACAGCCGATACTGAAGAGAACAGCACGACTGACACCCAGTAATAAAGAGAACAGCATTACTGACACAGCCAGTACTAAAGAGAACAGAAAGACTAACACAGCCAATACTGAAGAGAACAGCATGACTGAAACAGCCGGTACTAAAGAGAACAGCATTACTGATACAGCCGATACTAAAGAGAACAGCATGACTGACAGCCGGTAGTAAAGAGAACAGCATGACTGACAGCCGGTAGTAAAGAGAACAGCATGACTGACAGCCGGTAGTAAAGAGAACAGCATGACTGACAGCCGGTAGTAAAGAGAACAGCACGACTGACAGCCGGTAGTAAAGAGAACAGCACGACTGACGCCCAGTGCTAAAGAGAACAGCATTACTGATACAGCCGGTACTAAAGAGAACAGCATGACTGACAGCCGGTAGTAAAGAGAACAACATGAATGACAGCCCATACTAAAGAGAACAGCATGACTGACACAGCCAATACTGAAGAGAACAGCACAACTGACACAGCCGGTACTAAAGAGAACAGTATGACTGACAGCCAATACTGAAGAGAACAGCATGACTGACACCCAGTACTAAAGAGAACAGCATTACTGATACAGTCGGTACTAAAGAGAACAGCATGACTGACAGCCGGTAGTAAAGAGAACAGCATGAATGACAGCCTGTACTAAAGAGAACAGCACGACTGATACAGCCGGTACTAAAGAGAACAGCATGACTGACACAGCCAATACTGAAGAGAACAGCACAACTGACACAGCCAATACTGAAGAGAACAGTATGACTGACAGCCAATACTGATGAGAACAGCATGACTGACACCCAGTACTAAAGAGAACAGCATTACTGATACAGTCGGTACTAAAGAGAACAGCATGACTGACAGCCGGTAGTAAAGAAAACAGCATGAATGACAGCCGGTAGTAAAGAGAACAGCATGAATGACAGCCTGTACTAAAGAGAACAGCACGACTGACACAGTCGGTACTAAAGAGAACAGCATGGGGGGGCACTAGAGAGCCCAAACAAGATGGCAGCATAGTGCGTTAACTCCTTACAACTTCGCACACAAATCAGCCCCAAACTTTTGAAAACTTTTGAAAACCTGGTCAATTGCCTGATACAGACGATGCCCAAACCTCCAGCAGTAAAAGAGTGCGACATATTCTCGAACGCGCGCAAATCAAGCTCACGAAGCACGAAGACAACATCTTCGGACGAGAACACCGTAGCCAGCAACATGGCTAGTGTAGCCGATGTGCTAACTGAATTAAAATCACTCCGTTCTGAATTTAGCTCAAAGCTAGACGGAATAAACAACCAACTGGGTGAGCTGACTAACTCTATGTCGGAACTAGAGAAAAATTTGGGTGAAATTAAACGAGATGTAACAGCTAACGAACAACGCATTGCAGAGGCTGAAGCCCGCATAGCCACTTCAGAGGACGCGCTGGATAAGACCGAGGTGGCTCTGGCTGCAGCAACGAAACGGCTCACCTATCTAGAAAGAAAGGCCGAGGATTTGGAAAACCGTGGGAGGAGGAAAAATATCCGGCTGTTTGGTCTGAAGGAGGGAGCTGAAGGTACCCGTCCTCTTTTGGACTTTATAAACGACATGCTACCTCAATGGCTGGGCACTGGACTTGACAGAACATTCACATTGGAAAGAGTCCACCGCACGCTGGCTCCAGCAATTCCCAATCGGAGCCGCGCCGTCCTCATTCGTTTTCTCAAATACCAAGACAAAGAATTCGTCCTGCATCACACGAGGCAACGCAACATTTCCTACGACGGATCCAAACTTGCATTCGCCCAGGACTTCTCAGCGGAAACGTTCCGGCAAAGACGGGAGTTCAGTACTGTTAAAAAACTGTTTGTTGACGTGGGGATCTTCCGTGGATTTCACCTCCAACCTTGCAAGCTGAGAGTGCTGTATAATGGGAAGATCCAGATGTTTTCCTCTCCCCAAGAGGCTGAGAATTTTTACCGCAACACTTTCGATAAGTAGCTATATGGCCAGGTTTGAACTGTTTCCTATGCAAGGGGTCTGGTGAGTCTTTTATATCTTGTGCACGGAGATGGGTTTGTCATCAAACTTGGTGGTGGCGGCTACCTAAACCATTATTATTTCTTTGTCTCTCTTTTTCACTTAATAGTGGAAAATAACTGGTGCATATCATTGACTATTAAGCAGATAGTGTAATGTTTTTATGTGAGAACATTTGTAGTGTCTATACCTGTCTCGTTTCATTTCGGGGATCTGATACTTTTTTAGTATGGCAAACAGAAGAGAGCAATGGTATTGAGACGGGATGGGAGCAGCAGGCATATATACCTATGAATACTGTTGTTAACCAAAATTTGTTTGAAGCGGAGTTTAAAATGATACTAATGGTTGGACTCTTGGCTTTTTAATTTACCTGAAAACATCTTGTTTATATTTTATGGAGGACAAATCATTATTACTAATCTCATTTCTTCTTCACCATTAGTGGTATCTGGGGTAAATTAAGTCTTGTGATTTGGATACTAGAAGAATCAACCATTATCTGCTAAAGTGAGGCTCACTCAAGCCTCCCTTCCCTTTCTTTTCTCAAATTATTTTACTTGCATGTTTGCTGTTATGACGAGTGGAATGCCACCCAAGAAAGCCAAGCTTAATCTTTTATTTTGTTTATTCTCCTGCACAGATGTATTGTTTTTGTTAAATATGATGTGTGTTGTTGACGGATGATTGTTACTTGCTAGTCAACTTGAGGGTGTTACTTGTTCTGATGGGATTGCCTTGTCGTTTAGGGACTAGGCTAGGGTCTTGGGGAAGCGGGAAGGGGGTGGGTAGGGGCCCCTCATGCTCTACCTATGTTTCTTTTTTTTCTCTTGTTAGTTTTTTAGTCTTATATTATTTACCCTTTTACGCTTGCCGCACCATGATCACAAGAAATCAGTATAACATGCAAATCTCGGTATGCCTAATACACTTAATGTAATGACTTTTAATGTCAGAGGCCTTGGTCATCCAATTAAGCGGAAGAGAGTTCTTACATTCTTGAAAAAAGAAAAAGTAGCCATTGCCTTTCTTCAGGAAACTCATTTGACTAACGAGGAGCATAAAAAACTTAAGAGAGACTGGGTTGGGCAGGTTTATTTCTCCAGTTACACAAGCAATAAAAGGGGAGTTGCAATACTTATTCATAAAAACTTGCCTTTTATATTTAAGCAACAATATACAGACTCCGCGGGCAGGCACGTATTAATCCAGGGGATGTTATATGGACAAGAACTGACATTGTTGAACGTGTATGCACCAAACGAGGATAACCCCAAATTCATGTTGGATACGATTACTCTATTTAACCAATATTACACAGACTTTGGAATAGTGGCTGGAGATTTTAATTGCAGCATGGATAGTAACTTGGACAAATCCTCAACTACATTGTCTAACCCCAATGCCTCTAAGACCTTGAGATTAGCACTGGCTGATGTAGGCCTGGTCGATGTCTGGAGAGAACTTAATCCCACAAGAAAAGATTACACTTTTTTTTCAGCTAGACACAAATCATATTCCCGTTTAGATTTTTTTTTCTTACCTAAAGAACATATCTCATCCATTATTTCTTGTAATATCGGACCCATTCTTTTATCAGACCATTCAGCAGTCTGTCTTCAGATATCTGTCTCTGAGCAGACAAATCAAACTAAATATTGGAGATTTAATACTTCACTTCTCACAGACTTTGAAGCCTGTAATAACATTAGAAAATGGTTTGAGCAGTACAGACAGGATAATGCGGCCTCCCCTGTCACTCCGGCGGTGATATGGGACGCAGCCAAAGCAGTAATTAGGGGACAACTTATCTCTTACACATCAGCAAAGAAAAAATTTATGATAAAACAAATGGAACAGCTTAAAAATGAGTTAATCAATTTGGAACAATCCCACAAACAATCTCCTACAGAGGAAAACTTGAAAAGACTAAATGCAGCCCGATCTAGTCTCAACCTTATTCAAACAGAGCACATTAAAAAACTTATGTTCTTCACTAGACAGCAGTATTATGAATATGGTAATAAACCCAGTAGACTTTTGGCTTATCAACTCAAAAAAGAACGTGCAGAAAATACAATAAAGTGCATACGGAATGCGATGGGCCAACTGAAATACGATGCACAATCAATTAAGTCTTCATTTCTCGATTTTTACACACAGCTCTATGCGTCGGAGAACCCATCTGAAACGGAAATCTATACATTTTTGGAAAGGGTATCATTACCCTCCATCTCTGAGGAAGAAAAGAATCAGCTGAGTATCCCATTCACCTCAGACGAAGTGCTGCAAGCAATTAACTCAATGCCCTCCGGAAAAACTCCTGGCTTGGACGGATATTCTGTAGAATTTTACAAGGCTTTTTGGCCGCAAATTGAACCACTTTTTATGCCTATGCTTGCAGATTTCTTTGAAAATGGAATCCTTCCAGACTCTATGAGGACAGCAATAATATCGTTAATACAAAAAAAGGACAAAGATCCTGCCGAATGCGCGTCATTTCGACCAATTTCGTTACTTCCTGTCGACTTTAAGATAATATCAAAATTAATTGCACGCAGATTAGAAGACATAATCCCTCAGATTATTAATCCCGACCAGTCCGGATTTGTGAAGTCACGTTATGCATCTGATAATATTCGGAGGTTACTAGATATAATTGACCACTCGACCCTACACAATAGACCAGCTCTACTACTCTCCCTTGATGCAGAAAAAGCGTTTGATAGGGTCGAGTGGTCATATCTGTTTGCCGTCTTAGAAAAATTCAATCTTGGTGAAAAATGTATTGGGTGGATAAGAGCGATGTATAACAATCCACAAGCTCAAATATGTATTAACGGTGCCCTCACTGAAAAATTTGGTCTGTCTAGGGGCTGCCGGCAGGGGTGCCCGCTATCCCCATTTTTATTTAATTTGGCAATCGAACCCCTTGCAGAGGCCATATGGATAAATGAAGAGATTGCAGGGATTGATATTGGGAAAACAAATAATAAAATTTCACTGTACGCTGATGACATAATTTTATATTTAACTAGCCCTGAGCAATCTATTCCAGCAGTATTAAATCTTATCACGAAATTTGGAACAATATGAGGCTATAAAATCAACCTGTTAAAGTCCAATTCTTTATTAATCAATTCAACGGTTTCTAATAAACTCAAGGCCATCTCCCCGTTTTCCCTGGCTCAAAATGGCTTTAAATATCTTGGGATCAACTTGGCTCCAAAACTTAAAGACCTGTACTTCATAAATTACACTCTATTACTTAAAAAGGTGAAGGAAGAATTGGAACACTGGAAAATGCTCCCCATTTCATTCCTTGGTCGAATTAACACAATTAAAATGAATGTCCTGCCCCGTTTTATTTACTAATTTCAATCACTGCCCTGTTACTTAGATAAAGCTTTCTTCCAATCCATAAATAAAATGTTTACCTCTTTTATCTGGAAGAACTCTTCACCAAGAATAGCTCTGAAAACTTTAACAAAGTCTAGAGAGAAGGGAGGACTGGCACTACCGGACTTACAGATGTACTATTGGGCCGCCCAGACAAAGGGCCTGATTAGCTGGGTGCAAAAACGTAATAATGCTCACTGGATTGAAATAGAAGAAGAACTTTGTTTTCCCATTCCTACTACCTTGCTACCATTTATCAACAATATAAATGCACTACACCAGGTTACAAAAACCTATGTCATTTATAACACCCTTCTGGCTTGGCAAGATGTAAATAAGTTTTGTGGAACCTTTGGCAAAATCTCCAAACTTGCCCCTCTGTCCTCCAACCCAGATTTGCCACCATCAATTGGCAAATCCTTGTTAACAAAGTGGAAAGAGAATGGAATATATCAGATCCAACATTTGTTTGCAGAGGACACACTCAAATCCTTTGCAGACTTAAGATCAGAATATGAAATTACGAAGCTGGACTTTTACAAATACCTACAAATTCGCCATCTAATTAACACCCTGAAAGGGGAAAGACGCTTGTCTCTTCGGCTGACTGATTTGGAGGAGATTTTGGTGAATTCCACAACATTAAAAGGAAAAATTTCGGTGATTTATAGGGCTTTGTTAGATCAACATTGCTCTTCCTTGACCTCACTTAAGAGCATATGGCAGAGGGATATGGGACGTGTTTTTGACGAAGAACAGTGGGATACTATATGCCAGAATGTTTTTTCTTCACTGTCCTGTAATAAAATAGTCGAACAAAATTATAAATTCATGTATAGGATATATTTCACTCCACTTCGCTTAAGTAAAATGTTTCCCAACTCTTCCTTCAGATGCCATCGTTGTAAAACATGCAAGGAGTCAACTATGCATGTTTTTTGGGAATGTAGAAAATTAAAACACTTCTGGAAAGAGGTTCATGATTTGACTGTTAAGGTTATGGAAACCCCGATGGAAATTACACCAGTACGGTACCTCTTTGGTACAGAATTGGACAAGACACTAGATTCCGTACAAAAGAAGAGAATTATCATAATATCCTACGTAGCAAAGAAATGTATTCTACTCAATTGGAACCAACAAAGACCCCCATCAATCAATTTGTTTAAACAGATTCTAAACGAAACTTTAAAGTTGGAACAACGTACATACACCCTAAAAAATAAGGGGCATGCCTTCCGGAAGATATGGGAACCATTTATGAACCTCTGACAGCATCATAGTATGGTTTGACATGCCTGGATACCATATATAAGATGAATTATGAACTGTGACCTTGGACGGATATCATTTGATTTAATTTATTTTGTACTATTTTTTTTTCTTGTTTTCTTTTCCCCCTTTTCGAAATGGTGTCATTTGCTTTTTTTTGTTTTTTCTCTTCTCTTTGTTTTCTCTCTTCCTTCTTTGTGTAATTGAAACGTTACAAAATAAATAAAAAGATAATTGAAAAAAAAAAAAAGAGAACAGCATGACTGACAGCCAGTAGTAAAGAAAACAGCATGAATGACAGCCGGTAGTAAAGAGAACAGCATGAATGACAGCCTGTACTAAAGAGAACAGCACGACTGACACAGCCGGTACTAAAGAGAACAGCATGACTGACAGCCGGTACTAAAGAGAACAGCATGACTGACAGCCGGTAGTAAAGAGAACAGCATGAATGACAGCCTGTACTAAAGAGAACAGCACGACTGACACAGCCGGTACTAAAGAGAACAGCATGACTGACAGCCGGTACTAAAGAGAACAGCATGACTGACAGCCGGTAGTAAAGAGAACAGCATGAATGACAGCCTGTACTAAAGAGAACAGCACGACTGACACAGCCGGTACTAAAGAGAACAGCACGACTGACACCCAGTACTAAAGAGAACAGCATTACTGATAGAGCCGGTACTAAAGAGAACGGCATGACTGACAGCCGGTAGTAAAGAGAACAGCATGACTGACAGCCGGAAGTAAAGAGAACAGCATGAATGACAGCCTGTACTAAAGAGAACAGCATGACTGACAGCCGGTAATAAAGAGAACAGCATGAATGACAGCCTGTACTAAAGAGAACAGCACGACTGACACAGCCGGTACTAAAGAGAAGAGCACGACTGACACCCAGTACTAAAGAGAACAGCATTACTGACAGAGCCGGTACTAAAGAGAACGGCATGACTGACAGCCCGTACTAAAGAGAACAGCACGACTGACACAGCCAATACTGAAGAGAACAGCACGACTGACACAGCCAATACTGAAGAAAACAGCACGACTGACACAGCCAATACTGAAGAGAACAGCACGACTGACGCAGCCAGTACAAAAGAGATCAGCACGACTGACAGCCAATACTAAAGAGAACAGCATGACTTACACCCAGTACTAAAGAGAACAGCATTACTGATACAGCCGGTACTAAAGAGAACAGCATTACTGATACAGCCGGTACTAAAGAGAACAGCATTACTGATACAGCCGGTACTAAAGAGAACGGCATGGCTGACAGCCGGTAGTAAAGAGAACAACATGAATGACAGCCCGTACTAAAGAGAACAGCATGACTGACACAGCCAATACTGAAGAGAACAGCACGACGGACACAGCCGGTACTGAAGAGAACAGTATGACTGACACAGCCAATACTGAAGAGAACAACATGACTGACACAGTCAGTACTAAAGCAAACAGCAGAACTGACACAGCCGGTACTAAAGAGAACAGTATAATAGACACAGCTGGAGTTGGAGCAGGACGGCACTGAACCCAGCGACCCCCCTCCGTGGGTGATGTGCCCCGCAGGAACAGCAGTGTGAGGCAGAACTAGTCTGGCCAGGATTAGCTCAGCGTAGTGGGGCTTTAACACAGCACTGAGTGTTACTCCCCTTATTCCAGCTCTCGCTCTGTGTCAAGTCGGGATATTTACCAAGACAAACTACATATTTTCTGCACATTGAGACCTGGAGGTTTATAGGTCACAATTGTTACACAGAGGCATAACTACTGATCACCTGCATGTGGACTGAGCTGTCCACCTCCGCCACAATGTGCGTGACATCGCCACTCATGAGCTCCTCTTCATCCCCGTCATACGTGTGCTGCTGTTAAGGAACAGTCATGTGGAGGCCGAAATTAAAAGCAGTCATTCCCCCGTCAAAGCCAGTCTGCTCCACTCCAGACCAACGGTTGTCTCTCCTCTCCTGCACTGGCATCCACCCATCCAGCATTATCTAGCAACACATTTCTACCCCAGTGCTACTTCATTCACACTCTCACACACAGCACTCACCGCAGATGCACTCTCTCATATTCTCCAACAGTTATCCCTCAGGTGTCAATGTAATCCCTCCTCTCAGCACTCACACTCACCGTCATTGATTAGATGCCTTAACACACGGTGAAGAACACATTATAAATGCTGTAGGGTCCCAAAGATGGACATGGAGTATCAACTGTATGGTGGGTGTCGCCAGGAAGTGCTGGATGAATGTGGAGTATAAATATAATATTAAACATATAAAAATGATTTGCTGAGAGCTTCACCAGACTGCCTTTTTATTGGTCACCCGCTGAATGAATGGTCTCTTTGTCTCCGGTTGAATTATAGCAGCCGTTGCCCTCAGCATGAAAGGATATGTGATGAGGTAGCGGCTCAGCTTCTTCCTGTCAGAGGCAGCCATGTTGTAAAAGAAAACGTGGACCCCGCTCATGAAGCTGGCCAGGGTGCGCCTGATAGGCCCTGCCGAACCAAACACCCCTCCGGCGCTCGTCCCAGCCCCCGTTCCTCCGCTGAAGATCGCCACCCCACCAGCTGCACCGCTGTGGGACGAGGGCGCCGATGACACTGGCAATGCAGATGTATGTGATGGCGCTGCCCTGCTGGAATAGTAATATCTGACACCAGAGTCAAGGGAAAAGCTCAGGGCTTGCACATTTGGGCAGGCAGTGGTTAAGATTCACTTGCACTCTGTACTTTCACCTTTGCAGAAGAAATTGTATTAACAGACAACAATGCAGTGATACTCTCACTTGTTATTTGCAATACAAACCAAACTCGTAACATAGTACAATAATACTGAATATAAACCCAGATAACAATACATTCAACTTTAAACCTTTTCAGGGTGATTCAGCCCCCATGAAATTCAAATATCAAAGGGTGCGAGCAAACAGGCTATACTCCCTTGAATGGGGTTATGTAATTTTATTAGAGCAGCCTCTTTTTCGTCCCTGAGCTGTGACTTCACTCCGGCGGCTCTGCATATGCACTACATACAGCACACAGTACAGTCATCGTCGTTCCGCCACTATTTTTGTGAAATGAACAAGTCAGCCAGCGTGCACAGAGTACCTTTCCATAACCATTATGCTGGGTTCTTGCTAACAGCTGCCAACCGGGTATTTTTTTCTGGCTGTGAAATGCAAAGTTACCGGCTATTGCTTTGGTAGATATCAATAATTTGTTATGGCCCCAATTTGTTATGACCCCAATTTGTTAGGACATATTAGATAGCAGGGATGACAGACAAAATTTTAAAACTTTAACAGATTTAATTAAACAAAGCACTGACCAAGATTGAAATAATAAAGAAAATGAGATAGTTACAGTCCCTTGAGATGGGGTTGTTATGTTGCGATGTTCTGGGACAGGAAAATGCTCCAACACAGGCAAAAATCCACAAAAAGCTTTGCAGGTCTTGTAAAGAGTGATAGGTCTGGTCAAATGTATCCTTCCACTATTTAACCTTGCAATTTCTCCTACTACTTTACTCTCTCAGTTTTTTCTCCTTATATACTCTTTTCCAGCCCCCTCCCACCTTCCAGAGTTTTTTTTTTTTTTTCAATTCTCAGGGACTTTCCCCTCTGAGGCATGCCCAGGACATGCCCAAAACCTAACTCCAGACTGGCTTAACCAAAAAAAAAAAAAAAGTCAATACTGCCATCTTGTGGCTCCCTGCCCCACCCTCACACTACATACCTACTTTTTTAGTATTGTATAATCACGTGGAAACAATCATCTTTGAGTTTCATTTCGCTTAGAATAAGCCCTTTAAACCTACAAGGGAGCGGGTCCACCTCTGCAGAGGCGTCCATCTTTTGCCGCCATTTTTTCTACAGTAGCTCAGAACGAACAAACCAGACAGTCGCGCTAGAGACAGCCTTTTGCTATTGTTAATTGTCTTCCGGTAGACCGGAAGATGAAATACAAAGAGGAGGATAAATAGTTTGCAGCCGGCTGTCCACACATTTTGTGTTGTGAGCACTGTGAGAGAGTTGCAGAGTTGAGGTAAATTTGATAAATGGAGGATCATACGTATTATTTAGCACAAGAAAGCGCAGGGGAGGGCGAACCATCCGCTTCGAAGAAGAGAAAACATGAAGCAAAATGACTTTGAGACAGACGACGACAGAAAACACGGGTGAGAATTGGTGTGGCCTTTCCCAGATGAAGAAAACAAACATTTTAACAGTGATGCCTAAATTGCCTGTTTTCTGCTTACAGGTAATGGAGATTACCAAGGTAAATGCTATGTGTTGTGTGCTTGCTTTAGCTAGAACATGGCCATGGGTACAGTTAACACCACAAGTAGCCTTGGTTTGAAATGTAGAAATTTTCAAGTATCGATACTGCGATCTAATACAGAGTTGTCAAAAAAACCTGTATGTTTATCCCCTAATTAGCATTGCTTACGTTTCCCAAGCAATGACTCATGTTACACTGCAATAGCACATCAAACTACGGATTACAATAATGTAAAGCACTGAGCTGCTATTCAAATACCACTTTCTTGTATTGGTATTGTTCATATCGTACAGACCAGTTAGGACTATAATAAAATCTTTTCATAAAATACGTTATGTACCTGCGTCGCTTCTCTTCGGCCTCTTTGGAGGACGTCCGCTCTCTCCTCATCTTCATAGAAGATGCTGCCGCAGCAGCCACTCCGGCTACCGCTCCTCTCCCTTGCTGAGGCAATTTTCCCTCTCGTAAACGGTCGTTGCCATTTGAAACGGTCGATGCCATATCCGAGTGCTCGATCTTGCATTCCGAATACTCGTGGAATGCTCGTGAAGTTTGTGTCATATTTCGGAATTCTCAGAATTAGCTAGCCAGCTAACTCTTTTAACTACTTCCACAGTCTGGTTCAAGCTTTTGGGAACAGTACCCCTGAACTGTTACTGTAAATGTACATTTGTTTGCTTTAGTGGTTTTGCGTACGGGAGATCGTACAATACAATCAATAATGTACAATTGCCTAACGAAAAGTGTTCACCACTTCCATATACGTTTCCATTGAAGTGCCTGCTCTAGCGCTTGAATTTAATTAGTTGTATCTGGACCTCATTTTCGTGCAGGTGGATATGCCTACAAGTTGTAGGCCAACAGAATTTTCCCAAGATTAAATTTTGTAAAATACAGCCTAAAGTACAGGTGCGGCACATGCTGTAGCCTAGATAAATGGTGCATATAAATGTTATCGGCTTAATTACATGCCCTTCAAATCCTTCCATCAACCACGCATCTGCTGTATTTAAATAGTGCTGCACGCTGCAGACGGCTGGTTACACCATATCTCGAATATGAAAATGAAATCCCAAGATGCAAGTTAAAAGCCGATATAACCCTAGCACTAAAATGAAGCAATGGCGCTCCACTAAACTCCAGGTATTCCATGGTGCTTGGAAAGAGAGCCTTGTTGCATATAAGCTGCTCTCTCTTGTGCAAGGTCCTCTTACTTTTCAAATCTCATGCAGGAAAATAAAAATAATTCTCGATTTTTGTTCAAAACCGTGGCTAAGTTAACTAACAATCATGCTGCAAGTAACCCTCAAATTCCAGTCTCTTGCAGCAGTGATGATTTTTTAAATTTCTTTCATGGCAAAATTATTGGAATTAGAGAGAAGATCACTGCTTCCTTACCAGTTTGCGACGGTGTTTCTCATGATATGGAGTCTTCCACATTACACACAAACCAGTTTGAATCCCTTTCTCCTATATCCCTGAGTGAACTAGCAAAATTAGTTGTTACTTCCAAATCATCTACTTGCATCTTGGATCCCATTCCCACAAAGCTAATGAAAGAACTCCTGCCCATTCTTGGCGGCCCAATTCTTCACATAATTAATTCTTCTCTGATTTCAGGTATTGTTCCCACTTCATTTAAGATGGCAGAAATCAAGCTGCTGCTTAAAAAACCAGATTTGGATCCCACAGTCCTAGCCAATTATAGGCCAAACTCAAACCTCACATTTTTATCTAAGATCCTTGAAAAATGTGTTGCCTAACAGCTCTCTTCCTTTCTGCAAACTAATGAGGTATTTGACAGTTTTCAGTCTGCCTACAGAAAGCATCACGGCACTGAAACAGCCCTCACTGTTGTAGTAAATGATCTGCTTCTCTCTATGGATAGTGACCGCATCTCTGTTCTCGTCCTTCTCAATTTAAGTGCCGCCTTTGATACTGTAGACCACCATATTCTTCTTCGTAGGTTGGAAAAATTAGTTGGTATTTCTGGACTTGCCCTTTCATGGTATAAGTCTTATCTGTCTGATAGATCTCAGTTTGTCCGGGCAAATAAGAAGTGTTCAGAGTATTCCAAGGTTAACTTTGGAATACCTCAAGGATCTGTTCTGGGCCCTTTGCTTTTTTCTCTATACATGCTTCCCCTTGGAAATATCATAAGTAGACTTGATGTTAAATATCATTGTTATGCAGACGACACGCAGCTCTATATATCCTTTAAACCGGGTGAAAATGATCCAGTTCCTAGATTTGAGATGTGTCTTAAAGCTGTTAAAGCTTGGATGACGCAAAATTTTCTTTCACTAAACCCAGATAAGACTGAAATATTGGATACTGGGTCCCAAATCTCTTAGGGACTCATTCATTAAGTTTTCTCTTAACTTAGATGGCCTCTCTGTTTCTGCCAGAGCTGTCGTTAAAAACCTTGGGGTGACTCTTGATTCAGAACTCTCTTTCCAGGCTCACATCAACAATATCATTCAAGTGGCTTTTTTCCATCTTCGAAACATATCTAAACTTCGAAAAATGTTGTCCCTTCAAGATGCTGAAAAATTGGTTCATGCATTTGTGTCCTCTCGGCTGGACTATTGCAATGTCTTACTGTCTGGTTGCACTAGCTTGGCCCTGAAATCTCTTCAATTAGTGCAGAATGCTGCAGCTAGGCTTCTGACTAGGACTAAGAAATATGATCACATTAGCCCGGTGCTCAAAAATCTTCATTGCTGCCTGTAAAATTCAGAATTGAGTACAAAATACTATCATTAACTTACAAAGCTTTAAATGACTTGGCCCCGGAATATCTTTGCAGTCTTCTCATCCCTTACTCCCCACCAAGATTACTTCGTTTACAAGCTGCTGACTACTTGAAAATTCCAAATATATCTAGAATTACAATTGGAGGCAGAGCATTCTCTTACAAAGCACCAATTTTATGGAACAATCTCCCAAGACAAATTCGGGCCTCAGAGACACTCTCTATCTTCAAGAGTAGGCTGAAAACTTATCTTTTTAGTCAAGCCTATGATTAGTTCATGATTAGTTATGTGTTGGCTCTGGTGGGACTGACTACAACCTTGTTTTATGATATGTTCACGATATGTTGGAAGCCAGAATTATGTAAATCCATGTGGAACCGGTGGCACTGAGCATGCATTAACGGTGCCAGTGGGGCTTGCTACAGCCTTAGTCACTGGGGAGGTCCATATGGTACTGGTGTAGTGTTAAGCAAATCCATGTGGAACCGGTGGCACTGAGCATGCATTAATGGTGCCAGTGGGGCTCGCTACAGCCTTAGTCACTGGGGAGGTTCATATGGTACTGGTGCAATGTTAAGCAAATCCATGTGGAACCGGTGGCACTGAGCATGCATTAACAGTGCCAGTGGGGCTTGCTACAGCCTTCGTCACCAGGGAGGTCCATATGGTACTAGTGTTTAGAAAATCTAAAGTGATCTTCCAGCCGGGAGTAAGTGTAGGGCCTCTGTGCTGCTGGAAGTGGATGGAGCAGTGTTGACTGTTTCCTGACCAGTCACCTCCTAAATTCTAACTTGGCACATGACACAGGACTGTATTTTTATCAATACGCAGTAGTTTTATCCAGTGCCTCACCCCACTTTTTTCAGTCTCTTTCCGAGGAACTTTCCCTCCACAACCCTGAGTCCTGGACCATCCGAGCCCTGTCCCTCACCATGAGCGCTGGCTGCTGCTATCCTGATCCGGTCCTGATCCAGTTCTGCACCATTCTCTACATGCCACTTCCTCCAGCAACTGATGCCACTGTTTAGATGGACTTTAATGGAACTGTATTGTCATTATCCTATTTTGCTGTATCTTGTTATTAACTAGCTAGCCCGCGTAGGAAGGGCTTCCCCACTATGGCCGGGTTCCTCCTGAGATTTCTTCCCACTGGGGAGTTTTTTCTCACCACTGTTGAGGATTTTTCTCCCTACTCGGAGTTTTTTGCCTCATTTGCTGTAGTGGGGAATAGGCTGGGCACTGCCCTTTCAGTAACTCATATCTCACTGTAAAGCGTCTTTGCGACAGTTTATCTGTGAAAAGCGCTATACAAATAAATTGAAACTGGATCCTCTGAATATAATCCCCTATAAATTACACTGTGGGATATGGTGATTTTTTTTTGGTCTTTATGCATGTTTTTAGGCGTTTTTCAGGAAATAATCGGTGCCACGTCATTCCTTAACACGATGGGATGGATTAGCGTGTATACACAGGGGTGACGGGTCGAGACTCTCCACCACACCCTATTCAAAATGGCTTTTTTCAATGTGGTTTGTATTTGTCTGATGAAGATTTAAGAACCGAAACGTCACAATAAAACTTTTGCTATTTGCAAGTTAGACAGTGTGCGGGACTCCTTTGTTTTCCTTTGAAGTGTTTATCCTAGTGCGACGCACCGGTCTTTAGAAATAGATGTGCGAAGTGTCTCCTCGTTTGTGCAATCGCAGCTTTGGCTTCTTTTGACTTCTGCACTCTTTTCGCTTGCATGTTCTTTAAGTCTCATTAGGAGTTCTTTTGAAGAAATCAACGCCCTGATGCACAACCGTGCATCTACTTTTGAAGTCTCCAGCGAGGATGCTCAAAGAATTTTATTTCAGACCATTCAGATGGATGGCGTGGAGTTCTCTGAAGACATGAAAGTCAATTTGGAAAAGCTCCATTGAAAGGAGACGCGCCTTCACATGCACGGCTCAACTTTGAGCGAATATTGGAGGAACAGCAAAATTCCAAGGGGCCTGCGAATCCAAAAAGCTCCACAGATCGGAGAGTTGGATTAGAACTCTATACAACGTTGGGGTGAGGTTTTAAATAAATGCTCCCTCGACCTTATGCTTCTCATCATCGAGCAAGTGTCCAATGAAGCACGCACGATACAAGCGGAGATTACCAATCAGGAGGAATCCTTGAGAGAAAAGTTTGTTACCATTTTCCCTTCCATTGAGAGCTCCATAAAAGACACTGTCTCCATATACAAGGAGAAGCTTTTCAACTTTAAGTTAAAAAAATACAAGCCCGACACTGAAGACGACCTGAGGAATGAAATCTAACATTTGGAATTCCGGGAGTCTGCAGCCTTGTCCCAGGAACCTGCGGTATCACCTGTTCGAACGGCCTCTCCAAGGACCATGGGTCTCAGGGTAGCCCAGCGACCTGCACGTAACCGTGGAAGAGACCTTCCCCACAACAATGATTCATCCATAGAAAGCGACTTTACTTTGGACAGTGACTCTGGGATTCCTCTGAGTAACCCCCCTTTTTTAGACCGTCGCAAAAAACCGGTCCAGAGAGGAGGAAGAAATGCCGGCGGGGCAAACGCGTGTCCAGGCACGTCACACCGCCCGTGGACACGCAGTCACTCACGGACACGATAATCAACATTTCTTCCAAGGTAATCACAAATGACCAATCATCTTTGTTGTCCAAAGGATTATCTTTTGTTTCGAATAACAAACTAAACGTACTTGGCCTAAAGGTGGATTTATTTAAGTGCTTCAGACAGATAAAGTTAAGTCACTTCTTTTCTAAAAATGTTAGTCCTGCCTGTAGCGTGTCTATTCCTGGTTTTAAAACAAAGAGCACTTTCTGTCCAAGCACGACCAACGCATCCATCAATACGTTTTGTAGAGTTGTGGATGATGTTATGCCACTGGTTAAAACAACACGCAGCCTCATCCAACCTCACTAGGAGTGAAAGAACTGCTTTATCCGAATTGATGAATGATCAAGAAATTGTGATTAAACCCGCTGATAAGGGCAGAGGAATCTGTGTTCAGGATGCAGCTATGTATAGACAAGAAATTTTGTCTCAATTATCTAATACAAGGTTCTATATCAAGCTAAATCATGACTCTACTATTTCCTATCAGAAGGAAACAAGAGCAATGTAGAGCGTGGCATATGCCCCCGCCTGTATGTTGATCAAGGGCATATTGAGATGGCTGCTGTGGCGGCCATATTAGATATCGCACGACGCTGGTTTTCGAAAGGACCCTTCCTCTAGCTACTCCCAATACGCAATTAAGAAATGGCATCAATCGGACGAGGGATTCTATAGTTCTCTCACAGAAACGAAAAGTTAACGGACGACGGACGGACGGACAACGGACAGACATGGTGTCGACATAATGCCCCCTTTCCTCTTTGGAGGGCGGGGGCATAAATATGCATCATAGGCAGCAGCAATGATTCCAGAGTGCATTAGAGGGGAGGTCATTCAAACTGCTGCATACCATCACATGTATAAGCTCATCAAAGTAGCAATTAAAAGGAGTGAGTCAATATACAAGCTACTGGTTGCAGTAATTGATGCACTTGTAAGTGCCAAATGTGAGAGAAATTACCAGTAAAACCTTCTGTGGTCAGTCCCAAAACATCACCAAAAACAGGTATCAGTTGGATCAGGCGTTCTTCAGTTTTCGCTGCGGTGGCCATAATGAATATCGCACAATGCTGGTTTTCGAAAGGAACCTTCCTCTAGCCACCCCCAATACACCACCAGGAAACGGCATCAATCGGACGAGGTGATCTTTATTTAATGGGCGGAAACAAAAATCAAAATGGCTGCTGTAGCGGCCATACTGGATATCGCACGACACTGGTTTTCGAAAGGAACCTTCCTCCAGCCACCCCCAATATGTCACCAGGAAACGGCATCAATCCAACAAGGTGTTCTTTAGTTGTTGGGCGGAAACAAAAATCAAGATGGCTGCTGTGGCGGCCAAATTGAATATCGCATGATGCTGGTTTTCGAAAGGAACCTTCCTCTAGCCACCCCCAATACGCCACCATAAAATGGCATCAACTGGATGAGGCATTCTTTAATTATCGGGCGGAGACGAAAATCAAGACGGCTGCTGTGGCGGCCATATTGAATATCGCACGATGCTGGTTTTCGAAAGGAACCTTCCTCTAGCCACCCCCAATACGCCATTTAGAAATGGCGTCAATCCGACCAGGGATTCTATAGTTATCTCACGGAAATGAAAAGTTTACGGACGACGGACGGACGATGGACAGGCATGGTGTCGACATAATGCCCCCTTTCCTCTTTAGAGGGCGGGGGCATAATAAACTGCTGAAAAAAATAAAGGGAACACTTACACAACACAATATAACTCCAAGTGTTCCCTTTATTTTTTTGAGCATTATATTTCCTTACCTTGAAAATGAAAAACTAGGGGTTGGATTACCGAGGCAGAATTTAATTTCTTGTATTGCCAGCACCCCATACGGCCTGTGTTCTATGCTCTACCGAAAGTACACAAGTCTCTTGATAATCCGCCAGGTCGCCCTATTGGGGCACAAACTGACTACTTATGGTCTCCCTGTCAAACTTTGTAGATTTCTTTATTAAGCCCTTTGTCCAGTCCCTTCCTGCTTATATTAAGGACTCTACTGATTTTATTGAGAAAATACCAGATCTCGTCCTTCTTTTAACTCTTGATATTGCAAGGCTGTTCACGAATATTCCTCATGGTAACGGGTTGGAAGCGTTACGCTTTTCTTTGGAAGACCGTTAAAGTACATTAACCCGCCAAGTGAATTGATAATTGATTTGTCCAAGTATATTATGCAGTATAATTACTTTCGCTTTGTAAATGACTTCTATTTGCAGATTTCAGGCACTAGCATGGGTACTATTTGTGCTCTGAATTATTCCAACCTATTTGTGGGCTTTTTTGAACGGAATTTCGTATTTAATCCTGTGAAAAATACTTTTCTGTCCAAAATTAAGAAATGGTATAGATATATCAATGACATTTTCTGTATTTTTAATGGAACTGAGGAAGAATTGACAGGATTTGTTACATTACTCAATAGCTTTGATTGAAACTTACAATTCACCTCCAATTATAGTACTGAGAAAGTTAGCTTTGTAGATATGTGGTCTTGAGAAACAATAATTCTGTCATCACTACCCTTTATCAAAAGGAGACGGACAAAAATACTTTGTTATTGGCTTCCAGTTTTCATCCCACTCCTTTAAAAAAAGGACGACCCGTCAGTCAATTTTTCAGGCTGAGAAGAATTTGTTATTCCACAGATGATTTTATGGAGAAATCCTTGGAGATGAAAAATAGATTTTTAGAGCGGGGATATCCTATAACATGGATTAATCATGCTTATGAAATTGCCCTTAAAAGGTCTCACTCCGAATTATTGAAAAAGACGACTAAAAAACAGAGGGAACATTCAGTGACGTGTCCCACTCAGTGTTCTTCCTCTTCTTCCGCAATCAGATCGGTTTTGGAATATTTTAAAATCTGATCCCGAACCGTCTTCTACCTTCGAAACCTTGCCCCTGTTTGTCAACAAAAGAGGAAGAAACCTGAGGGATTATTTGGTTCGCGCTGATGCGCTTTCAAACAGACCCAGTGGATCCACACAAACTCTCTTACGCCCCCTACCAAAAGGGACCTACCGTTGCGGTAGTTGCGCTCAATGCAACAATACCACTAAAACCAGTAATTTTCCCCATCCACACACTGGTAAACCAATTTTTATCAACAGTGTTATCACATGTGCATCTACACATGTAATATACATGATTCGTGGTCCCTGTGGTCTGGTGTATGTAGGGAAAACCATAAGAAAATTAAAACAAAGGATCAGTGAGCATAAAAGCGCACTTTGCCGAAATGATCGGGATTACCCAGCAGCGGTACATTTTAATGTAATTAATGTAATTTAGACAGTGTGTGGGACTCCTTTGTTTTCCTTTGAATAGCTTGAAATCACACAAAAGATGCGTAATGTTCAAGTATTATTATCACTATACACACTGCGTGAATGCAGTACGGATGAAAATGACAGCCATAGTGAGCCGGGATGAGGTCACTATTTACAGCGCCCCAAGCGGTATTTCCTGAAAAATACAGTCTGCTATAAGTGTCATGGCGCGCTCCATGAACTTTTCAAAAACCTGGAGATGGCGGAGTTAGGAGCTCTTTCCCAATTCTAACAATGCAGAGTTAAAAAAAAAAAAAAAGCCTGTGATTTAAAAGAATAGCGCCATGAGCACCATCTCATCTGGACAATAAAATCTCCAGTGCCCACGACAAAAATTTTTTCACAAATCTATCCCTTGATCTCTGATACATTGATAAATATTTGTTATATACTAATGTCACCTTATTACCCCAAACTATGGAGTAATACTGTGATCATTACTTAGTGGTTACTTTTTAAAGATGTTAAAATGTTCTTATGGTTCTTTGGTTAAAATATGGATCTTCGGTCAAGCTTAAACATAAACTCATTTGCAAACATGACATTTATCAAATACATAATTTTAATTAATACCGTGCACTGATCAAATAATCATTACGGTCAATAACCTACAAACCTAGGTGAAAATATTTAGTGTTTGAATTTTCATGCAGTAAAAATCCAACAATATGTGTGGACTTTTATTGCTACGTAATTAGACGCCAAAGATTCCAAAATTCTATCAGCTCAATTCCTGCAAAAGAAGAAACTTCCAAGAAGTTTGAAATAAAATGGAAACAATTTAAACAATTTCCATGTATTCATGGGCAGGAGGAGGATACAAGCCAAGTTTCAGTTATTTGATGAAGCGGTTTCTCAATCAACTTTTTCTAAACTTTTACAGGCAAGACATAATGAAAATTCATATCAAGGTCAAAATGCCCCAAATAACCAAACCTGTCATGAATGTCTCAGACTTACTGCTTAGTGCCTAAATACTCAATTCCAGCTCAACTGGAGCAGAAAAGTGAAAATATGAAAAGCATGAGAAATCGGCGTTTTCAGAAGAGCTGCCTGGAAGCCATATTGAAAATCGGTTCAGAAAGCTGTGAATGAATTTTGGTGTGATCACATGCAGGAATATCTATGCCAACTTTCAGCTTCATTAGCCAGACGTTTTAGAGAAGATGATATTTGCAGACGACAGAAGTCCCAATTGGTGAGGCATAATGACAAATATCAAATGACGGTGGAAAAAACAAAACCTGCGATGAATTTTATGAGAACCACTTCTTAGCATCTATGTACCAAATTTTAGCCTGATCAGAACAAAAATGCATCAGATATAGCAGAAATAGGCATTTTAAAGATGGCTGCTTGGCTGCTATATTTAGAATCGATTTGGAATATCTTGAACAAAATTTGGTGTGCTCATGGATAGGAACATGTAACTAAAATTTCAAATTGATATCGCAGAGTAACCGATCACACATTAGCATTACCCACAAACACAGTGGAGCCACGAGGAGCTGTGGGACCCAGCTCATGAGAAAGATGAAGGCCAGTGGAGGATACATGTAGGTATGGATCCCTTGGGAGGACAAATGCTTGCGGATCAGCCTCTCAGTTCCGTACCAGTTGAAGCCTTTTGTGGCGTGACCTATGCGGGGGAGGTGCACGCTTGCTGGGGGCAGGATTAACATAAATCAATTCAATTCAATTCTTTATTTCAGTACAAGAGTTCCATAGTGTCAAAAAAAGAAGAATAAAAAAAAAAATAAAATAAAAATAAACATATATGCAACAGGAATATTTCCAATAAAAACATTTAGTCAACAACTACTTATGTAACCCCAAGGCAGCATGTATATACTTGTTTAAACCAGTGTTTCCATTATGGTGAAGTGTATCTAGTGTCGCTAAAAACAGCATTAACTAGACCTATGATTGTCCTGTGACATGATTGATCAAGGCGACATATAAATTTAAAAATCAAGTTCCTTATGGCTGCTTGACATGTAGGCACATTAAGAGCGGCACATAGTTGTGAAGCACTGCTATATCTAGGGACATTCAACGAAGTCCTGAGGCAGTCATTGTAGGCAACACATAACCTTCTCACAGTGCACAGCTGGCAGGTGTGAAATGAGGAGCAGAGTACCCTAAATAAACTTAATTTTACCTCCACGGAACACATGTTAAATTTACGAACCGATACATTATACTGCCCATACAACTTTCTACTTTGCCTGAGAATATCTGTATCATCCTTCAGATCATCCTGGATATAATGCCCCAGATACCTCACTACACAGCTGGTTTCTACATGTGCGTCATTCAAAAACCTTTCTGGCGCACTAAGATTTTTATCTGACGGACTTCTTACAACCAGCATGTTACTTTTAGCCGAATTGTACTTTATGTCAAATTCCCTACCATAGCCGAATTGTACTTTATGTAAAATTCCGTACCATATTCTGAACAGATTTTCAGTAGAGACTGCGTACCACTACTACAGGGGCAAAACACTACCACACTACAAAACCCCTTGCCTTACCCATTCCTCACTTGGAAAGGGGCTGAGGAGGCATTAACCCAACGCACTATGATGGCTTGATGCGAATGCCAGTAGGCCAACACCCTAACAATGTATCCAGGCAGACCCCCATCTATAAACTTCTTAAAAAGTTTTTCATGATTAACTCGCATCAAGAAAACACATGAATACCGTGGAGTTCATGCTACGATATTTCAATACTATCTCTTTCAGGGCATAAATACACATGTCAGTCCCATGCTTATTTTTAAAGCCATACCGGTTATCACTAGGTATCAAGTGTCGAGTCTTGCTAACAATATGTACTCAACTAGAATTCTGTGAAGTATATGTGTCACCTGCGAAATGTTTATTGAGTAAGTAGTACAGTAAAGTGGCAGTTGAAGTTATTGGGGAGAGAGGGGAGAGAAATGTATACTACATTTGAACTCTGAGTACACACCGGGAAGGTGAGACTAGCAGGGTAATGTGTGAGTTTCTACAAACTACATAAAGACGAATATGGTAAGAAAAGACTGTGAGCAGGTTATATGGTGTTACCGGCACCACCGCGAGGAGGCGGATCACAGCGTGAAGGCTTGCAGAATTTGATATGGCAAAAGTAGTTGTACAAAACATTCTGCAAACCTCCGCAGGTGCCAACAGCAGGGAAAGGTTGGCATAAGTAAAGATGGAAATCACTCCAGAATCAAACTCGAGCATGGTATCCATAGAGAAAGCCTTCATCCCAAATCTGAAAAAAATCCACCAACTACAACAAAAGATAGAGCACGGAAACCTAATGACCAATCAGATTGCAGTATGCAAATTAGTTATGGACGGAATCACTCCGAAATTGAACTTGAGCGTGGTATCCACACCATAAGCCTACGGCCCAAATCTGATCAAAATCCGTCGACCCAACAGAAGATAGAGCACGGAAACCCAACAACCAATCAGATTGCAGTATGCAAATTATTTTTGGTCGAAATCGCTCCAAAATCGAACTCAAGCGTGGTATCCACACCATAAGCCTACGGCCCAAATCTGATCAAAATCCGTCAACCCCAACAACCAATCAGATTGCAGTATGCAAATTATTTTTGGTCGAAATTGCTCCGAAATCGAACTCGAGCGTGGTATTCACACCATAAGCCTAAAGCCCAAATCTGATCAAAATCCGTCAACCCCAACAGAAGATAGAGCACTGAAACCCAATAACCAATCAGATTGCAGTATGCAAATTATTTTTGGTCGAAATTGCTCCGAAATCGAACTCGAGCGTGGTATTCACACCATAAGCCTACAGCCCAAATCTGATCAAAATCCGTCAACCCCAACAACCAATCAGATTGCAGTATGCAAATTATTTTTGGTCGAAATCGCTCCGAAATCGAACTCGAGCGTGGTATCCACACTAAAAGCCTATGGCCTAAATCTGATCAAAATCCGTCAACCCCAACAGAAGATGGAGCACGGAAACCAATTCTTGGACGCCACCGACGCCACCGACGTCGCCGAAAAGCAACACCTAAGTGTCTCCTGCTGTCGCAGGTGACACAAAAAAACCTTAGACAAAACACTTGCCAGAGCAGTTGGCCGATGATTATCTTTGCTATTAATACTTCCAGTTTTGTCCTTAATAACGATACCAAAATCACTGCAATCATGGAGTCTGGCAGAACTCCATGCACTAGAAGTCCAGTAAAACACATTGACAGCACTGGAATTATCTTCCGACTGCCAAATTTCAAATGTTCTGCATAAAAATGATCAGCACCAAAGGACTTGCCATTAGCCAATTTTAGAATAGCATCTTTAACATCTTCGTGTGTAACATTCATGCAGACCTCAGAGCTAGCATTTATAGTGTCATTGCCCATGTTACTCTGTATACAGTTGAAAAGGCTATTGTTATGGCCCCAATTTCTTATTACAATCTACAACACAACAGCAACAGCAAGGGATGACAGACACAGTTTTAAAAACCTAAGCACATTTAATTAAACACAACAACTAACTAAACTGACCAAGATTGAATAGGAAAAAAAAAGAAATATTTACAGTCCCTTTTTGTGGGGTGGCTTGGTGATGTCCTGGATAATGAAAATGCTCAAACACAGGCAAAGAAATCCACAAAAGAAACGTCACAGGTCTTGAACAGAATGGCAGGTCTGGTCATCTTCTTGCAATTTCTCCTACTACTTTACTGTCTCAATTCTTTTCCTTATATACTCTTTTGCAGACCCCACCCACATTTAGACCTCTTTTTTTTAATTTTCTGAGACTTGCCCCAGACATGTCCAGGACATGTCTAAACATGACTCCAGTCTGAGCTTAACAAAAAAAAGGTAAATACTGCCATCTAGTGGCCTATATTCACATTACACTATGTGATGTATGTAAAATTCTGCTATACTTTAATTTCCTACTACTTCTTCCATATTATTTGGAAGAGGAGTATTGCTTTTGTTCATGACTTTAATTTCTTTCCAAAACCCATTCATAGCATAATCCAACATTTTCCTTGCCAATGGAAATTCTCATAGTATTTTCATTCCTTTTAACAAAACGCAAAGCATACTTGAACTGAGAATTAGTCCTTTTCTTCATTTCACAGATAGGTCCATGTCTTGGTCTACCACACGCCTTCCAAACCAGAAATGCATCCCTAGCAGCATCATGAAATTAAGAGACATAATCATTCCAGCCGGGCCGACCCTTATAAACACAGCTATCAATCCGCATCATTTTTAAGAGCCTCCTAAATATCACGGTAAAATTCCTGCAACGTGTCCTTCTGACTCTCCACAGAACAATTCACTTTTGTACAAACAATAGCTTCCATTGGCAAATGGAAGCCCTGTAACAGTTCATTGGAAAACATACAATAACTACTGATATCATCATGTTTTAATATTGACCAATCTAGTTTAGTAACGCATTAACTGCGTTAGCTCAGGCAGTGCACCTATATCAATACACAACTAAAGAGGGATATGGTCCGATGTGACCAGTTCATAACGGATGTTTAATTTATTAATCACTCCATGTGCATCAGCACATGGTCAAGCCATGAGACGGTATGCCATGCCTCGCTGATGTAAGTGAAGCTGTCTCGGGGTAAAATTAGTTCACTTGACAAAAGAAAACCGTATTCATTACAGAATTTTTTAAGATCGTTACCAAATACAGAGCAATCATCAGACACATTGGCATTAAAATGACCAATGACATAAACACAACTGGTGTCAAGATTTTCGGCAATAGTAGCAAGACCATTGAGGAATTCACCTTCATTATTAATGCTCTCATATGGTGAAAACACATTAATGATAACAAACCTTTTGTTACTAAAGCGCAACTCTACACCAACAGCCCAGTCAAGCCCAAGAGCCAAATAAGTCACTATATTGTCATAGCATGACTTCCAAAAAACTGCAACTCCACCTGAGACTCTGCCTCGAATAGGACCATCATTACAATCGATTTTCGCAGCCCTAACTCCATGGAAATTTGGGTTAACACATTAAGCCCACTCAAGTCCTGCTTTGAGCCATGTTTCCAGGAGGCATACAACATCTGACCTGAGGAAAAGTTCTTCCGTAACAATACGTTGAGATCTATCCATTTCAGACTGTCCTAGCTCCAGTCCCCGGCAATTATAAGAAGATATCAAGAACATTATGTCCCAGTGTTGATATCCTCCACACAGGCCAGAGCTGATCCATTAGTTTTAACCTCATAGAAGCGTCATACTCTGGTACCAGCAGGACAAATTTCAGGGGAGTACAAGTCCAGAGGATTTTCACACTCAATATCTGAATGAGGCATATCTGTGACAATTTCGTGATGACTCTATCTTTTTATACATTATTTTACACAGTCTTCCTCTCAAGATAATCTCTAAGTGTACCAGCCTCAACATCTACATGAAAATTTGAGACAAATAGCTTTACAATCCTAGTTTTAACAGTCCGAATGTTTCAGACTCAGCTGTTCCAATAACAACTTTCCTTGGTTTCCTTTCACCTTTACTTATACCGGCTCCAACAGAATCCCCCCTGGCATTATGATGAGGCAGGTCAAAAACTGGGACAGGCTAACCTTTTTGCCAATCTTGACCATACGAGTCCAAGATCCGTCATCAGAATCCAACTGTTGCTCTGCGGGTTCAAGTGCCAACAGACTTGACTAGAGCCTCATCACTTCACAGAAGTCAGTCCAATGTCACTGACCTCGGATCCAACAGGAGCACAGGCTCCCGCATCATCACAGCCCTCGCACTCCCACTGCTGTTAGTATCACCTGGATTTGTAGCTGGATTAATGTCGGGTCCCCTTGCATGCCGAACACAGTCACTTCCCTTTGACCTTTGCCAGGTGATCTGTCATTGAGTCTGCTCTGTCAGGGGCCCCCATGTGCTCTTCCACCCATTTCAGACAACTGTTGTGTGCCACCAAAATATTCTTTAGACCTTCATTTGCCATGTGCTGCGTGGAGACGGCATGCTTCAGCAATTCTACCTCTCCACGTATCCTCTGAATCTTTGCCAAGAGCACGGAGACATCAACACGGTCAAAGGAAATGTGTGGTAATCTGTTCCGGACGAGAGCCACAAACGTAGGAACACTTCAGCCCTTCTCCCGCAGAAACTTTATTATATCCCGCATGTTGTTAATGTCTTTCCGCTCTCCCTGTCGTGAGATACATCGCGCAGTATTTCCACCCGCGCAAAGCCTGAACAACCGCTTCTTGGAAGCTTCGATCTCATCACTCCTGTGCACTCCCATGCATAGATGAATAATTGTGACATGAGGTAGAATTTTATTTTGTTCGTTACAAAACATAACAGTTCATCCACAACAACTGCACAGGCATCTTTGTCAGCATTGGGTAGGGCCCTGTCAGCATTATCACTATCCATATTTAAATTTCCTCACCTTAGATACCACTGAGCCTTTGTAACATGAAATATAACAATTTGATATACTTGCTCCAGTCACAGTATTGTCCATATACAAGCAAGCATGAGAAATTCAGCCAAAGGAGTTTGTAGATTAAATTGAAAAACAAAACAAGTCAAACAATCCACGTTTTCTTAGCAATTTAACTTGCCATTAGGATTTGCGAAGCTATTTGAAGAAACCCTCGCTTCAAGTCCGAGCTTTGCTCCTTTCAAAGTTTCCTTCGCAAAATGACTTTGCAGTTGAGCCAAGACGCTGGAAACACGAGCAGCTGTCCAGTTAATTACTGCCCATTCGTCTCGCCGCGCAATCGGCTGTCGGGCGTTGCGGTCATGGCCTCTTTTTGCGCAGGTATTCACTCAAACCAAAGGAAAAAGTTGCCTTGGACTCCGTTGAAATAATCCCAAGTAAAGAAGTAAAGCGGTGAGCTTTCAATACAAAGCAGAATATCTCAAGAGAACAGGCAAGACAGGAGGGACAGTACTATGCCACAGTTGAAAAATTCAGTTCCAGCCATTTCAATGTGGTTGAAATAACGAGTTAAACTTCTGTTACTCATTACATTTCACTTCAAGGTCGACACCAGTGTAATAAACTCACTTCACAGCAGCGTATAAACAGATGCCCCCAGAGCTACCAGCTCACACTCACTCTCGCCAGGTGCAGGTCAGCATGCGCTATAGGAGCCCATCGATTCCTCCAATCCCTCTCACCTCTCTTCCTCTTCGCAGTCCTGTAGATTTTCTTCAGACCCTCGTCCAGAGCGGAGAGCTTGATTCCGGACAGTCTGTTGGACGCGTCCCGCTGTTGAGCCACGATTAAGGCCAGCTGTGAGAAAGAGGGACGAGATGAAACCCGCCATGAGCCACTTTTTCCTTCCACCTCATTTCCACAGGGAGTGAAGAATGAAAACGAATCACCACTCTGACAAATAATCAGTGAACATCACCACGGATGAATCATCACTGGAACACGGCAGCTGGCCAATCACAGAACAGCACGACTGACGGACTGTCTGTGCGGCGGTTCTAGTATTTACCTTCTTCAGTCATTTGTATGTGGATACTGTGGAGGAGCATTTTTAGGAGTTTGGAGCGCCAGCTCTCATGAGCTTTATCGAAGGCAGAATACGGGAACATGAAAGGACTCAGCTGACCAACAGACTGCAAACATTTAGCAATGCGTGAGCACGAAAGCTTGCGCATATTTGAGTAAAACAGGTTGCAACAAAGGTAGCATTAGCAATACAGAGGCTAAGGCTGGCATATGACATGTTGGTTATGCTTGATCAGCTAATAGTGCAATGGCTGAGTGTAGGAGGGCATCCAAATTTGAATACTCTATCATATGAAAACTTGCAGCAAAATTGGTCGACACATGCACTTTTCCTTCTTGAAATTACCAATGATATTCAGAGATCAGTTACTTTTTACCCCTTGGCGCCTAAAGCAGATGGGGTATTGTTGTCCACTGCCATCCATTTGTCGTCCTGTCGCTCGTAACGACCCCAGCTGCTGAGCCGTTGTAGGGACAGCCCTCAGATTTTATCATCAGGTTATGCATATTGTGTCTCCCCTGAGGCCTATTTGATGTCAAGGTCACTGGTCCAATTTGACCTAATTTTTTAGTACATCAAATATCGGCCACGCCTGCTCTGACCAAAATCTACGAACAGCTCATTTCCCCCAATCGCTGCACTGCTGGTAATTTGAAGCAATGCTGACCAGACTTTTTTATTCCTTGGTCCTCAGACTTTTTTCCACAGACAACAGGAGAGGAGGGCGAAAATAAAATTTCATTTTCCACTTCCTAAAAATGATCATGGGTAGGCAAGAGAGAGGAGGAAGAAAAAACATTTATTTCTAAAATAGATTTTAATTTACATTATTCATTTTTTTGCTGCTTTACTTCATCCCACAGGATTCATTACCCTGGGGAATGAGTTTGAAAATCATGCAAGTCATTTCTTTTTAGTAGGGCCTATTTATGTTGCTGTTGCCTGCATGCACCCGCATTATTATGAATTCTCTGGTAATTTCTGTTAAACTAATCTAAGTGGAGAGTCGTAAACCAGCCTGTAACCACCTTCTGATCTGTGCAGTAGTCTGTGCACAGCTCCTCAGCACTAATGCATGTTTTTCCCGTCCTCAACCTGCTGTTGGTTTACTTTCTGCAGTAGTTTTTAGTTTTCACCTGCACAACATCACTGTTACCAGACTGGTCGACAGTCACTAAGTCCATATGTCTTGGACCCCGCGTTTGACATCTTCTGTAAGGAATCGACGGGGAATAGCGCGATTAAATGCTGTACATGTGTATGTGTGACTAGATAAAATGAAATGAACCACCTGCGTCTCAGCTTATCGTTTTGCTTGTACTGTCTCGCCTTGCATGCATGCGGTTGTAGCTGTACTGTTATATACCCACTTATCTGGAAGAAACTTTGCTATAAGCTCCTGATAACCATCTCTTCCAAAATGGAACAATTCTGACAGCAAATTACTAAATGAGCGCATAGTAGAAACACGCAAATGGTCTAAGCTTTGTTTGTATGGAGCTCGCAAATCGATAAATTATACCAGTAAAAATTCCGTATACAGTTTCCAGCTTTTCAGCTTGCAATTCGCCAGAACAATTTTTAAAGGGGGATGAAATTCCGCCACCGCAATGCAGAGAAATCATCTGTTATATCAGACAGAGCTTTAGTATCAGAGCGCTAGCCCACCCTAATGAAAATTTTCAATGGTAAATTAATGGTATCCAATGGTAAATTAAATGGTATTTTGTGTAAGAGTGCACGACGGCAAAGTATCCGTCTGACCATGAATAAGCAAAACGATTGTTTCACAGCAGCAGTAAACCAACCCGAACACGCACCCAACACTCCGCAAAGCCTACGTGTGATCTAACTGCAGCGTTATCAGCCCAACTATGCAGACAAGCACAGCACCTCTCCGGTTAGCTTCAACTGCAGCGGCTATGATCAGGTAACATTATGATGAAACTACCACCTTGATACTAACCAAAGTGACACAAGCATACCAATCTGAAATACTGCACATAAGTCAACCAGAAGCGTTTCCAGTAGCGCGACACGCACACGGACCAACGTTACCGGGAAATACAGGTTTTACAGACACCAAGTTCCTTTACTGTCAACAGTTGTATTAAGCATCCAAAATCTCGAACAAGTATAGAAAGTTAGCTTCAAATGAGGTTTATGTTCACACATCTTCTGTTGAATGTCCACTGATAGAAAACAAACAAACATTAGCATCAGTAACTTAGCTACATTAGCCGCAGTGCTACAGCGTTCAGAGCGGATGAAAGATAAAAAATAAAGATCACTAGCCTTCCAGGAAGCGGCGGGCGGAATGAAAATAAAAATAATTTTTATTAATTCCATTTTTGGCATTTTTCTCAGCGGCGGGCCCGAGGACTTTTTCGGGCAATTTCCATGGCGGCGGGCCTGAGGACCGAGGAATAAAAAAAAGTCTTGCCTAACGATACATTTTATGTACTTTCCTCTGATAGCAGTACTGCATATTCTGAATTCATTTGGATGTGGCAACCGCGTAACCCAGGCTGAGAACTGGAGCTTTTCCCCACCGCAGTCAAAAGACGAACATCGTGTTGATAACGGAAGTCGCTTAAAGTTAATCGCTGTAGTGGTTCTAATCAATTAACACTCTATGTTGAAATTAAAGAAATAGTGGTGAAGCCAGAACATTAAGGAAAATAATGATGCCAAGTTAACCATTACATGCTTTTTAACTACATTGCTCATGTGCCGTACCAAAAAATATTTTTAATAATGTTAACGCTAGCGAGCATCTTGCCTCGCCATTAGACACTCAGCCAAACTTATGAAAAAACATTGCAATTATTTTCAGATGTATTTATTGAATAGAAAATAATTGCCAGCAGATCATGAAATTGACTAATAGCAATGGAAACTTATGAATGACTAGCGTAGCTACTCAATTCAGATTGTATAGGCTGTGGTGTTTGATTGTTAATAACTGGCCAACCATCAGACTGTTAAAGACATGTAATAATGTCAGGGGCTAGCACCAATCACCAAAGTTTAGCTACATGCCTCTGTAAAATCTGGCTCTAACATGAAGGTAGCGTAAGCAATAGCTAGCTCTGTTGAGATGTGCCACATTAATTTTAAGATAAAATTGTTAGTGTATGGAAGAGATAATTCTTTGCGAGGGTGTAAAAGAAACACAGTGTTTTTGAAGGCGGAAAAGGCGCGTTTAGTAAGGCCCAAACTCTCTGCAGTGTGTATGAAGGGCTGTGGTGGTTTGAAGAACGTGCTTTATTTTTTAATCAGGGTGCTGTCAGGTTGGTGAATGATAGCAAATATTACAACCTCTAAAGATTAATGGTTAGATCTATGAATATAGATCACTGAGGTAAAATACAGGGCAGAGTAGAGTATGGTCATGCGACTCATGTCCGAGTTTGGTTTCAGGATATTTACCCCACTCAGACAGGCCATCATGGAATCCAGCCAATTATGATCAGAGACAGTAATACACTGATCTAGTAATAACTGCACTCTGGTCTGGGATAATGGGTCATGCAGTACCAGTCAATAGTTTGGACATATTTTTCTTACCCATATTTTTCTTACAATACATGTTAAAGAAATAAGCAATAACCTATATTTTGCAAACAAAGATCTAAATCTTCAATCTATCAAACTAACTACCATTTGTTGCCATATTTGCAGATCATTCTCACTTCTTTTTTCCTTTAGCAAGGGCAGTCATATGACTATAATGAATTTGCAGCTGCACGGCTGTCTAACTTCCCTGAGACGTGCTGCACTTGAGGTGGCTCTTCATCAACCTTTTCGCCCAATAAGCCCCAAAACCGCTTCACTTTAATTCGGCTGTTCAAAAATAGAGGGAGTTAATTTGTCTGTTTACTTTGCAAAATATGGCTTCTCCGAAAATTCCAAAATTTCAGACACTATTCAAACATGTCAATTATTGTCTTTTCACTTCTGACTGTTTAGCTTTTACAAAAATTACATCTGAGATTATATACAGAAGTTAAGCCGTTTAAATTTTTCTCTAAAAACAGAGCACTGTGACATTAGCAAAGCGTGTCCAAACTTTTGACTGGTGCTTTACCTGCCCCATATAGTCATTTATCATAGTGTAATGGTAGTTATCATGGACCGAATGAGCCTGGGTTGAGCATTATGCAGCTGCTGGAGCCATGAACTGGAGCTTTTAATCTCAGCAACTGACATCATCACCTGTCTTTTTGTATTTTTTTCATGAAGGTAGCCATGATAAAAACTCTCCTACTGTGCAGGTTAAATCAGTGCTTTTTGACATTTGTCCAGTGGAGTCATTCATAACAACAAAAAAAAAACTTTTATTTGAGTATCCAACTTAAATCTGCTCAAAGTTGACCGTAATGCCAGTGTGCGCAACACGCTCGTACTCACAAAGTCTCTTCCGTCCAGCCGGGACTGTTTGTCATCGATGGCAAACAGCAGCACGTTACCAAGGTCCAGGTCTGAAAAGGGAAAAAATTGCAGATTTTACATTCAGGTGCTTCATATTGTTTTGAATTGTTCTGAAGTGTCAATGATCATGAAGAGGAGTTCATTTTTTTTTTTTTTTTGGTCTGTGGTAAACCATGTTGGCAGTTGCCGGAGCAGTGCCTTGTCCCTAGAGTGTGAACTTGAGCACTTCATCCCAATTCTGGTAAATCTGAATCTACTTAAACTTTAAAAAAGCATGAAATACTCAGATCCTAGTTCTGGGATAATCATATCAGGCCTGAAGAAAAACGCTGTGATGAGAACAAACAGAAAGAGGTGAGAAAAGGCGCATCTACATAATGAGATGTGCCCATATATGAAATTCTGCTGAGAAACACTGAACGGTTTAAGACTTTTGGCCTTGACAGGAAGTAAGACAAACAGACAGACACAATGAAGGACAAGACAGTTCAGTACTGGACAACGAATGAGTTAAATGCAGCATGAGCAGCTTCAGAGTCTCTGCAGCAGTTCTGCATGGTCTGGGATGCAGTGATACACACACTGAAATCAGACACTGATGCGCACAGTTATGCAGTGATACACACACTGAAATCAGACACTGATGCGCACAGTTATGCAGTGATACACACACTGAAATCAGACACTGATGCGCACAGTTATGCAGTGATACACACACTGAAATCAGACACTGATGCGCACAGTTATGCAGTGATACACACACTGAAATCAGACACTGATGCGCACAGTTATGCAGTGATACACACACTGAAATCAGACACTGATGCGCACAGTTCTGCAGTGATACACACACTGAAATCAGACACTGATGCGCACAGTTATGCAATGATACACACACTGAAATCAGACACTGATGCGCACAGTTATGCAGTGATACACACACTGAAATCAGACACTGATGCGCACAGTTATCCACCAGTACTGCAGCTAAGCGCCAGCCTCACCTTCCATCTTTCCCGCTAGCTCATACTGCTTCCGCGCCTCGTCAGTTCTGACCTCCAGCGCAGTGAAGAGCCCTCCTCGCCCCCAGCGCCCAGAGTCATCTATACACATCCAACACACAGCATGTACGCATGAGCACACACACACACACATATATAAAAAAAAACAAATGAACACCTGAAAGCGCACATACAAAATACACACAAAGACACACACATGTATGCATAAACACACGCTCGCGCACACACACACACACACACACACACGCGCACACACACACGCGCACACACACACGCGCACACACACAGATACACACGAAAACACAGACGGATGAATGCCAGGGTTCTGAATTGACGCTGGTCGGCCCTGAACACCATTCTGATTCCACTGACCACTAAGCCCAGAAAGTGCTTTTCCCCTCCAGCACAATTTTTTCAAAGATCAGTTTTAAAATAAATGCACCCAGTGTTCAATAAAATCACTAGAAACAAAACACAAATGATCCTAAGTATGCTGCCCCCTCCCCTTTTCTGTTATTGTCAGAATAGCGAACTTTTGTTTTTCACCTACGACCCGGCATGGCCAATCCACAGAAGTCATCTGTGCTGGTCGTCATTGATATTGAGAAACCTGCCCACTGATGATGGAAACACAGAGTGGGATCGGAGCCACGTGCGCTGGGCCCTCATGGGGAACTGAATCTGAGGCTGTGGGGAAATGATCGGTGCGGTTGTCTCAATCTAATGAAAGAAAGGCAATTAGAATTGGGGCAGGGTGATTGATTTCTCTAGCGCTGTACTTCACATGGTCGAGAGGAAAGTTTTCTTGTTATGTAAACGAGAGCAAAGCTAACTTAATCTCAGTCGAGGAAAGTAATATTTTTTACATGTTAATCTATCAGCATTTAATAATCAAATAAACAAGTCGGGCCTCCGTTAGACATACGTTAGATAGTTGCATTTTTTAATGTAATTGGTGGTTACGCTGCATAATTTCTCTTGATGTGATGGGAAATGTCTTATGAATTTTTAAAAGCTTTATCAACTGTTGCTTTTTTAAGCTTCATAAGAAATGTTTAAAACATAAACGACAGTTGTAATGTAGTATTCCGAAATCGAATCAAAAGAATTAACATACAAAATTGGAAATATGGCACCTATCTATGAAAATCAGAGGCATCCCGCTATGCCCCGTGGAGAACAAAGAAACACCGTAATCTCTGGTGACAGAGAAGGCAGCACCTGCATTCAAATTTTTGCAATTTCTCCGGCTCGTGCCGCTGCGTGCGTCATTAGGCAAGTCTCTTCCAACAGTCAGAATAAACCCACGCCCTTGATTCACGAGATAATTTGTGAATAATGTGTATTGTGCTTGGTAGCTTGTGGAAGGTGGATTGTCAGGTTAGGAGACGGCAGAAATTTTCCGTCCAGCAGTCCTGGCATCCTGAGCAGAACCCTGAAAGTATGAGCAGACAGACAGACAGACAGACACACACGCGCACACCCATACTACACACACACGCACGCGCACACACACACACACACACACACACGGGCACACTCAAACTACACAGACACGCGCACACGCATGAGTGCACATTAAGGAGAAGCAATATTGCTCTAAATGGAACGCCAACAGCTGACGACACTGCGATGCAGTGACTCGATGACTCTTGCGCTGGAGTTTGATCAGGATGACTGAAAGTGAAACAGATACAGGTTTATATGGTTGCCATACCGACACAGTGCACTATGATGGCGTCCTCCTGGGCCGCCTGTGGGTGGGTCACGTCTCCCAGGACGTAGCGGATCGCCATGAGGTCTGAGTCAGTGGAGCTGACGCTGAGGTCATCGCCCTCTTCCTCATCCTCCTCACTCCCCTCGGAGGGCAGGCGCAGCGAGCGATACCCACAGGAGTCCCACCATGCCATCCTGCAGATCACACACACACACACACAATACCAGTCAATATTCTGTTCTTCGTTAATAGTCTCATGTTGGTTGTAAAGCGGAGAGGGAGGAAAACTGAAGCCCAAAGTATAAACCAAATGTATAACAAAACAAATGAAGAAAAACCAGGATCAGTCATTTTGTCAATATTTAAGCAGATCAGGAAAGATAGTCAAACCCAGAGCTTCTCAAACTTCTTCTGGATCACACCTGTCCTGCAGGTGTTCGATCTCCCTGCTCCGGCACAGGTGAGTCACTTGATCTACTCATTATCGAGCAGCTTCAGGGGGTCAATAGCGAGCTGATCATTTCAATCTCCTGCGCTGGATTCCTTGGGGATTTTTCTTGTAGTTATTATTTGTAATAAACAAGTATTGGGTTCCAGAGATTTCTTTGTTGTAAACATAAATGCAAGATAAAGACTTGACAAGATGTCAGGGTGTACAAAAACTTTTGACAGGTAGTGTGCGCATGCACAAACAAGCTCTAGAAAGCACATTAAGCTTGTGCAATGGAATCCCTTTTCCAGAGAGAGGCCACCATCGCCCCCTACAGCTGGACTAAGGGTCACACACAGGTCTACACATCCATCAGGCGCGCTTACGGCAAACTCCTCACAGTCTTTGCCAAACGGCAGAACACATTTACTGCATAGCAGAGCAGAGGAGCAAAACCAAAGTAACCCAGCTCTCCTCGGGAAAGTCCTAACCCAGCTCCCCTCGGGACAGTCCTAACCCAGCTCCCCTTGGGACAGTCCTAACCCTAACCCTAACCCAGCTCCCCTTGGGACAGTCCTAACCCTAACCTAGGGCTGGGCGGTATCCCGGTTTTATGACTTAGACTGGTGTATTTTTGAAGGAGGTATGAATTTGAGACACTACCCCCATACCGGTGTTTTATTGTGTATTATATTATTATGTGTACGTCTCCCACTCCGCTGCTTTCCGATCAGGCGTTTTCAGACAGCTTTCGCTGCTCAGGGCCTTCGAGCTCCGCCCCTTGCGTGTGCAGGCGGCTCCCCCCTCACACAACAAAGCTTCCATGAACATGACTGACAAAGTGCCGGTAGAGGCGAGCAGACAGTAGTATGGCGGTCGATGATGAACAGGAGCTGGTTCCGAAGGGGGGTGAAAAAAAACCAAAAAAACAGCTCTGTAATTTGGAGGTATTTCGGATATAAGATTACTGATGAGGAGCAACAAGATGCTATCTGTAAAACCTGTCGCAAGCAAGTTGTTTCAAAAGTCGTTTCGTGGATGCATGCCAATGTACAGCCTGTCCATCACGTTTGCGTGAGATGGCTTGTTGCAGTTCTCTTTAACTTTACTGGTCTCATATTTGTTGTCCACAGTCTATTAAATTGTCACTTATTTTATTAAGTGCTCTTTGTCACTTGAACTATTGGCACTTAACACGTTGACTGCCGACTACGAGATGACTCGTAATGGCCGGGGCTAGACCTGAAAATTCCATCCCTTTATTGACAACAGTCTGGTTTTCCTTTTTGAATGTTTTCCAATATAAGAAAAGTCAAGTGGCAATTGAGGACACGGCTTTCCCCCATGCGATCTAACGGCGACAAAATAATGGGCTACATTCAGTTCAGTACAAAAAAAATAATTTAATTATAATTAGGTCTGTGCACCGGCACTCGGTGACGATATTTCAGAACTCTTCAGCGAATGAAGGTAATTCTGGTGACAAGTACGCGCTTTCATCCGTTAACATTTTCCAATCGGACAGCTGTCTTTTTAATAGTCAATGGAGTGACCGTGCTGCAAAAACAGGTGTAAGTATTTGTCACCGAAATTAACTTCATTCGCAAAAGAATTCTGAAATGCTGCTCTCGCTGGAAAAGAAAAAATCCGTAGTTGAGTGCTAGTGCACATCGGCGGAAGCAGACATATTTTACTGAGGCACGTGCCCCAGTATCGGTCTGCAGTGCCCCAGTATAATTTTCCCCAGGGGATAAAAAAAAAAAAAAATTACGTTTTAAGTCTACATGTCCATATAATCTACAGTAAGAGAATCTACAGAAACAGAAAGTGCATAGGCACACAACTACTTAATATGATAACTGTAACTCATTGCTACTTTATTCACTTCACTCCGTATAGTACACAATGGCACGTGGCTCCTTAATATTCACATGGCTTTGGCTGTGATTCGGCTCGTGCTCACTTCAGGACTCCGGAACACAAGGACACACACACACACACACACACACACACACACACACAACTGTGCCTGTCAGTGCTAACAGCTCTCGCCGTCATTCTCTCCACCTGTCCTCAGGTCAGTGCTGGGCATCTGCCTGTCCTTATTGTTTGTTTTCTTCTCTGTGTCGCCATTTCCATGGGAATTTAAATGTCACAACTTTGCTTCAACTTTCAGCTGCCGTCTTGCCAGCTCGCTCAGGCTGTAAATTGAAGTAGCCGAGTGCAGACGTTAGCTGCTGCCTTATAGCTAACTGGCTCATCAAAGGCATAACGTTGATTAATAATGGTTAGCCTAGCACTGTTAACTCGGTTTCTGGAGATTGCTATCGGTGTTTGATGAGCATATATGAGCTATTTCACGCTAAAACATGGGTCTGTATGAACAGAGAATCGGGCTCATCGAGTACTTTGGTTATGTGACATTAAGGATAACAAAGGACAGTACACAGTTTTGGTAAAGCCTTAAAGATAGCCTACTGTTACAGCCGACACTAGTGAATACAGTTTTATGTTTAGTAAAGATGCATTGATTAGAATAGAACATGTAAGATACAGTTTAATGATTGCAGTTATTGGTACCTTGATGAAATGGTTTACTTGAATTCCACAATGAATGTTTAGCAAACTATTAACACTGCAGTGAAAATGAAATGCGATCTGAATGTGAGTCAGTTGTTTGGTGTAGCTCTGCACACTTTGTGCCTTGATTCAAAACTGTTGATATGGTAATGTTTTGTCTGTTTTCCTCAGTGTGTGTTTGTATGGCATGGATAATTTGGTGTTTTGGCCTGCCAGGCACGTAAACATACAGTTTATATATAGAGTAATGGAAGAGCTATTTAATGTTGTACAGTCCTTTTTTGCTTGCACCAGGTTTAGAGGTCTAGAGTAAAGTGCACAAGTAGGCTAAATGCATCAGTCCATTTCAGATGGTTAATCTTAGATCCAGACAACAAGATAATCTGACATGAATGTATAATTTGAAGCACTATTTATGCTTTTTTATGATTTTAATGATTCTGCCCCAGCTGTGCCCCAGTACAGTATTAGGTCTAGTGACGCCCCTACAAGTGCATTGACCTATTTATATTTAATTTATCTTTCTGTACTTAATGTAGCCAGAGCTGCCAACTCTCACACTTCTTAGTGGCACGTTCCAGTGCTGTAGTCAGCAATCATTCAATTAATGCGCATTTAAGAGATTCTCTTGCAGAATTACGGTCGTTGTGCATGAAAGTTAATCAGTTTCACGCGCATTACAGTTCATTTTCCCACTAGTGACATGGAAATCAATCATGTCTCAAACTCTTTCTTTACTCGGGAATTGGAAGCCATGGAAGTGCATCAAGACTCTTCAGGTTGTCTTATTCCATTCAAACAATAAAAGCGATCATGAAACACATGCATTGCTTTTAATCCCCAATTTAAACAAGATGCGTTTGTGAAACACTGATGCCCCTGTACATAACATGCACATGCTAACCATTAAAGACCATCAAAGTTTAAAGGTCAATGTCACAAGGTCAACATTCATTACCTCATCAGAAAGGCCTTCTCCTAAGGAGTACATATGCCAGGTATCAAATGCCTATTACTAGCTAATGAAAAGTTATGGCCCATGTTAAAGCTTTTGTCACCAAACGTCATGCTCCAAGGTCAAGGTCTGAAGGTCAAAAGTCATGAACCCATCTGAAATGCCTTCTCACAAGCAATGCATATGCGAAGTATCAAAGTCCTATCATGAGCCGATCAAAAGTTATAGCCATCGCAAAGTGCGGACAGACAGACAGGTGAAAAACATTATGCCCCCGAAACTTTGTTTATGGGGGCATAAAAAGTGCAAGAGGTCCAGAGTCGTCATTGATTCCCATGTTGGTGAAATTCACCGTTATGCAAGGGAAACAAACTGCCATGCACAAGGACTTAAATTATGCGCAAGAATCTCATTAACGTACGCGCTGATTGAACAGTTGCTGACTTTGTTGAATATGCCTTCAAAATGCATGTGACCTACGCCATATACCTGAAAATGCGTAGAAAGTTGGCAGCCCTGATGTAGCCCATTATTTTGTCGCTGTTGGATCGCATGGGGGAGAGAAGCCGTGTCTTCAATTGCCACTTGATTATTCTTGAATTTTTTTTTTTTCCCTTATTTAAATCTGTGTTCATGCACAGCCGCAGGCCTGTGTTCTTAGCCAGGGTAGGCCTATTGAATCCGTTTACATTTTTGACTTTCAAACAGCTCTGCAGGAGCAGAGGTATACATTTAGGTATCAATTAACCATTGTTGATATTTTTATTTGAATCTCTTTTCATGTGAAACATAAGGCCTAGATTCTCATTCAGGGTTGGCCTGTAGCTACTTCAATGCTCTTTACTGTTATGTTATTTGCACAGCTCTTCAGCTCTGAGCAGAATTATGCCTATTTGTATAAAGTATAGGCTATTGTTGTTAAGATTTGATTTTACGCAACTGTATTGCTTTCCAGCAGAAAAGATATACTGCTTAAATTTATTTTCACAGCTGTGCCTTCTTGAGCAGAGAAAGAAATGTATGTATGTATGTGGTCCAAGTCTTTAAATAAAATAGGTATTGATATACTGATGATGTTGAGTAAAATGAATCACTTTTCTTGCTCTCTATAAAATATCGTTTTCATACCGTATACCGCCAGCCAGCCTAATAATACCGGGGTATTAGTTTTAATCCATATTGCCCAGCTCTACCCTAACCCAGCTCCTCTCGGAACAGGGGGGTCCTGAGACACGCGGCCCCCGTGCTGGCCTCAGAGGGGCCATCTCTTACTTCTTTCGGTGCTGCGCCTCCTCTTTCGCCCTCCTTCGCTCCTCCTGTAGTTTGGCTCTCTTGGCGGCTGCCTCCCGCCTCCTCTGCCTCCTTGTCTCCAGCTCCTCCTCACTCAGGGGCCTTTTTCTGCGACCAGGGGCAGCCAAAGGCCCGCAGAGGGACACCTGAGGGGCCCGCGCACAGTGCATACAGAGGATTAAGCAGGGAAGCCAATTGTCTCCAGGATGTCTGCCTTTACCTTCATCACTGGACAAATGCACACAAACATGTGCACTAACACATACACTCACACATACCCTCAATTACACTCACACATACACTCAATTAGACTTAATTACACTCACACATACACTCAATTACACCCACACGCACGTATACACACAAACTCACACACATATACACACACACACTCAAACACATATACTCACACACACACATACACTCAATTACACTCACACATACACTCAATTACACTCACATACACTAACACATACACTCCCACTACACTCACACATACACTCAATTACACTCACACACATACACTCAATAACATACACTCACACACTCAATTACACTCACACGCACACATACACTCACACACACACTCAATTACACTCACACATACACTCACACACATACACTCAATTACACTCACACGCACATACACACATACACTCACACTAACACATACACTTACACACACACTCTATTACACTCACACAAACACACATTCAATTACACTCACACATACACTCAATTACACTCACATGCACATATACACTCACACACATACACTCACACTAACATACACTCACACATACACTCTATTACACTCACACATACACTAACACACACTCAATTACACTCACACATACATTCACACACACACACACACACACACACTCAATTACACTCACACGCACATATACACTCACACACATACACTCACACTAACATACACTCACACATACACTCTATTACACTCACACATACACTAACACACACTCAATTACACTCACACATACACTCACACTCACACATACACTCAATTACACTCACACGCACATATACACTCACACACATACACTCACACTAACATACACTCACACATTCACTCTATTACACTCACACATACACTAACACACTCAATTACACTCACACATACACACACACATACGTTCAATTACACTCACACACATACACTCACACATACACTCAATTACACTCACGCATATACACTCACACACATACACTCAATTACACTCACGCATACACACACACACACACATACACTCAATTACACTCACACATACACTCACACACTCTATTACACTCACATACACATATACAGTCACACACATACACTGAATTACACTCACACATACACTCAATTACACTCACACTCACATACACTCAATTACACTCACACGCACACATACACTCACACACATACACTCAATTACACTCGCACACACACTCAATTACACTCACATACGGACATGCACATACAATCCCACTCAATTACTCACTCACACATATACACTCACACAAATACACTCAATTACACTCACACGCACACATACACACGCACACATACACTCAATTACACTCACACACATACACTCAATTACACTCACATACGCACATGCATACACTCACACTCAATTACTCACTCACACATATACACTCACACAAATACACTCAATTACACTCACACACACACATACACTCACACACATACACTCAATTACACTCACATACGCACATGCACATACACTCCCACTCAATTACTCACTCACACATATACACTCAATTACACTCACACGCACACATACACTCACACATATACACTCAATTACACGCACACATATACACTCAATTACACTCACACACACACACATACACACACACATACACTCACACGCTCATAAACACTCACACACATACACTCAATTACACTCACACACACATATACACTCAAACATACACTCAATTACACTCACACGCACACATACACTCACACACATATACTCAATTACACTCACACATACACTCACATACACTCGCACACACATATACACTCACACACATACACTCAATTACACTCACACGCACAAATACACTCACACACATACACTCAATTACACTCACACATACATATACACTCAAACACATACACTCAGACATACACTCAATTACACTCACACGCACACATACACTCACACACATATACTCAATTACACTCACACGCGCATATACACTCACACACATACACTCAATTACACTCACATGCACATATACACTCAAAAACATACACACACACGCATACACTCAATTACACTCACACATACACTCAATTACACTCACACGCACATATACTCTCAAATACATACACTCAATTACACTCACACATACACTCGCACACACATATACACTCACACACATACACTCAATTACACTCACACGCACAAATACACTCACACACATACACTCAATTACACTCACACACACATATACACTCAAACACATACACTCAGACATACACTCAATTACACTCACACGCACACATACACTCACACACATATACTCAATTACACTCACATGCGCATATACACTCACACACATACACTCAATTACACTCACATGCACATATACACTCAAACACATACACACACGCATACACTCAATTACACTCACACATACACTCAATTACACTCACACGCACATATACTCTCAAATACATACACTCAATTACACTCACACGCACACATACTCTCACACACATATACTCAATTACACTCACACGCACATATACTCTCAAATACATACACTCAATTACACTCACACATACTCTCACACACATATACTCAATTACACTCACACGCACATATACACTCAAACATACACACACACACACACACACTCAATTACACTCACATGCACATATACACTCACACACGTACACTCACTCAAACTCATACACTCACACGCACACACACACTCACACAAACACACACACTCACAAACACACATACGCACATGCACATACATCCACACATACACTGACATACGCACATGCACATACACCCACACATAGACTCACATACGCACATGCACATACATCCACACATACACTCACATATGCACATCCACACATACACTCACATATGCACATCCACACATACACTCACATGTGCATATCCACACATACACTCACATATGCACATCCACACATACACTCACATGTGCACATCCACACATACACTCACATATGCACATCCACACATACACTCACATATGCACATCCACACATACACTCACATGTGCACATCCACACATACACTCACATATGCACATCCACACATACACTCACATATGCACATCCACACATACACTCACATACGCACATACACTCACACACTCACTCCTGCCTTTAGCAGAGGGGATATAAAAGCTGGGGGCACAATCAGCTGATGACAGGTATGTCATCATGGGGAGGGTCATCTAGCAATTGCTTGATGGAAAATATTTCTCTTTAATTACAGGCATTGTGCACTTGAGTGAGTCCTCAGCTCTGCTTCAGAAGCAGGTGGCCTTTTGGTACCGGAGCGAGGGGCCAACAGACAGAGCGGAGACGGGCGATTCAGACTCACTCAGGGCTCTGGGCAGTTCGCGGAGGGACATACAGCAGGTAAGGAGACAGTGTTGATGTGTAATTGTGCTGGGTGATGGGTGTGCCGAAACAGGACCCGCAGGAGGAGTGTGGCCCTCACCCCGGTCGTGCGGCGCAGGGATCGGCCCGTGGCCCCCCCGGCCCCCGGCTGGGGCCCCTGCTCCGCCAGTAGCTGCAGGAAGCGGTTCTCGTCCTCTGAGCTGGGGTCCCGGGAGTAATCTCTGCCCTCGAACAGGTACATGTGCGCTGCAACAGGAACACGACAGTCACAACTGCGCAGGAAAGAGCTGAGCAGCGAGGGGGAATATTCACTCGTCTTTCATAGGAAATCAGATGCACTAGCACTTTAGAACAAAAACATTTAGCAAACAAAACTCCACCTCAGCAAAGTGAAGATGAAGGTAAAGAAACAGAGAAACAGCATCTTAATTATCAGAAAAAACAGAAGTAAATGTTTGGTCCGAGTAAAGGAGTATGGTGATCATTTCCTCCAGGTATTTCACCATATTATGGGCACTTGCTCACTCTGGTTGTCGATGTCAGGGTCCTCCTCTTCCTCAGCGCTCAGAATGAGCTCTTCCTCACTCAGCCACCGCCCATCCCGGCTCTGACCCAGTATCAGCCCCAGATCCACATCCTGCACCGAACTCTCCTCCGAGGACAACAACTTATCCACACCATACTTCAGAATCTCAGTCAGCTGAACGAGAGAGAGAGAGAGAGAGAGAGAGAGGGAGGGAAAGGGAGATAGAGAGATATGGCCACAAGATTTATAAGATATGTAGGTAGAACAGATTGAAAGAGTGTGATGAAAGGGTGTAGGGTAAAGATAGGAGTAAAGGAGGATAGACAGATGCAAGGAGTGATGAAGGAGGTATAGGGTAAAGACAGGAGTACAGGAGGATAGACAGATGTAAGGAGTGATGAGGGAGGTATAGGGTAAAGACAGGAGTACAGGAGGATAGACAGATGTAAGGAGTGATGAGGGAGGTATAGGGTAAAGACAGGAGTGTAGGAGGATAGACAGATGTAAGGAGTGATGAGGGAGGTATAGGGTAAAGACAGGAGTGTAGAAGGATAGACAGATGTAAGGAGTGATGAGGGAAGTATAGGGTAAAGACAGGAGTGTAGGAGGATAGACAGATGAAAGGAGTGATGAGGGAGGTATAGGGTAAAGACAGGTGTACAGGAGGATAGACAGATGTAAGGAGTGATGAGGGAGGTATAGGGTAAAGACAGGAGTGTAGGAGGATAGACAGATGTAAGGAGTGATGAAGGAGGTATAGGGTAAAGACAGGTGTACAGGAGGATAGACAGATGTAAGGAGTGATGAGGGAGGTATAGGGTAAAGACAGGAGTACAGGAGGATAGACAGATGTAAGGAGTGATGAGGGAGGTATAGGGTAAAGACAGGAGTGTAGGAGGATAGACAGATGTAAGGAGTGATGAGGGAAGTATAGGGTAAAGACAGGAGTGTAGGAGGATAGACAGATGAAAGGAGTGATGAGGGAGGTATAGGGTAAAGACAGGTGTACAGGAGGATAGACAGATGAAAGGAGTGATGAGGGAGGTATAGGGTAAAGACAGGAGTGTAGGAGGATAGACAGATGTAAGGAGTGATGAAGGAGGTATACGGTAAAGACAGGTGTACAGGAGGATAGACAGATGAAAGGAGTGATGAGGGAGGTATAGGGTAAAGACAGGTGTACAGGAGGATAGACAGATGTAAGGAGTGATGAGGGAGGTATAGGGTAAAGACAGGAGTACAGGAGGATAGACAGATGTAAGGAGTGATGAGGGAGGTATAGGGTAAAGACAGGAGTGTAGGAGGATAGACAGATGTAAGGAGTGATGAGGGAGGTATAGGGTAAAGACAGGAGTGTAGGAGGATAGACAGATGTAAGGAGTGATGAGGGAGGTATAGGGTAAAGACAGGAGTGTAGGAGGATAGACAGATGGAAGGAGTGAGGAAGGAGGTATAGGGTAAAGACAGGAGTACAGGAGGATAGACAGATGTAAGGAGTGATGAGGGAGGTATATGGTAAAGACAGGTGTACAGGAGGATAGACAGATGTAAGGAGTGATGAGGGAGGTATAGGGTAAAGACAGGAGTGTAGGAGGATAGACAGATGAAAGGAGTGATGAAGTAGGTATAGGGTAAAGACAGATGTACAGGAGGATAGACAGATGTAAGGAGTGATGAGGGAGGTATAGGGTAAAGACAGGAGTGTAGGAGGATAGACAGATGTAAGGAGTGATGAAGGAGGTATAGGGTAAAGACAGGTGTACAGGAGGATAGACAGATGTAAGGAGTGATGAGGGAGGTATAGGGTAAAGACAGGAGTGTAGGAGGATAGACAGATGTAAGGAGTGATGAAGGAGGTATAGGGTAAAGACAGGTGTACAGGAGGATAGACAGATGTAAGGAGTGATGAGGGAGGTATAGGGTAAAGACAGGTGTACAGGAGGATAGACAGATGAAAGGAGTGATGAGGGAGGTATAGGGTAAAGACAGGAGTGTAGGAGGATAGACAGATGTAAGGAGTGATGAGGGAGGTATAGGGTAAAGACAGGAGTGTAGGAGGATAGACAGATGAAAGGAGTGATGAGGGAGGTATAGGGTAAAGACAGGAGTGTAGGAGGATAGACAGATGTAAGGAGTGATGAGGGAGGTACCAGGGGAGCAGAACCGGTACCTGCATGCCCGCAGTCAAGGACTGGGCCGGGTCCAGCAGAGAAAAGTGACCCTCCTCGATAACGGTGTTGGTGAGGCGCAGCTTAGACACAGCACGCCGATACACAATCTCCTCCACCGTATCCCTCCCCAGCAGCCGGATCACTTTCACTGCCCTGAAAAAATACAGCCCAGTTCATCGCTATCGCCACAATGAGCCCCAATTCAGCCAAAACCTAACATACGAACACAAGCTCGCGCTTTACACTGTAAATTTAATAATCAAACCACTCTTCCCATGACAGCGGCCTTCCATTACTGCAGCTGATGTAAATATCGGGCTGACTGAGGCCTCAAAGTAAACCAGAAACACATCGAGCAGGAAGTGAGGACTCGTGTCACAATGTCCACCAACTCTGTCCAGAACAGACACCAATTCCACAGACGCATTGAACAGATTCAAGAGTGGAGTTTCAATACTTCATTAAATTATGAAGTACTTTCAGCAGATTAAGTCCCAGTTTCACAAACACTGACTGAGCCTCGTCCCAGTAGCACATACAATTTTGAAGAAAAGATTCTCCATTTATTTATTAAATGCTTGTGAAATGGTGTACCTCTGAGATAATCAGTTGGAAAGGGAGTGTAATTTGAGAGAGTGCTCAGGTTATCACAGATCAAAGGCAGTTTATCCGAGTCGGCGTTTGAAACCCTTCACCTCCGAGGAATGGGTACCTGGTCTGTCCGATTCTGTGGGCACGAGCTGCAGCTTGGAGGTCGTTCTGAGGGTTGAAGTCACTGTCCATGAAGATAACGGTGTCGGCCGCAGTCAGGTTCATTCCAACGCCCCCTGCAGAGGAAACGCCGCATTCGGACTTCAGTAAAACGCTCAGAGGCAGGAAATGATAAAGTTTGGAAAATAACTGTTGATGAACTCACGGCATGTCAAAAAGGACAAAATATTTCACAGATATTAGATACAGATGTACTATTTGAACCTTTCAGTGGTATAAAACTTCTCAGCCAACCTGTTCAGTCAGAGCAATAGTGACATCAAACACGTCAGTCAAACACTTTACGTTTTAATTTAACGAGAGAGATGCTCTACCAGCTTTGGTGCTGAGGAGGAAGATGAACACATCCTTGCTGCTGAAGTTCTTGATGGACAAATTCCGTTCCTCTCCCCTGACTGAACCATCCAGACGCTCATAACTGTATCCTGCCCCAGGGAGAGAGAGACTGGTTACGCTTATAACTGTATCCTGCCCCAGGGAGAGAGAGACGGGTTACGCTTATAACTGTATCCTGCCCCGGGGAGAGAGAGACGGGTTACGCTTACAACTGTATCCTGCCCCGGGGAGAGAGAGACAGGTTACGCTTACAACTGTATCCTGCCCCGGGGAGAGAGAGACAGGTTACGCTTATAACTGTATCCTACCCCGGGGAGAGAGGGAGAGACGGGTTACGCTTACAACTGTATCCTGCCCCGGGGAGAGAGAGACAGGTTACGCTTACAACTGTATCCTGCCCCGGGGAGAGAGAGACAGGTTACGCTTATAACTGTATCCTGCCCCGGGGAGAGAGAGACTAGTTACGCTTACAACTGTATCCTGCCCCGGGGAGAGAGAGACGGGTTACGCTTATAACTGTATCCTGCCCCGGGGAGAGAGAGATGGGTTATGCTTACAACTGTATCCTGCCCCGGGGAGAGAGAGACTGGTTACGCTTACAACTGTATCCTGCCCCGGGGAGAGAGAGACGGGTTACGCTTATAACTGTATCCTGCCCCGGGGAGAGAGAGACTGGTTACGCTTATAACTGTATCCTGCCCCGGGGAGAGAGAGACTGGTTACGCTTACAACTGTATCCTGCCCCGGGGAGAGAGAGACGGGTTACGCTTATAACTGTATCCTGCCCCGGGGAGAGAGAGATGGGTTATTCTTATAACTGTATCCTGCCCCGGGGAGAGAGAGACGGGTTACGCTTATAACTGTATCCTGCCCCGAGAAGATAGAGACGGGTTACGCTTATAACTGTATCCTGCCCCGGGGAGAGAGGGAGACTGGTTAGGCTTACAATTGTATCCTGCCCCGGGGAGAGAGAGAGACTGGTTACGCTTATAACTGTATCCTGCCCCGGGGAGAGAGAGAGATGGGTTATGCTTATAACTGTATCCTGCCCCGGGGAGAGAGAGACGGGTTACGCTTATAACTGTATCCTGCCCCGGGGAGAGGGAGAGACGGATTACGCTTATAACTGTATCCTGCCCCGGGGAGAGGGAGAGACGGATTACGCTTATAACTGTATCCTGCCCCGGGAAGAGAGAGAGACTGGTTACACTTATAACTGTATCCTGCCCCGGGAAGAGAGAGAGACGGGTTACGCTTATAACTGTATCCTGCCCCGGGGAGAGAGAGAGATGGGTTATGCTTATAACTGTATCCTGCCCCGGGGAGAGAGAGACGGGTTATGCTTATAACTGTATCCTGCCCCGGGGAGAGAGAGACGGGTTATGCTTATAACTGTATCCTGCCCCGGGGAGAGAGAGAGATGGGTTATGCTTATAACTGTATCCTGCCCCGGGGAGAGAGAGACGGGTTATGCTTATAACTGTATCCTGCCCCGGGGAGAGAGAGACGGGTTATGCTTATAACTGTATCCTGCCCCGGGGAGAGAGAGACGGGTTATGCTTATAACTGTATCCTGCCCCGGGAAGAGAGAGAGACGGGTTATGCTTATAACTGTATCCTGCCCCGGGGAGAGAGAGAGACGGATTACGCTTATAACTGTATCCTGCCCCGGGGAGAAGGAGAGACGGGTTAGGCTTACAATTGTATCTTGCTCCAGGGAGAGAGAGACAGGTTAAACAAGTCCACAAAAACCCGAATCGCAGATGGGCCACAACACAAGAGAAAGTTCTGTCCCGATATTACCTCGATACTCTAGGTAGTCCTGCAGGATATCCAACACTCTGGTCATCTGCGAGAACAGCAACACTCTATGGCCCCTTCCAGAAAGAAACACATTGCTTCATTAGTTCAAAAATATAAAGAAAAACAAAAGAGACCCTTAAAGCAGGATTTCATCAACACTAACAGGGAATATTTTCCACGATATCGCATCACAATTAGCGTCACAACAGCTCCCATACAGCTACATAAATCCCGCCTTGCATTGCTTGGGGTGCGATAAAAAATCTTTTACCTAAAAAAGCAGTTTATAAACCAGAATTCACTACATTGCACCAATATTTTCCCGAAGAGGTGATCAATGTTCTAAAAGACTGTTGTATTCCGTAAGCTGCGCTATACGGTCAAAATGCGCAGTTGAACAACTTCACCTCCCTTTCGAGTTCAGGGCCATGTGATTTTTTTCAAAACATGCCAACCAAAGCCACCATTCGGTCTTGGAAGATTGACCTGATTGGTCTAGAGGAATCCGCTGTACACTGCAAAATATGCAGGTGAGCCCCCTCTCTATTCTTGTCGCGTCTGTCCTTGTTTCGAACGCTGAAAGACATGAACGCGGCTCCCTGCTGCAATACCTGCATTGGCCATTATCAAGGAAATAATGCACACCCCCGCCGCAATTTTTTCAAAAATGTAACATCCTGATATTCATTATATCAACCTAGATCACTCTTTGTAATCTAAATTCCAGTGATTGGTCTTGTTGAAACGTTTTGAATCTGTGCCCAATGTATAACAGGGTTTGAAATTGGCGCTAGTCCGCATACTTGTAAAAATTACGGCAGACTAGTAAACCTTTCTTCAAACAAGTCCAAGCATCCAGCAAATATTGTAAACTATTAATTAACTGAAAATGGAAACAATTATGTATCCAACATCCACTTTTTTGGCTTATCTGCCTGAAAGATTTTAAAAGGGGGCGCCAATATATTTTGAGGGGTCTTACTAGTGAGAAGGGGGTTTAGAATCACATTTAATATCGCAAATGCCTATTTGATATCACGATTGCATGTGACCTACATGATCTGTGTGTCATCAGTAAAATGGCTGCAGTCTTCATATGCTGTTACCACGCATAGCAGCTGCAGAAACTAAACTCTAAATTTTCTTGACTAAATGTTGCCTGATGTTTTTACTCACCAGAATGTTTCTCTGGGAACCAAAACATCATGGTAAAACAAAAAAGTACTGATTTCATTCGATATTTGAGGTGACTGAATATGGAATTCTGTCCATTATAATGTGTTTGTGTTTGCATTACTGACAAAGGTCAACTTCCGGAGAGAGTATATAATACATGGCGTAATTTGAAATCACTTTCTCACCGTATACCTGCTTTTCCAAGGTTTGTTTTTGTCATACTCTATCACCTAGCTAGGTGTACTTTAACCCCTTTCTGCAGATGTAGACGCTTGCGTCTATGGAACTGCAAATTTAAGCACGCTGTTACTGTACTCGATCACTAGATAGCACCCCCGGATCAGTTATGGAATATTCACAAGCAAGCAGAGTTTGGTTTAGAATATGGGGCACTTCACTACACTCCCTGTATTTCAAGAGTTACATGAATTACACTCCGGGGCTAAGCCTGATCTGCAAACTGGTCGATATCCTTGCCCATAGTATCGATCCAGCAGTTAAAAAAATGATCTACTGTGACAGAAAAAATTGTTTTCCTGTGTTGCAACCACTTTAGCTACAGTGAGCCAACGGTATTCCAATTAGTGGTTCAGAAAAATCAGTTTTCTGAAGCAAAAAATTTGACATGGTATTGATTCTCTCACATTCTACTGTCAATTACAGTCATCTATTCCAAAAAATGCGTAGTTCCTTACCGTGGATTTACTTGTAGATTCCTTCATCGACAAATTCAGCACTTCCTTATATCCACCCAAGTACTGGTGTTGATAGCCAATCACTCAATCATACACTCAGGCTCTTCTGCATTACTGCACAGTTATAGTTCACGCCTGCGTGAAACTTCCCCGGTAACAATGCATTGATTAGCTCGTTTCTTATCCAAATCCCGAGTGTTTAAACATTCTACAATATGCGAAACACATTGATTGGACAAACATAGAGCATACAAGCCTATGCGTATCAGCAGGCTCGGTTGTATCCGGTCTACGTTGCGCACATTACGCAGCTGTAATAGACGCGATTTATAGAAAGGCTTGCAAAACTGGCCTTGAAGTGTTCAGTTACATTTACAGTATTTAAATGAGATGAGGACATGGTCAATGAGAGTTATTTCCATTTAAACAGGACCGGAGGGTTCCTGCTACTGGATACATTGGTCTCTGGAGGAGGGATTCATGAAAAAGGTTAGGCTGCTACTTTTGCTTTATGTTTTGGAATGTATACCATATTCAGCTAAGTCGAATGCAGAGGTTTTTTTCCTGTTTAAAACGTGAACTGCCCATGCATTTGGGTGGACCCCCTGGTACGGTCATTGCACTAGTCTGTTGAATTCAGGGAGGCAATATATAGTTTGATCTTCCCTGAAAGTGGAATGTCTATTCTGTTTAAACAAGAGTCATCAGAGGATGACATATCCCACCGGTTCCACATGATTCGTGATTTACTCATTGCAGGAGAATTGTATCCTCTTAATATCATCACTGTAGTAATTCTATACTCATTAAACAGATGGATTGATTAGTTTGTTATCAAGGCAAAGCATGTAATGATGAATGTATTGATTCAGAACTAGGATCTTGTGTCATGAAGTGTGGGGAATGCAATAATGTGAGATTTGCCATTACCACTGTATGAAATGGAACACCTATTTCTGTAAATGTTAACATATACTTACCTTTATAAATAATCAATGATGTAATTTCCATAGAGATATCTTGTCTACCACAAACTTGACAGTGTTCTGTAACCCATACTCTTTCAATAGCGATGGCTGGTGTGCTACTGAGTCCAAGGTAATTGACAGTTCTGTGTGTTCCTCATTCCATGGCTCGGATGTGAGATACAGCAAGGACATTTCACTTGGTCTGCGTGAGCCGAGACTTTTGGAGTTTTTGAAGTTTCTAAGTGGCATAGTTTTTGAGTTCTGTCCCGGAAACGAGACAAAGTCCAATTTTAGGGCTGTTTTTGGTGAAAATTTCAAAAATTATGGGCAGCATGGAACTGAAACCCCCAAAAGGCACAACTACACCATAAGACTAAGTTCCATAGCAAATTTGAAGTTTGTAAGTGGTATACTTTTTGAGTTCTGCTCCGAGAATGAAAATGACTACGAACGGACGGACGGATAAATTTTGGGCACCATGATTTCAAAATGCCCAAAAGGCACAATGGGATCACTAGAATAACATGCGTACAAAATATGAAGTTTGGAAGTGGCAGTTTTTGAATTCTGCTCTAGAAAAGGGACAAAGTCCAATTTTTGGGCTGTTTTTGGTATAAAAATCTAAAATTTTGGGCAGAATGGAACTGAAACCCCCAAAAGGCACAACTACACCATAAGAGTAAGTTCCATAGCAAATTTGAAGTTTGTAAGTGGTGTAGTTTTTGAGTTCTGCTGCGGAAATGAAAATGATTACGGACGGACGGACAGACAGACGGACAGGGTGATGACTATATCCCACGGTATTACATACCGGTGGGATAATAAGGTATGTTTCAGAATTCAGATATAACTGAGGTAGCGAGTTGTACTCGTTCCTTATAAGTGTTGAAATTAGTTTGTGAGCTCGGAAGTCAGAACTGCTGGTTTCATTGCAGAGTGAAAGTCCTGACCGTTTAATCAGCAGTTAATTTAATGACTGTGTGCGCTGGCTTGGGGGACTGAGAAGAAAAAATGGACAAAACTCTAAACATTATTATGGAGAAAAGGCTTTTTTTGTGTTGAAAGGTTTGTGTTTTTGTGTTTGGAGGCACAGTGGTTAGCACTACTGCCTCACAGCAAGAAGGTCGTGGGTTCGAATCTGGCCTGGGCCTTTCTGTGTGGAGTATGCATGTTCTCTCCGAGTTCGCGTGGGTTTCCCCCACCCACAAAACATGCATCACAGGAACACTCCAACCAGTACCCCTGACCAAGGAACTGGCTTTAGAACTGGAGTTGGTCCCCGGGCGCTGCTCTGTGGCTGCCCACTGCTCTTAACTATAGGATGGGTATAATGCAGAGGACAAGTTACCCCACGGGGTTCAGTAAAGTATATCTATCTATCTATCTATCTATCTATCTATCGAATGTTCAGCTGCGCTTATATTGATAAATACATGCTAAACTCAACCAGAAAATCATGTTAAATTTCATGCCTCAGAGTTAAATACATGATTATTTGATGATTTGACAGTGCACCATCTCAGACATTGGGAAGCCACTTGGATAGCTGTGTAATTTGGCTAATAGCATGTAGGTAATCTAGAATATAATGTTGAAGATGAATTCTACTTGTGGTCAAGGAGTTTATGATCTGAGAAATGTATAGATTTTACCCCAATATTGATTAATTCATTAATTAATTCTCAGATTTTTTTTTTTTGCAATTTTAACGGGGAATTCTGATGAAGATTTTTTATGTTTGCCGTCCATTTTCTATACCAAAATCAAATAAACTGAAATACGATGTAATTCTAAATGCTGTGTCTTTTCTGAGTGTAGCCACATTTTTCCTCTTTATGAAGCTTAAATCTTGAATTATACAGCATTAAATTGGGTAACCTATAAATAGCCAAATTTGGCTAAGGGGTTAACACAGATATTTAATATAAAATAAAAAATGACAATGAAGATTTCCAGATGTACTAATCGCATAAAAAACTGCAAGTTATTGTGTGAAGGTCGAGGTCCGGACCGTCCCGCATTAGAATTCGGGGACTGACCGACATTAGGCTGGACGATTAGAACACTGCTCACATTTTCAGAATCTAAAAGAAATTAGCAATTCAGTGTGATTTAGAGAATGGTCTCAACTCTTCAGCAATATATGGACTTTAACCCATTATTAACGGCAAGCATGAACTGCAGATGGGTGCTGAATAATTTGACATTAACTTTAGTGTAAGAACTACCAAGTATTGCCAAACATAATAACTTATCCTGGAAAAAATGAAAGCAACAAATTTGGATTGATTGCAATTATAAACAACCCCAATTCTGAAACAGTAGGGACAAAGTGTAAATTGTGAATAAAATCAAAACGCAATGGCTTTCAAATTACACCACCCGGTATTTTATTCACAATAGAACAGAGATAACATGGCAAATGTTGTAACTGAGAAATTTTACAATTTTATCCACAAATGAGCTCATTTCAAACTTGATGGCTGCTACAGGTCTCAAAAAAGTTTGGACAGGGGCCTGTTTACCATGGTGTAGCATACCCTCTTCTTTTTAATACAGAGTGGAGGCATCTGGGCATTGAGGAGACAAGTTTCTTGAGTTTAGCCATTGGAATTTGATCCCACTCTTGTTTAATGCAGGCTTCCAGCAGCAGGAGAGTTTTGGGTCTCCTTTGATGAACTTTTCGTTTAATTATGCGCCAAATGTTCTCAATCGGTGAAAGATCAGGACTGCAGGCAGGCCAGTTCAGCAACCGGACTCTTCTACTACGAAGCCAAGCAATTTGACATTGAGGAACATTGTTTTTAAAGTATTCCACAATTTTTTTACACAAGCCTTCACAGGTTGGAGAGCCTCTGGCCATCTTTACTTCTGAGAGACTCCCCTTTTATAGCCAATCATGTGACACACCTGATGCCAGTTAACTTAATTACTTGCTAAATGTTCTTTCAACTGATTCTCCTATGGATTAGTTGCTTTTTCAGCCCTTTTTTGCCTGTGTCCAAACTTTCTTGAAACCTGCTGCAGCCAGAAAATTCCAAATAAGCTCATTTTCTGGATAAAATGTAAAATGTCTCAGTTTCAACATTTGAGATGTTATCCATGTTCTATTGTAAATAACATATTGGCTCATCTGATTTGAATCACAATTTACACTCCGTCCCAACCATTTCGGAATTGGGGCTGTACTTTGTTTTAATTAGTGTTTGAAAATAATTATTTATAGACAAACCAGCACTTTAGATCATGTCAATAATTGGCTAGGGATTTCTCTTTGTCCAAGGTACTGAAGGGCTTTGAAATTTGAAGTTTTGATCATTTGCCATTATGAAGAAAAAGTTACCGTTTTACTGAAGTGCTTGTGTCATCTGTCTGATACGTTTATGGGCATGGCGAATCATTAATTAGTATTAGAACATAAATGGAGCTAAATTAGCATAGGTGTGAGTTTTTGTTGTAAAAACCAAATAAAAAAAGATCTGAGATAACAAATATCTTGCTGGCGCTGTAAATCAAAGAAGATAGGCTGTCCAGTAAAAGATGGAGAGGAAAAGTAAACCGGAGTGTTTACTAGTCTGGATGTCTAATAGGGGAAAAAAATCCAATTTTTATCCTTGTATAATGATAAAACCCTTCTTTTTTATCTTTTCATCGTTTTTATGGACAATACTGACCGCCATACAATTTTGAAAGCGTGCTATACATTTGGATAGCAATCATTGCTGTGCAAATCTTTGACCTTAAAATATTCCCTGCACTAACCCTTTCTGTAGAAACTCCAGCATACGGTCCAGGAGATGTAGTTTACCACTCGCTTCAACCAGGTGCTCCCCCATCTCAAACGGTTCTGGCTCAACTCCTGTGGGCGGTAAGGGAGATTCAGCCGCTAACGCTAAAGCACAGGGGACATGATGCCCTTCTCAGCCAGGTAATGGCCCACTACCCCAGTTTCGAGACTCTCTTCACACACTTTAATCAACAATGATTGACGATACGCAACTCAGGAGATTCTGTGGTAAGAAACTATGAACTGAGAGAAAGTGCTTGGTTGGCAACACCAATCAATTTGAAAGAAATGAGAATGAACAGCTCAGGAGGGAAAACCTGAATCTGAAGTTGCAGTGAAATGTGGGATAAGCAGATTCCCAGGAAGAGCTGCTGATGTTTTCCTGTTGACCAGTAGAGAGGCTCTCACCATAGAACAGGTAAGGGTGCTGGGGCTCTTACCGTCAAACAGGTAAAGGTGCTGGGGCTCTTAATGTCAAACAGGCAAGGGTGCAGGGGCTCTTACAGTTGAACAGGTAGGATGATGGGGCTCTTACTGTCGAACAGGTAAGGGTAATGAGGCTCTTACCGTCGAACGGAAAAGGGTGAGGGGGCTCTTACCGTCAAACAGGTAAGGGTGATGAGGCTCTTAACGTCAAACGGGTAAGGGTGATGGGGCTCTTACTGTTGAACAGGTAAGGATGATGGGGCTCTTACTGTTGAACAGGTAAGGGTGATGGGGCTCTTACTGTTGAACAGGTAAGGGTGATGGGGCCCTTACTGTTGGACAGGAAAGGGTGATGAGGCTCTTACTCTTGAACAGGTAAGGGTGATGGGGCTCTTACCATCGAACAAGTAAGGGTGATGGGGCTCTTACTGTTGAACAGGTAAGGGTGATGGGGCTCTTACTGTTGAACGGGTAAGGGTGATGGGGCTCTTACTGTTGAACAGGTAAGGGTGATGGGGCCCTTACTGTTGGACAGGAAAGGGTGATGAGGCTCTTACTCTTGAACAGGTAAGGGTGATGGGGCTCTTACCATCGAACAAGTAAGGGTGATGGGGCTCTTACTGTTGAACAGGTAAGGGTGATGGGGCTCTTACTGTTGAACGGGTAAGGGTGATGGGGCTCTTACTGTTGAACAGGTAAGGGTGATGAGGCTCTTACCGTCGAACGGAAAAGGGTGAGGGGGCTCTTACCGTCAAACAGGTAAGGGTGATGAGGCTCTTAACGTCAAACGGGTAAGGATGATGGGGCTCTTACCATCGAACAGGTAAGGGTGATGGGGCTCTTACTGTTGAACAGGTAAGGGTGATGGGGCTCTTACTGTTGGACAGGAAAGGGTGATGAGGCTCTTACTCTTGAACAGGTAAGGGTGATGAGGCTCTTAACGTCAAACGGGTAAGGGTGATGGGGCTCTTACTGTTGAACAGGTAAGGATGATGGGGCTCTTACTGTTGAACAGGTAAGGGTGATGGGGCTCTTACTGTTGAACAGGTAAGGGTGATGGGGCCCTTACTGTTGGAGAGGAAAGGGTGATGAGGCTCTTACTCTTGAACAGGTAAGGGTGATGGGGCTCTTACCATCGAACAAGTAAGGGTGATGGGGCTCTTACTGTTGAACAGGTAAGGGTGATGGGGCTCTTACTGTTGAACAGGTAAGGGTGATGGGGCTCTTACCGTCAAACAGGTAAAGGTGATGAGGCTCTTACCGTCGAACAGGTAAGGGTGATGGGGCTCTTACTGTTGAACAGGTAAGGATGATGGGGCTCTTGCTGTTGAACAGGTAAGGGTGATGGGGCTCTTACTGTTGAACAGGTAAGGGTGATGGGGCCCTTACTGTTGGAGAGGAAAGGGTGATGAGGCTCTTACTCTTGAACAGGTAAGGGTGATGGGGCTCTTACCATCGAACAAGTAAGGGTGATGGGGCTCTTACTGTTGAACAGGTAAGGGTGATGGGGCTCTTACTGTTGAACAGGTAAGGGTGATGGGGCTCTTACTGTTGAACAGGTAAGGGTAATGAGGCTCTTACCGTCGAACGGAAAAGGGTGAGGGGGCTCTTACCGTCAAACAGGTAAGGGTGATGAGGCTCTTAACGTCAAACGGGTAAGGATGATGGGGCTCTTACCATCGAACAGGTAAGGGTGATGGGGCTCTTACTGTTGAACAGGTAAGGATGATGAGGCTCTTACTCTTGAACAGGGAAGGGTGATGGGGCTCTTACCATCGAACAAGTAAGGGTGATGGGGCTCTTACAGTCAAAAAAAGGTAAGGGTGATGGGGCTCTTTCTGTTGAACAGGTAAGGGTGATGAGGCTCTTTCTGTTGAACAGGTAAGGGTGATGACCTCTTACCGTCAAACAGGTAAGGGTGATGAGGCTCTTACTGTTGAACAGGTAAGGGTGATAAGGCTCTAACCATCAAACAGGTAATGGTGATGGGGCTCTTACAGTCAAAAAAAGGTAAGGGTGATGGGGCTCTTACTCTTGAACAGGTAAGGGTGATGGGGCTCTAACTGTTGAACGGGTAAGGGTGATGAGCCTCTTACCGTCGAACAGGTAAGGGTGATGAGGCTCTTACTGTTGAACAGGTAAGGGTGATGAGGCTCTTACCGTCGAACAGGTAAGGGTGATGAGGCTCTTACTGTTGAACAGGTAAGGGTGATGAGCCTCTTACCGTCGAACAGGTAAGGGTGATGAGGCTCTTACTGTTGAACAGGTAAGGGTGATGAGGCTCTTACTGTTGAACAGGTAAGGGTGATGAGGCTCTTACTGTTGAACAGGTAAGGGTGATGAGGCTCTTACCGTTGAACAGGTAAGGGTGATGAGGCTCTTACCGTCGAACAGGTAAGGGTGATGATGCTCTTACTGTTGAACAGGTAAGGGTGATAAGGCTCTAACCGTCGAACAGGTAAGGGTGATAAGGCTCTAACCGTCGAACAGGTAAAGATGCTGGGGCTCTTACCGTCAAAAAGGTAAGGGTGATGAGGCTCTTACTGTTGGAACAGGTAAGGGTGAGGGGGCTCTTTCTGTCGAACAGGTACGGGTAATGAGCCTCTTTCCATTGAACAGGTAAGGGTGATGAGGCTCTTACTGTTGAGCAGCTAAGGGTGATGAGGCTCTTACTGTTGAACAGGTAAGGGTGATAAGGCTCTAACCGTCAAACAGGTAATGGTGATGGGGCTCTTACCGTCAAAAAGGTAAGGGTGATGGGGCTCTTTCTGTTGAACAGGTAAGGGTGATGAGCCTCTTACCGTCGAACAGGTAAGAGTGATGTGGCTCTTACTCTTGAACAGGTAAGGGTGATGAGGCTCTTACTGTTGAACAGGTAAGAGTGATGGGGCTCTTACTGTCGAACAGGTAAGGGTGATGAGGCTCTTACTGTTGGAACAGGTAAGGGTGATGAGGCTCTTAACGGCAAACAGGTAAGGGTGATGAGGCTCTTACTGTTGAACAGGTAAGAGTGATGGGGCTCTTACTGTCGAACAGGTAAGGGTGATGGGGCTCTTACTGTCAAACAGGAAAGGTGATGAGGCTCTTACTGTTGAACAGGTAAGGGTGATGAGGCTCTTAACGGCAAACAGGTAAGGGTGATGAGGCTCTTACTGTTGAGCAGCTAAGGGTGATGAGGCTCTTACTGTTGAACAGGTAAGGGTGATAAGGCTCTAACCGTCAAACTGGTAATGGTGATGGGGCTCTTACCGTCAAAAAGGTAAGGGTGATGGGGCTCTTTCTGTTGAACAGGTAAGGGTGATGAGCCTCTTACCGTGGAACAGGTAAGAGTGATGTGGCTCTTACTCTTGAACAGGTAAGGGTGATGTGGCTCTTACTCTTGAACAGGTAAGGGTGATGAGGCTCTTACTGTCAAACAGGTAAGGGTGATGGGGCTCTAACCGTCAAACTGGTAATGGTGATGGGGCTCTTACCGTCAAAAAGGTAAGGGTGATGGGGCTCTTTCTGTTGAACAGGTAAGAATGATGAGGCTCTTACCGTCGAACAGGTAAGGGTGATGGGGCTCTTACCGTCAAACAGGTGAGGGTGATGGGGCTCTTACCGTCAAACAGGTAAGGGTGATGAGGCTCTTACCGTCGAACAGGTAAGGGTGATGGGGCTCTTAACGTCAAACAGGTAAGGGTGATGAGGCTCTTACTGTTGAACAGGTAAGGGTGATGAGGCTCTTACCGTCGAACAGGTAAGGGTGATGGGGCTCTTACCGTCAAACAGGTGAGGGTGATGGGGCTCTTAACGTCAAACAGGGAAGGGTGATGAGGCTCTTACCGTCGAACAGGTAAGGGTGATGGGGCTCTTAACGTCAAACAGGTGAGGGTGATGGGGCTCTTACCGTCAAACAGGTAAGAGTGATGTGGCTCTTACTCTTGAACAGGTAAGGGTGATGTGGCTCCTACTCTTGAACAGGTAAGGGTGATGAGGCTCTTACTGTTGAACAGGTAAGAGTGATGGGGCTCTTACTGTTGAACAGGTAAGGGTGATGAGGCTCTTACTGTCAAAAAGGTAAGGGTGATGAGGCTCTTACTGTTGGAACAGGTAAGGGTGATGAGGCTCTTACTGTTGAACAGGTAAGAGTGATGGGGCTCTTACTGTTGAACAGGTAAGGGTGATGAGGCTCTTACCATCAAACAGGTAAGGGTGATGAGGCTCTTACCGTCAAACAGGTAAGGGTGATGAGGCTCTTACCGTCAAACAGGCAAGGGTGGTGAGGCTCTTACCGTCGAACAGGTAAGGGTGATGGGGCTCTTAACGTCAAACAGGTAAGGGTGATCGGGCTCTTAACGTCAAACAGGTGAGGGTGATGGGGCTCTTACCGTCGAACAGGTAAGGGTGATTCACACATTTGCGCAGCTGCATCAGCACGTTCAGCAGCCTGGTCCTGCTGCCCTGCTCATTCTGAAAAGCATCTAAGCACAAAAAAAAAACACACTTAACATTCACACACGTGCAAATACATGCACAGAAACACCCTCGACCATATTTAAGTGCAGAAAAGAGATTCTATGTCCTTTTTGTCACACATTATAGCGGGTAGAGCACCACCTGGCTGCTGGAGGTATTGTAGCACTTTGCTCACCCAGGTCCCTCATCAGGATGGCTCTGTAGTATCTCTTCTGTAGGGCAGACAGGCCGTGATAAACCACCAGCTCAGTTTTCCTGGGCAGCTCCAGGGCGACTTCAGCCTTCACTCTGCGCAGCAGGAAGGGCCGCAGCACACTGTGCAACTGCGCAGCTGTGGGGCAGAGACAAAGGCAACAACGTCATGAACAGACCTGGGATCAGTGTACTGCTAACAGAGCAGATTATCCCTACACCATCCGCCACAGTATTAGGTCAAGACATCCTCATTCACTGACCCCGGATAAGTCCAAAGCTTAATCTCCTTGGCCGAATCCCCATCTGAAAATTTTATCGGAGATCACCTGACATTGTGATTGAGAGGGGAATACTACCCCTAGAACACTATCGCCGGGTGATTTTCACCTGAGCAAACGTGTTTACATGATTTTCATTATGTTGCGTTTGTCTGAGTGTTATGGGTCCCGGGGTAGCTTCAGCATTGTCTTTGACATCTTTGAAGGCATGGGTGTTTCGTTTACCTCAGGGTACTTTTTTCATTTTGTTAGACATGGCACAGTTGAAAATAAAAGAACACTACTCTAATTTGTCATGTATTGTCATATTTTGAGGACAAGTACTTTTTATTGGGTATTTTACTATATCGGGAAAAATCGCCCGGCGTTAGTGATGGTGTTACTAATTTTACCAATAGTGTTCTAGGGCTACACAAGGACATATTTTGAGAAATACACGGCGCCGATGATTGGACAAATCATCTCTCTTTCAGATGGGGTGGGATTTTTAGGGCAAAGCCTGCTAAACAAAGTGCCCCCACCATGTACATCATCAGCGGTAGGCTAAGTCTGTAAATCTCTTTTTTGCATTACCAGAGTCATGTTGCCGAGCCAAACAAAGCGACATGATTATCAGGTCTCCCACCACTCGAGTCCTTGCAAATATTTCAGATCATCCAACTAATTTTTATAAGACAAGGACAACCTGAGTAAACATAAAAAGCAACTTTTTTAATTAAATGCAATCTACTGAAGGTGAAGAGTTACTCAAGCCCCATATCACCTGTATGAAAAAATAATTCCTCCTACATCTGATTACTGGTTGGGCCTCCATTGGCGGCAACAAATGCAATTGACTGTTTATGATAACGGGCACAAGGCGCCCTTTACTGCACTGCGGAGGTAATTTTGGCCCACTCTTCTTTGCAGAATTCAGTTACACTGGTGAATTTTTGAGAATGAACAGTTTACGGTCATGCCACAGCATCTCAATCAGATTCAAGTCAGGACTTTGACCAGCGACTCAATAAGCTTCATTTTGTTTCTTTTGAGCCATTCAGAGGTAGACAAGCCAAGTTTGCTTCAGATCGTTGTCCTGATGCATAACCCAACTATGCTTGAGCGTTAGGTCACAAACTGATCATTGGACATTGTCCCCAATGATTTTCTGGTAGAAAGCAGCATTCAAATATCCATCACCAATGAAGAGACACCCAGGTAAAGGAGCTGCCTTAGATCATTACTCCAGCACGCGTCTATCCAGGGGAGGGGGGGTCCGGTCCGGTCCGGTCCAGTCGAAAATTAATTAATTAAGCTAAAGTAAACCTTAAGGTAATGAACCGAACAATTTTATTCACAAAATTTTAACAAAACAAAACAACATTAAAACACTGCACTGAAGGGCAGGCTTAGGCTGAGCAAGGCTGAGCTGGGCGGAGCTGAGCTGGACAGAACAGGTTTGGGGCTGGGAAGAGCAGGACATGCTTGGGCTGGACTGGGCTCAATGGCACATTGTGCAGCTCTAGTCAGAGCACTTGATTTTTCTTGGCTTTGTGAAAAAGAGTTTGAGAGCCTCCTGGTAGGGGAAGTCTTGCACTGATGGGCCACGTGATTGAAATACTCATAAAAGCCTTAAGATGCACCCCCTGCAGTCTGTTCCGGGGGTCTGTCTTCACCTGCAAACAGCAAGACCTCCGGTACACCTGCGCAGTTGCATTATTTTTGGACTTTAAAAACAGAAATCAGTGGAGTATTTTTGGCCAACGTTAGAAAATAAATATAAAAATTTGGCTGCTATAGCGAACAATTAATCAGCCTTGTCAATGCATTGGCCTAACTGACCTACCTATACAGCTAATGCGAAATAATGGCAATTCACAATTTTTTATTGATATATGGACCGCAAATAGACAGCTGAGCAGGTGAACTAGCTTGCTAGCCTAGCGTGGAAGATAGTTTGGCGGTTTCTCGGTCAATGTTAAGATGCTTTCACACCGGACATAGATTAAGATTTTCCCACACACACCGGACAGGAAACAAATATTTCGCATGACAGATAACATTCAAAGTCAATGCAAAGTGTAACCTGTCGTGTTTTGCGTCCGGTGTGAAAGCGGCTTTAGCTGGTAACCTTTCTATTCGGGCGCATTTTAATGCCAGCTAGCAAGCGAGGTACTCGCGGTGCAACTCCAGCCAAATTAGTTCGCATAATAATGGCTATACACATGTTAAATTGACTAAATTTAAATGCATGAAATATAATGTTAGATAGCTAGCAAGCAAGCCTTTATGGCAACTTAGCTAGCTATATTCAATGCATGTATATGCAAGCTAGGTGCCTAAATGGCGAAGTTATAACTATTTACTATTATCCATTGACTTCCATGAGCAAGTCCAAAAATAATACAACTGCGCAGGTGTATCAGAGGGCAGGCGAAATAGCCCTTGAAATCTAAAAACGGTTCAAGGCAAAATATACACTTCGTTTATGAAATACTGAGCATCCGTATATCCTCTAGGGTGGATACTTCAGTCTTACCGCAGCTAGCCACTCCAAGCGCCTACTCGCTGGCATACCGTAAGGTGCTGGGCAAGGGCAATCTCTCCTAATCACCTTGTAAATAAAGCACTTTGTTTCCATAAAAGCTTTTATGTTTTTTAGAGTTATTGGTACAAGCAACAACGGAACAAGTGCAGCCTGAATGCATTCTGTCAGCTGATCTCCCTTCAGTACAGCGAGCAATGACCGGAAGTAGGAGGCCGGCAGGGTTCTCATGGCCAGGAATAAGGTGGATAACTAGCTTTAAACCGCCGGAAAAACAGTTTTAAATTCCGCTATGGCGGCAGTTAACATCAAGTTTTAAATCTTTTTTGTGTGAGAAAGAAGCAATTTAGTTCCCCGTTGTGCCGCCAGCTTAATGCTTGTGTGTACATTTGCTCCATCATTGAGGGAGAAGCTCAGACCTGCTGCAAGTAGCGGAGTGACCCAGCCCAGGTCTACTGAGGTGATCTGCGGTCAAAACTTCACCGTATTCCCGGTAGAAGAACGCGAGCTGATTAATTTTGAAAGAAAAATGTAGGTCTCATAGATGAGAATAAACTTCCGTGGCAGCTACATTAGCTTATTTGAATTAAAATAGTAAAATGTAAATAGCATCTGACAGTGCATTGAAACAAGTGCGCACCTCCAGCGCACATAAATGTCAAAAGCACACACACGCAGACACACAGGGAGAGATTTTGGGCGCATTGACGGTAGGGGAAACACTGAAAACCCAAAACCAGTGAAGTTGGCACGTTATGTAAATCGTAGATAAAAACAGAATACAATGATTTGGAAATCCTTTTCAACTTATATTCAATTGAATACACTGCAAAGACAAGATGTTTAATGTTCAAACTGAGAAACTTTTTTTTTTGCAAATAATCATTAACTTAGAATTTAAAGGCAGCAACACATTGCAAGTTGGCACAGGGGCCTTTTTACCACTGTGTTAAATCGCCTTTCCTTTTAACAACACTCAGTAAACGTTTGGGAACTGAGGAGACCAATTTTTGAAGCTTTTCAGGTGGAACTCTTTCCCATCCTTGCTTGATGTACAGCTTAAGTTGTTCAACAGTCCGGGGTCTCTGTTGTCGTATTTTACGCTTCATAATGCGCCACACATTTTCAATGGGAGACAGGTCTGGACTACAGGCAGGCCAGTCTAGTACCCGCACTCTTTTACTACGGAGCCATGCTGTTGTAACACGTGCAGAATGTGGCTTGGCATCGTCTTGCTGAAATAAGCAGGGGCGTCCATGAAAAAGACGTTGCTTGGATGGCAACATATGTTGCTCGAAAACCTGTATGTACCTTTCAGCATTAATGGTGCCATCACATATGTGTAAGTTGCCCATGCCTTGGGCACTAATACACCCCCATACCATCACAGATGCTGGCTTTTGAACTTTGCGCCTATAACAGTCTGGATGGTTCTTTTCCTGTTTGGTCCAGAGGACACGACGTCCACAGTTTCCAAAAACAATTTGAAATGTGGACTCGTCAGACCACAGAGCACTTTTCCACTTTGCATCAGTCCATCTTAGATGAGCTTGGGAAGCGAAGCCGGCGGCGTTTCTCGGTGCTGTTGATAAATTGCTTTCGCTTTGCATTGTAGAGTTTTAACTTGCACTTGCAGATGTAGCGACGAACTGTAGTTACTGACAGTGGTTTTCTGAAGTGCTCCTGAGCCCATGTAGTGATGTCCTTTACACACTGATGTTGGTTTTTGATGCAGTACCGCCTGAGGGATCGAAGGTCACGGGCATTCAATGTTGGTTTTTGGCCTTGTCGCTTACGTGCAGTGATTTCTCCAGATTCTCTGAACCTTTTGACGATATTACGGACCGTAGAGGATGAAATCCCTAAATTTCTTGCAATAGCTCGTTGAGGAATGTTGTTTTTGTAAACTGTTCGACAATCAGCTCACGCATTTGTTCACTAAGTGGTGACCCTCACCCCATCCTTGTTTGTGAATGACTGAGCATTTCAGGGAAGCAGCTTTTATACCCAATCATGGCACCCACCTGTTACCAATTAGCCCGTTCACCTGTGGGATGTTCCAAATAAGTGTTTGATGAGCATTCCTCAACTCTCTGTCTTTTTTGCCACTTGTGCCAGCTTTTTTGAAACATGTTGCAGGCATCAAATTCCAAATGAGCTAATATTTGCAAAAAATTACAAAGTTTACCTGTTCGAACTTTAAGTAACTTGTCTTTGCAGTGTATTCAATTGAATATAGGTTGAAAAGGATTTGCAAATCATTGTATTCTGTTTTTATTTACGATTTACACAACGAGCCAACTTCACTGGTTTTGGGTTTGTATGATGTTCTTATAGAGTAATGGGGTGTTAGCATTACACTAAACGTAACAGTCAAATGCGAGGCAGCTTCTGTTTTCTTCTAGGTCAGCAGTGGTTTTTGCTTGGCAGCTATTCCATGGATTGCATTTTTGCCATAACTCTTTATTGTTGCGGAGCGGTGAATACTACCTTGAATAATGCAAGTGAGGCCAGCAGTTCTTAAGATGTTAGCCTGGGTCTGTTTCTGACTTCCTGCATGAGTCACCATTGTGCTCTTGGGAGGACTATCATGGGAATCCACTTCTGGGGAGGTTCACTACTGTCGCAGGATTTCTTTATTTGTAAATAATGGCTCTCGCTGTGGTTCACTTGGGTCCCAGAACTGAGCAATGACCCAGAGACCCTTTCCAGCCTGATACATGTCGATGAGATCCGTTTCTGATCTATTCTTGAATTCCCTTAGATGGCGGCGTCACAAGCAGCTTTTTGCTTACTTCACACTGCCAGACGTGACGACTCAGACATCTATTTTAGAAATGCTTAGATTCATCAGGGCTGCCAATAACCTTGCCCATGTGAATCGAATGAAATTGAACCCAATTATCAATGAGATGAGTTTGAATAGATACAAATGGATACAAAAAACCAAAGAGCAGCGTTTTTCACTCCCATCCAAGCGCTTACTCGGCGGATAAAAATGTGAGGTGAACACAGGCCCTAATTCTTTATGATGAAGGCAGTATGAGGTGCGTCCTACATATATATATAATATAGAACACTAGATTGCTGATGGAGTACGGTCAAGTGAAGCATTTGTTCTAAGAGCCTATAGACCCGGAAGTAAAATTCGCTCATAGACTCCCATTCATTTTCGCCTACTTTAAAATTACATTTTCAAAAACACCTGCGAGCGAGTCATTGTTATTTTGGTATCACTGTGCAGAGCAACATTTTGTCTCCCTAAATATGTGCTTTTCGGAGGATGGAAAGCGGCACACTTTCTAAACCGAAGATCGAAATGTGACTCGGTGTCAACGTTAAAGCGCAAGCAGAAAAGTTAAGTTAACGTGACCAAAGTTTTTAATGACCGTCTGATAAGATAATTGCTTGGCAGTATTCGCCGTTACAAGAAACGTTCGTATACGTTTTTAAATTACTCTCTGGTTTCCTCACTTCATTGTACCCTGATTGCGCACATTTTCTGTTAACCAAATTGTTTATACTGAATCATATGGCTAATGCCAGTGTTATTAACCCCTTTGCGCAGAAGCCAAATCTGGCTTTTTAGGTGTTACCTGATTTAAGGCTTTATAATTCAAGATTGCATCTTCACAGACAGAAAAACTTTGGCTCAATTGAGTCTAGACACTTGAAGCATTTAGACTCCCATCATATTTCCTTTATTTTTATGATTTTGGTGGAGAAAAGGGGCTGCAAACATAAAAAAATCTTCATGAGAATTCACCATTGAAATAGCAAAAAAAAATAATACTGACAAATGAAAAATTGCTGGGGCTTAAATCTATTCATTTCTGGGATCATAAACTTCTTGACCACAAGTACAATTTATCTTGAACATTACATTCTAGATTACCCGCCTGCTATGAGCCAACTTTAGACAGCTATCCAGGTGTCTCCCCAAAGTCTGAGATCCATCAAAATAGTTCACTGTCAAATCATACATTAATCATATATTTAACACAAGTTAACTTTTGGGGCATGAAATTCAGCATGAACTAATGATTTTCTGGTTGAGTTTAGCATGAATTTATCAATATCAGTGCAGTTGAACATCATTGGTCACCAGTAACCTCTCCAAACACAAAACATGCCTTTTCTCCATCATAAAGCTAACAATATTGTCCATTTTTCTTCGAAGTCCCCCAAGCATTTAATAAACTGCTGATTAAACAGCTATAACATTCACGCTGCAATGAAAAGCTAACCACTCTCACATAACATAAGGGAAAAAACTCACTAACTCAGTAATATCTGAATTCTGAAATATACCTTATTTTAACAGAACAGAAATTTCACTTTCAGGAAAAATCAAACGACATATGTTTCCATATTCAACAGAATGGTGTAATGAATGTACCGAGGGATCTACGGACATGTGTGAGGTGCATGCATTTGGAGAAACGAAAACCTCGGCATTCGATGTCTTTAAACGCGGTATAAATTCTACAGCAAAAAGCCATATTAGAGCAAAATGCAAACAGAATAGAAGTATAACCAGTTTTCTTCACTGATGCCCTCCTCCAGAGACAGATGTATTGGGTAGAAGGAACCCTCCAGTACTGTTTCATTCGGAATAATTCCCATTGACTACGTCCATACAACATGCATCTCATAAATGAAACTGAACACCTCAGGCCGGTTTCGAGTGTCTTTGTTTCTTTGATGTCGCATCATTTTCAGCTGCGCAACTGTGGCCAACATTCAAAGAACACAACCGACCTTACTTTTACGCTTAGCTTTGTATCCTATTCTTATTGTCCGATCAATGTATTTCACCTATTGAGGAAAGTTTAAACACTCGGAAATTGGATAAGAAACGAGTCTATCAATACATTGTTACCGGGGAAGCTTCACGAGGGTGTGAACTATAACTGTAGAGTTACGCAGATGCATCTGAGTGTATAACTGAGTGACTGGCTATCGACACCAGTACTTGGGTGGATAGAAGGGAGCGCTGAATTTGTCAATGGAGGAATATACGCGTTAATCCACGGGAGGGAACTACGAATATTTTGTGTGTGATGACTAATTGACAGTAGAATTTGAGAGAATCAATATCAAGTCAGATTTTTTGCTTCACAAAACGTATTTTTTTAACCACTAATTTGAATACTGCTGGCACACTGTAGCTAAAATGGTTGCAACTGAGTACTAAGTTTTTTTCTGTCACAAGTGATAATTTTTTTAAAACTACCGGATCGATGCTATGGGCAAGGATATTGACCAGTTTGCACATCAGGCTTAGCTGAGGAGTTTAATTCATGCTACTCCTGAAAAACAGGGATTGGAGGGAACTTCTCCATACACTAAATCGCGTTTCAGCTCTGCCTGCTTGTGAATATTCAATAGCTGATCCGGTGGCGCCATCGCGTGGTTGAGTACTGTAATGTAAAGTGCTTAAATTTGCATATCTATAGACGCGAGCATCTATATCTGCAGAAAGGGGTTAAAAAGAAGCGCTAGTTAACTCTGGCTACTCCATCACTAAGCTTCATCTTTGCACCTGTCCCGTTAAAACACTGCTGTCAAAAATCATCACTGCACAGCTCGGATCGAGGGGATAAAGAAAGTTATTTTCTCCAGATTTCTAACAGCCAAGCCTTTCTCCCCTCCTTGTCCTTTGGAACTCTTAATCCCACAAACAAAGTGACTTGTCCACTGTTTTAAATATTATGCAGGTAAGAAGTATTGTCGTTGAATGTCAATTACAAGAAGCTAGCTTGTTACCAGTTAACAAAATTAACAAGTTGGCCAAGTCAGTGCAGTCTCCGCGATGTTAAGGGAACCAAGTTAGCTCGCTGGTGACCGTTATCAATCGCTCGCGTTTGGTTTTAGTCAGCGGTCTATTCAAGTCAATGGGACAGCTAATTAGCTAGCTAGCACCAAACGCGATTTTTTTCGTTAAAGTGACTAATTTGCTTTTCTACGTTAATTTACGCATGAAACCAGTGGCGTGCACAAATAGACGCTAGGTGGTGCAACAGCACTTGCCCGTTTGCCCTTTATCAATGAAAGTGCCCTTTTGAATTTCGTTTTTTTTTTTTTATGATTATATTTATTATTATTATTATTATTATTATCATCAACACTTCAGTGGGGCCAATGTTGAAATGATCTTTTAGAAAAGCTGTGTGATTAAAAACTACTGAAAAAAATGCCCCGAAATTGGCCACCTTCTTACGCACTTCCGACCTCTCTTCCTTTGTCACGTGAACACGCGCGCAGTGCAAATAGATGCGCTGCAGGAGCATATCAGCTGAGCGACTGGAAGCCACAGTCTTGTGCCCCACCAGCCAGGTAACACACAGATCAAGTGAAATCGTACAGTTTGCCCTCCAAGCCCAACCTGTAATCATTTTGTTGTGCAGTAGCATGTCTCATACACAGTGACGGTCCGTCGGCAGAAACACACGGCCAGCAATAACCTCACCTTTCACTTCTTAATCACATACAGCTCTCGCAGTTTACCTCCCCGATTAGCAACCGTTGCACAGACTGATTGGAGGAACCGACGAGAATCTAACTTGTTTTTGAAAGCCGTGTTATACATTGCACTACAAAATTATACGGCGTTTAACTTACTTCCGCACACCAATGGCTACGGGAAAAATATTAATAGCCTACGTCTTTATAATTTCTGAATTTGTGTAAATTAATTTGCGACATTCATTGAGTAATTAGCCATGAGAATCCGTTCTATATACTCTGAATGTGACAGCCAAAGTGCGTAGTAGCACAGCTGAGTGAAGACAAATATAATTGCTGTGAAGTCCGCGAAAGTTTCGGATTTTTTGCAGACTGTCATCCTTGCGGATTCACATCAATTATATCAACATAGCCAACAGGCAATCGCTTTGTAATTAGCATTTCTTAATCATTACGTGTCACGCATTGGTGGTTGCTATTCTGTTAATTAACTGTTTGATTGTTCATCAATCAAACCTGATCGCAAACAGTTTATGAGCAATTATCCGGGAAAGGGTGATGTTACTGAAGGCCTTCCTGGCATCTGACGGTACGCCACTGCTCATACAGCACCAAACAACTGAGCATTTTCTTGCCGACTGGTCACCTGATTAGCTAGTTTAATGCCATAGCCCAAACAATGATAGAGAATGTGAGGCCGACCACCACAAACAATGTCGGTCGACTTTGCAAATCTATCTGGTAATCTGAACGTTTTCTTTTGTGTAGGTTTTGTTAGGCAACATAAATAAAGAAGAATCAGGCAGTTCCCCATTGCCTGTGAAAAGTATCCCCATAAAGGCTACCCATGTGCCTTCTTGTGATGAATGACAGTAGTCATGAATTGCATTGAACATGTGCGTGTAATGTTTATTTTATTTTTTTAATCTCACACTATAATAACATGTTCCACGTGTTCAAAAAAGTGCCCTCCCCCTCCCCCCTGAGCACTTGCCCCCCATAATGTCTGTGCACGCCACTGCATGAAACGTTTTATTACAGCCCTTCAAATGAATATTGCTGATATTGACTTATTTTAAATTGGCCACATAGGAAACCATTCATTAATAAGAAGACGTTGGGTGTATCAATATGGCGGCTGGGTGCTTCACTTTGGATAATGTAAATATGACATCATCAGCAATCTAGTGTTCTAAATATATACAGTATCTCTCAAAAGTGAGTACACCCCTCACATTTTGACAATTAATTTATGATATCTTTTCAAGGGACAATGGTACAGCAGTGAAACTTCTATATATTCTAGAGTAGTCATGGTACAGTATGTGTAGCAGTGTAGATTTACTGCACTGTCCAAATACCTGAAAAAACAGTCACTATTTCCAAAATGGATGGCAACAAAATTGAGTACACACCCCAATTGATAATGGTCAACCAAGCAATGAAACGCGACTTGTTCATCATGTTCATGCTTTTGTCTGTTCGACTGGGCCATATGAGGTTGTGTAACATGTTTAAGGGTTAAATTGTGGTGCTTTGGGTGAAATGCTCTCATTCTGGTCACTGGATGGTCAACATGGCACCTCATGGGAAAGAACTCTCTGAGGATCTGAACAAGAGAATTGTTGCTCTCCACAAAGATGGTCTAAGCTACAAGAAGATCTCTGAAACCATGAAACTAAGCTACAGCACGGTGGCCAAGGTTATCCAGTGGTTTTCCAAGACGATTTCTGCTCGGAACAGGCCTCGTCAGGGTCGGCCGAAGAGGTTGAGTCCTCGTGCTCTGCGTCAGGTGCACAAGTTAGCTTCAGAAAACAGACGCAGGAGTGCTGGCAGCGTTGCTAACAAGGTTGTAGCAGTGGGATAACAGCCTGTCAGTGCTCAGACCATATGCCATGCTCTGCACAAAGTTGGTCTGCAAGGCCGTCGGCCAAGATGGAAGCCTCTTCTTAAGCTAGCCCACAAGAAAGCCCGAAAACAGTTTGTTGAAGACAACCAGTCCAAGAACATGAACTACTAGAACCATTTTCTGTGGTCTGACGAGACCAAGATAAAATTGTTCGGCTCAAATGGTGTCCACCATGTGTGGCGGCGCCCTGGTGAGAAGTATCAAAACAAGTGTGTACTGCCTACAGTCAAACATGGTGCTGACAGCATCATGGTCTGGGGCTGCATGAGTGCCTCTGGTCCTGGGGAGCTGCACTTCATAAATGGAATAATGGATCCAACAAGTACTGTGAGATTCTGAAGCAGAACATGATGCCCTCCCTTCAGAAACTGGGCCGCACGGCTGTTTTCCTGCATGATAACGACCCGAAACACACCTCCAAGATGACAACTGCCTTCCTGAAGAAGCTGAAGGTGATGGTATGGCCAAGTATGTCTCCATACCTGAATCCCATTGAGCACCGGTGGGGCATCCTCAAGAGGAAGGTGGAGGAGCAGCAGGCGTCCAACATCCACCAGCTCCGTGAAGTTGTCATGGAGGAGTGGAGGATCCCAGCAACAACCTGTGCAGCTCTGGTGAATTCCATGCCTCGGAAAATCAAGGCAGTGCTGGACAACATTGGCGGTCACGCCAAATATTGACACAAGTTGGCATGTTGATGATGAGGTGTACTCACTTTTGTTGCCACCCATTTTGGAAATAGTGACTGTTTGTTCATTTATTTGGACAGTGCAGTAAATCTACACTGCTACACATATTGTGCAATGACTACTCTAGAATATATTCAGTTTTCATTTCTGTAACAATGTCGCTTAAAAAGATATACTAAATTAATAGTCGAAATATGAAGGGTGTAGTCACTTTTGTGACATACTGTGTATCTATGGGGTCTTGCTGTTACCCAGAGCAGAGTCCGTCTGCACACTAGCGAAGGCCGACACAAAGTCTTCAGCCCTGTCCTCAGGGAAGATGGGAGGCTGGATGAAGCTGAGGAGGGAGTACACTTCCTGCAGGCTGTTCTGAACCGGAGTCCCAGTTAGGAGCACTCTGAATCGCACCGAAAACTGCAGGGAACAGGAACACTCTGAATCACAATGAGCACAGCAGGAAACCGGACCACTCTGCATTGCACCCAAAACTGCAGGGAAGAGGAGCACTCTGAATCGCGATGAAAACTGGCGAAAACAGGAGCACTCTGAATCACACTGAGCACAGGGGGGAACAGGAGCACTCTGAATCACGCTGAAAACTGCAGCATAAGGTGCAGTTTGTGTACACAGTTTGGGCTGGAGCACAGAGGGGAGACCACAGCTCAATCAGTCTCACATTGAGCACACATGGGATGTTGAGTGGATGGTGTGACGCAGTTAGACAGACTGGGTTGGGTGCGGAGTGTAGCACAGATGGGACAGGAGGGATAGGGATGGACATTGCAAAGTAAATGTGTGGTGCTCACCTCAGTGAGGGCTCTGCGTAGTAAGGAGTTCTGGTTCTTCAGTCTGTGCGCCTCGTCCACCACCAGCACCTTCCACTTCCATCTGCAACAACTTATCCTGAGACCTGGCAATGCAACTTAAACACAAACACTCCAGAGCAGGCAAAGTGCTGCAATTCTTTTTAATATAGCGCACAACTGAAATAGTGTATTATTTTCAAGTAGAACCTCTTTTAGGCCGCAAAAATACACTGTTTCCCTGGTCCCGCTCACAACAGAGTATCGCCTAAATTTCCACCCAGCACTATGCGCTGGTGCGGCTTCCTGGAGGAGATCAAAGAGCTTTCTACTGCATCTAATGTAAGCAGGGGCAATTTGTTGATCATACAGCCCCACTTCAAAAAAAGTGAACTATCCCTTTAAGCGCTGAGCCACTTTCAAAGCCCGCTATAAATCTCAAAAACTGCGATGCAGGAGTTCCCAGTGAAACTACTGACACAAAAACTCAATCATCACCACCACAAGTGATCGTAGATATCCGCAGCCTGGTACAGCAGCGTCCTGACACAGGTTTAGCATCCAGAGAGCTGAGTCACAAATCCTCACCTTTTTAAGAAGGACGCATCGTTAAGACACAACTGCAAAACAAACACCAAAAGCATATACAAAATCACAATGTTTTCCATCACAACTGAAAACCACAGAGAAAAACACTATATTCCATTACATTACTGACACATGCTGGAAGCATTACAGAGTCTTTGGCGAACTTTTCACCAATACAAACGGACATGCTCAAAATCAATGTAAGAGTAGCATCTATGTCAGGGGAAAAACAAGTGACCTCATGTTAAAAGCACTAGATGAAGAACAGCATTGTATATCTGAGCAAATGTGTACGAATAGATAATTTCTCCCTATGTTTGGCGTAAACACCTCATATATGAGTACAGAATTCCTCCCTATGTTTGGCGTAAACACCTCATCTATGAGTACAGAATTCCTCGCTGTGTTTGGCGTTATCACCTCATGTATGAGTACAGAATTCCTCACCGTGTTTGGTGTAAACACCTCATGTATGAGTACAGAATTCCTCACTGTGTTTGGTGTAAACACCTCTTGTATGAGTACAGAATTCCTCGCAGTGTTTGGTGTAAACACCTCATGTATGAGTACAGAATTCCTCGCTGTGTTTGGCGTTAAACACCTCATGTATGAGTACAGAATTTCTCACTGTGTTTGGTGTAAACACCTCATGTACGAGTACAGAATTCCTCCCTCTGTTTGGTGTAAACACCTCACGTATGTGTACAGAATTCTTCCCTGTGTTTGGTGTGAACAACCTCATGTACGAGTGCGGAATTCCTCGCTGTGTTTGGTGTAAACACCTCATGTATGAGTACAGAATTCCTCCCTGTGCTTGGTGTAAACACCTCATGTATGAGTACAGAATTCCTCCCCGTGTTTGGTGTAAACAAACTCATGTTTGAGTGCAGAATTCCACGCTGTGTTTGGTGAAAACACCTCATGTATGAGTACAGAATCCCGCCCGGTGTTTTGTGTAATCACCTCGTAGGTTGTCAGCAGCACATTGAAGTATCGGCTGCTCAACTCCATCTGAAGCGCCGCCCTCTTCACCTTGTCTCCTTGGTAACAGACCACCGACAAGCCGGGCGCAAACCTACAGTTACAGGTGACAGAGTAATCAAGACCTCAGGTGCCATTTTCCACATCAGTTATTTTTCTAATTTCTAATTTCCAGAAATCTAAAGCCGAGCAAGGTTGTGACAAGGGCAAATCTCAACAGAAAATCGATATGGATATAAAAATCAACAAGGAAATATTGTCCAAAATAAATAAATAAGTATAAAAAAAATAGAGTAACTGCAATTCAATTTCTATTGTCCAATAAGTTGGAGATTTAGTAACATACACAGAACACTGGATATATGTTTTAATACATGTTCCAGTTTCAAACAACATAAGATAGGACCAAGGGTCCTGTAGTTTACCAACAAGTAATCTTATAGCGTTGATAAAATTTAAGAAATATAAAATTAATAAAAATTTCATGTGAAGTTTTACCTTGAAATCATTGAAAGTCAACTTCAAGGTCACCAAGTAAAAGTTAACATAATACATTTATAAGACCCCCTGTAATACAATCCTTAGCTCTGAAGCAGTTTTGGTGATACAAGTCATTGAAAATTCAATATGTCAATTATGAACTTTTTATTGATTGATTTTATTTAATCCATATTTTACCAGGTAGTCCCATTGAGATCAATGATCTCTTTTTCAAGAGACCTGGCCAAAATGGCAGCATTGTATTACAGACAACAAGACAATAACAGGAAAACACACAATGTACACACGAAGATGCAGACAACTTTAAGCGCCAAAGGTCGTAAAAAAGATTCATTTGTGGACTTAGATTAAACTAGGCTTATGCCGTTGGAGGCGACGGCTCGGGTTATATCCCTGAACGCCCCCAATCCTCGAATAGACCCAATACAATAACAGGCCCCTCAGGTCATGACCTTTCATTTGAACTTAATTTCAGGTCAATCGGACAAATGGTTCTGAAGATATGGCCAAAATGGTAATTTTCCATCACAAAGCTCCACCTGGTGGCAAGATATTGAACCATACAGGTATGATGTCATCATGTGACACATTGTGAAGTCATGACCTTGCAGTTGCACATAGTTTCATGTCAATTGGACAAATGGTTTTATGTGAGAAAGCTCCACCTGGTGCCAGAATTTTGAACCAAACAGGTATAATGTCATCGTGGGACACATCTTCAGGTCATGACCTTTCATTTGCACTTGATTTGTGGTCAATCGGACAAATAATAAAATAAAAAATAAAAAAAAATAAAAAATAAAAACTGGTGGCCAATCTAGAAATTGTAAATTGTCCAAAATCGAATCAGTTCTTCCTCTTTATGATACTCACTTATATGCAAAACATGAAATTTCTAATTGAAATATTACTGAAGTTATCGCGTTAACACGTAGGATATCCGGCGGTGGCGGCGGCAGTCCGACCAAAAACATAATACCCCGAAATACCATTTGGGGATAAAATAGCTATGGGCATAAACAGGTACCAACTGATTTATTCACCATTGTACTAATAAGAAATTTAAAATCAAAAAAAGAAATTAATTCCTTTAGTTTCAAATCTTTTTGAAGATTATTCCAGGCGAGGGGAGCAGAGCACTTACAAGCTTTCATACCCAAATTGGCCCGTGTGCTTGGGACAGACTATAAAATCACATCTTAATATCTGAGATTATATTTACAGTCAGATTTCAGAGCAATAAAGGAACAAATATAAGGAGGGAGTTTACCTAAAATAGCTTTATAAATAAACAATACCGATGACTGAGCTGACCCATGGTCAAAGATGGCCAGCCAGCCCTGGCATAAAGAGTACAATGGTAAGGGCTTTACAGTTTGTCACAAATCATAATGCACTGTGATAAACACTAACTTCTGTTAACAATGAGCAGGTGCATGCATGTATAAAAGATCACCATAATCAATAACTGACAAAAAAAGTAGCAGAAACCAGTTTCTTTCTTGCCTCAAAAGAGAAAAAGGGCTCATTTCTATAATAAAACCCCAACTTCAATCTCAACTTTTAACCAGATTTTCAACCTGGGGTTTAAAAGAGAGGCAGTCATCAAGCCAGATATCGAGATATTTAAAATTGGAGACAACTTCTAACTTCTATCCCCCAGCAGTAATAATATCCTCACTGCTTACTGACTTCTGTCAAGAATTTGAGAAGTGCATTACTTTTGTTTTTTCAGCATTTAAAACCAACTTGAAATGTGACAGTTGAATCTGTATAATATTAAAAACATTCTGCAATTTGGAAAGGCCTGTATGATGGTGGAACCAGCGCAATAAATCACTATCATTTGCATAAAAATGAAAATTCGCACCTTTTACATTTTGTCCCAAATTATTAACATGAATTGAAAATAACAGGACCCAAAACAGACCCCTGGGGTATTCCATTTCTAATATTTAACCAGCTAGAAGTGAGCCCATCATATTGGATACACTGAAATCTTTCAGAGAGATAGTTTGCAAACCAACCCACAGCCTGGCTGGATATTCCAGTATTTGTTAACCTGTGTTTCAGAATAGAATAGACAACAGTATCAAAAGCTTTGGTCAGGTCAATAAACAGAGCTGCACAACTCTGTTTCTTATCCAATATGCCAATGATATCATTGACTACTTTCATAGTAGCAGTAATAGTGCCATGTTGCTTCCTGAAGCCAGACTGGTGATTACTTTGTAAGACATTTTTGCATAAAAAATCCTTCAACTGTTCACTTACGAGTTGTTCAAGGTTTTTTGGCGAGAAATGAGAATTTAGAGATTGGCCTATAGTTATTTAATGAAGTAGCATCTCCACCATTTAGCAGAGGGAGAACTAAGCTCGGGCCGGTTTAACCAGTTCGATCAGGTTTACTTGATTGAACCGGTTCATTATATATGGACCGTCGGAACTGGTCCGTCATTACAAAAAAATTTTTTGAATTGTCCAAAATGCGTCCAAAGTGTTAAAATATAGCCCACAAAAACTAGCTGCTGAAGGCGTCACATGTATTTGCTGAGGGCATTAAATCCATCTGTATTATATTTATTACGTTTGTCTTGTGTATAAACTGAACGTGTCTGAGTCGAGGGCAACAACAAAGAGCAGAAGATCAGGTTTCAATTGAATGTGGGGTCGGGAGTGGGGCCGGGAGCGAAAGTTTTTGCCTACGAACTTTTTGTCCTCATTTGCATACGCGCATGCCCACTCTAGTGAGTTCTTGAATAATATAAAAACATTGCCACGAGTTGCCCACTCGCAATTGCGTGCTTTTATACTTTGAAGCTCACCTCCGAACAAATTCTAAACCCACCCATCTATGTATTGAAAAACGTTTACCAAACCGTCGGCTCTTTATCCGTTTATATGTTTTAGCTCATCGTATTAATCTTCAGCAGTTAACCCTGAGTTGGCCCAAGATAATCAGTAAATGCACTTGCTAATTTCTTGCGTTTCTTCGGCGCAGTAAATAACATTAACGTTAGTAACGATCGAGTCACTTTTCTTCCCCAATCAGTATGCGTGAATGTATTTAGCTGGCGAGCCTACACGTTTAAGCTCGTGGGCTTAAAGTGTAACGTTATATTCAGTCAAAATAAAAATATATAGATAGAGCTGTTCAGAACTTCAACTTCATATGGCTTAATTGTTCAGAATACCTGGAGTCACAAAATGATGACATAACCGAAAGGAGAATTATTAATAATAAAAACGCTCCAGGTTCATTTATAGCTGGCAAACTATATCCGAAAAATTATCTACAGCATTCACGGACGCATGAAATGCAATGTAAATTCGATGGCTCCTCGGAATTCAGTACTGGTCATCGGCAATGCCAGTAGTTAGGTCGTTGGCAGCGTCCTTACAATGAGTGAGCGATGTTCGAGATCTGCGTTTTTTCTTCAGCATATTCCTTCAGGGTTTTGTGAACTGGGCTAGAAAAAGATTATCTAGCTCCCAGACTGAACTAGTAACATTGCCGATGACCAGTAGAAAGTACTGAATACCGAGGAGCCACTGCATTTCACCGAAAAAGTTCTGAACAGCTCCATCTAATTATTTAGATTTTGACTGAATATAACGTTACACTTGAAGCACACATAGGAAAAATAAAACGGAAAAAAGACGCAAGTGCGACCCCAAGTGGTCATACCGGTATTACGGTTTGATTCGGTTTTTAATTCAATATCGAACTGTGATTAATATGCACACTGCACCCTCCTTGCTGAAGTCACTTGACGCAGTGTACCACACTGCATTAAGGTTCATAACTGGAGAAGGCTTCCGAACACATCACAGTACACTTTATTTTAACGCTGGTTGGTCTTCGCTGGCCACGAGAAGGGAGCAGCATTGTTGCCTTTTTATAAATAAGGCCTTGTTGGGTAAACTGCCTGGATATCTGACCGGTTTACTTAAAGTGAGGAAGGGGGGAATACGGTCTGCGCACTCTTGACTTTTTGGTTTTAGATGTCCCAATGGTGCATACTGATCTGGGTAAAACTGCTTTTATGTATTATGCTCCACAGAAGGGGAATATGATTCAGCAGTTTTTAAAGTGGGAAAGTCTTATTTCAATTGATTGTTTTAAATGTCTTTTATTGGCTGCCTCAAAGCAGGAACGTAATTGTGTAATTTGGTCATAGTTTCAATTAATTGTACTTGGTGTTTTCTGTTTTTTGCTACTGGGCTCTGTTGCAAAAGAGAGCTTGCTCTCAATTGGACTCCCAGTATAAATAAATAAATAAATTAATTAATTAATTTTACTATCACTGCCTGCCTGTAAGAGTATCTGATACTCCTACAGCACAATCTGACCATCACTGCCTGCCTGTAAGAGTATCCGATACTCCTACAGCACAATCCGACCATCACTGCCTGCCTGTAAGAGTATCTGATACTCCTACAGCACAATCTGACCATCACTGCCAGCCTGTAAGAGTATCCGATACTCCTACAGCACAATCCGACCATCACTGCCTGCCTGTAAGAGTATCTGATACTCCTAAAGCACAATCTGACCATCACTGCCTGCCTGTAAGAGTATCTGATACTCCCACAGCACAATCTGACCATCACTGCCTGCCTGTAAGAGTATCTGATACTCCTACAGCACAATCCGACCATCGCTGCCTGCCTGTAAGAGTATCTGATACTCCCACAGCACAATCTGACCATCACTGCACTGCTTGGAAGAGTATCTGATACTCCTACAGCACAATCTGACCATCACTGCACTGCCTGGAAGAGTATCTGATACTCTTACAGCACAATCTGACCATCACTGCACTGCCTGTAAGAGTATCTGATACTCCTACAACACAATCTGACCATCACTGCCTTCCTGTAAGAGTATCTGATACTCCTACAACACAATCTGACCATCACTGCCTTCCTGTAAGAGTATCTGATACTCCTACAGCACAACCTGACCATCACTGCCAGCCTGTAAGAGTATCTGATACCCCTACAGCACAATCTGATCATCACTGCACTGCCTATAAGAGTATTTGATACTCCTACAGCACAATCCGACCATCACTGCCTGTCTGTAAGAGTATCTGATACCCCTACAGCACAATCTGATCATCACTGCACTGCCTGTAAGAGTATCTGATACTCCTACAGCACAATCCGACCATCACTGCCCGTCTGTAAGAGTATCTGACCATCACTGCCCGTCTGTAAGAGTATCTGATACTCCTACAGCACAATCAGACCATCACTGCCCGTCTGTAAGAGTATCTGATACTCCTACAGCACAATCGGACCATCACTGCCCGTCTGTAAGAGTATCTGATACTCCTACAGCACAATCGGACCATCACTGCCCGTCTGTAAGAGTATCTGATACTCCTACAGCACAATCGGACCATCACTGCCCGTCTGTAAGAGTATCTTATACTCCTACAGCACAATCGAACCATCAATGCCTGCGTGTAAGAGTATCTGATACTCCTACAGCACAATCGGACCATCACTGCCCGTCTGTAAGAGTATCTGATACTCCTACAGCACAATCGGACCATCACTGCCCGTCTGTAAGAGTATCTTATACTCCTACAGCACAATCGAACCATCAATGCCTGCGTGTAAGAGTATCTGATACTCCTACAGCACAATCGGACCATCACTGCCCGTCTGTAAGAGTATCTGATACTCCTACAGCACAATCGGACCATCACTGCCCGTCTGTAAGAGTATCTGATACTCCTACAGCACAATCGGACCATCACTGCCCGTCTGTAAGAGTATCTTATACTCCTACAGCACAATCGAACCATCAATGCCTGCGTGTAAGAGTATCTGATACTCCTACAGCACAATCCGACCATCACTGCCAGCCTGTAAGAGTATCTGATACTCCTACAGCACAATCCGACCATCACTGCCCGTCTGTAAGAGTATCTGACCATCACTGCCTGCCTGTAAGAGTATCTGATACTCCTACAGCACAATCCGACCATCACTGCCCGTCTGTAAGAGTATCTGATACTCCTACAGAACAATCTGACCATCACTGCCTGCCTGTAAGAGTATCTGATACTCCTACAGCACAGTCTGACCATCACTGTTGATGAAGAGGCTACAGAAAGCTGAGGACACTCATGTGGTGCAGAAACAGAATCTTAGCGACAAGATTTTAAAATTGATACTGCATAGATAGCTGGTTAAACCATGGTTTTCACAATTGTTGTTTTGTAAAATTGTTAATATTGTCAATGATTTATTTCAAGAATTGGTATAATAATTCTAATTAGCTCTTTTCCCTCCATTAAGATGGTAATAATTGATTTGCATTGCACATTATTCACTCAGATGGGCTGATCTCACCATTTATCAGTTCTTGTATATCATGTAGCTGTGGGGGGTCTACATAAAATAAGTTTATCAATTTTCTTTCTTTTTTCCAGTTCTTTTTTACTTCATTAAGATAGTCATATATGCATTACATGTTGGTTAGATTGGCTTTTTCCACCATATCACTTAGTGAAAAATGTGTAGCTCCCAGGGGCGCTGCCCCTTGGGACCCCACTGGGGGCTTGTGATTTGCACATCATGACAAATTTATTCAACAAGCAAATGGTAAAGAGTCAAACCAGTTTTGTATAATGTTTATCTAATTAAGTTCACCAGAAGCTTTTTGAAATAACTTGAAACAGTTGTGTCCGGCAGCCTACTTTGGGGTTTATGGATTTCCTCTGTGTCTAATTTGATCTGTTTGAAATCTTATATTACTTGAAATTTCTTGCAGTATAGATATAATCACACAGTCTACTAGGGTATTTTATTCTTCATGGCATGTATGGATGTTTCTATGTAACATCTGGCTAAAGAGAGTAATTAACAACTCTAAACATGAAAAACACCGAATTAAAACATTAACAGCTTGTTAAAAATTGAACAAAAACCAGCATACACAGTGGGTCCCCAGGAACGATGCTGAAGGCCACTGGCTTAATGAATGAGAGCCCACCTCAACTGATGCTATGTTTTTGTTTCAAGGCAGAAAACAAGTGCTATTTATGTGAAACTCTTAGAGTCAGCAAGGTACCTGGGTACAGACTGTGCAGATCAAATCCATGCTAGATCACTAGACTACAAACTGCTGACCTTTTGCCATAGTTTTGCAATATCCCTATAGATACAATTATATACTCTGTACATGTGTGTATACATGGCAATATCGTTTTCACAAAATATTTATTTTACGTTTTCGAGGACTACATCAAAACAAAGCAGAACACCTCTCTAATTTTTTGATATTATATAGAATCGAAGTGATTGTGATGAGCATAAAACAAGATAGGAGCCATCACTTGACTGCATATACAGAATCAGCATGACAAATTACATAAGAGTGCCAATTCTGGTGCCAAAAGGTGCTACAGTTTTTGATTTATTGCGGAAAAAAGGGTTAGATATTTTTGGAGTCAGATTTAGTTACAGGACAGGTAAAGGTGGGACTTATGTCAAGTCTACCTATAAAGGGTGTTTCTCTGTTGCTAGGCAATGACCTGGCTGGGGGCAATGTAGTTCCCCCTGTACATCTTACTTCACAGCCGAGCACTGAAGATGGTGTGGAAACATTTTTTATTGATAAATTTAATTATTATTAATTGCATATCCTTGCTTGCTCATATTCTGTTTTAGTTCACAACTTCATAGGCCTAGAGTGTGTGTGTGTGCTTGCATATTTCTGATTTAGCAGGGGCCTGCATAACTCTACTAGTGAGTCATGACATGTAGCCTATCTAAAGTCATGACAACTTGAATGTCTGTACCAAGGGCAAGATGTTTTTCTCTTTCTCTAAGTTTATGTGTTTATAGAAAGCTCCGGAATCCATAACAAGATAAGCTGGAGCCAGAGCTGAGAGAGAAGGCAGGTGCTCTCCTCCCTGGCAAGATGTGCGTGTATCCCTACACAACTTGACGTGGTTACGTACCAACTTGACTCAGTTGCGTGTGACGCAAGGCTCACGTGATGTGTAAATCAGCACGGGGGGAGGAGAACGCCATGGAGTATTCCTACAAATACCAGAGAACTTTCTAATTGTGTATCCTCCACTTTGACCTGAACTTCTGTATGTGGGGATCCTTTTTTGCAAAAAAGTAAACGGACTTTGGCTCGGATATTAACTTCTCTGCCTCCGACTGATTTTTTTTCCTGAGTCGTCTTCAGTTTTCTCTCGTGAAGGTAATACTTGGAATGTAAAATCAAAATTCCTTAAACAATGGCGATGAAGACCCATCTCGGTATCCTTCCTGTGCAGTGATTCGTGCTATGGCTAAGAAGGCTAAAGAAGAAGATGATGTGGTGCCGTCCAGCAGATTGAATAGTCAGGACTCGAAGGGGGTTCGCCTCATGACTCTGTTCGGCCTACTGTGGTTTCTCTGTTTGAGGACTTATCAGATACTTTTATCAGTTCTCTGTTCAGCCAGCCAGATGGGTCGGGTGATTCTGATGTGTCTGGGGACTTGTCTCTGTCCAGAAAGCGGTTGATTGAGGAGCAAACTAATGATCCTGAAATTTTTGTACTAAAGAGGAGAGCCCTTCCTGATAAAGAAATAGACGCAGTTCCAGTTGGGTATTATCTCAAGGATGGTGTGTTGATGAGGAAGTGGCGCCCTCCTGTTATCCCTGCCCATGCAGATTGGGCAGTGGTTAGGCAAATTGTTGTTCCGAAGGTCAAGAGGGATGAGATCTTAACAATGGCTCATAGTTTACCTTTAGGAGGTCATCTTGGTGTTAACAAGACTGTTGATAAGATCATGAAACACTTTTTCTGGCTTGGCCTTCGGAAAGACGTTTCCAACTGTTGCAAAACCTGTTACACTTGTCAGGTAGTTGGAAAACACCAGTTAGACCCACCTGTAGCTCCGTTGCAGCCTTTCCAAGCATTTGGGGAGCCATTCTCTAAGGTCATTGTTGATTGTGTTGGTCCATTACCCAAAACTAGATCTGGAAATCAGTACTTGTTGCATCATGTGTGCATCTACCAGATTCCCTGAAGCCAAACCTCTACGTAACATCAAGGCAACTGCAATCTCAAAGGCTTTGATAAAGTTCTTCACGTTGTTTGGCCTTCCCAGGGAAATTCAGTCAGAACAAGGTAGCAATTTCACTTCTGGTTTGTTTCAGCAGGTTCCGTATGAACTAGGTGCGAAGCAGATTCTTTCTAGTGCCTATCATCCAGTGAGTCAGGGTGCCTTAGAGTGGTTTCATTCCACTCTCAAGGCAATGATGAGGACTTATTGTTATGACAATGAGAAAGACTGGGATGAAGGTGTTCATCTGCTGTTGTTTGCAGCTAGAGAAGCAGTGCAGGAGTCTACTGGATTCAGCCCGTTTGAGCTAGTGTTTGGCCATGAAGTGAGAGGACCTTTGTTATTGTTGAGTGAACAATGGCAAGAGAAAAAGCCACATATCAGTCTGATAGACTATGGTAGCAAGTTCAAGGAAAGATTGCGTGCAGCTTGTGACCTAGCCAAAGAGAACTTGAAATCAAGTCAGGGAAGAATGAAAACTTGGTATGATCATAAGGCTAAAAGCCGTCGGAGACAAGGTTCTTGTGTTGTTTCCCTTGCAGTCCAATCCATTGCAGGCTAGATTTCATGGTCCGTATGAAATCCTGGCAAAACTCAATGATCTCAATTACATTGTTAAGACTCCAGATAGGAGAAAGCCAAAACAGTTGTGTCACATTAACATGCTGAAGTCTTATCATGACAGAAATGCTAGGGTGGCAGCTGTCACTTCAGATTCTCCTATGGTCGAGACGTGTGAAGATGAGGGGGAGTTTCAAGATGATGAACTTAGAATTAAAGCTGAAGTTCTTTCATGTAAATTGTCTGTAATGTGAATATAGGCCACTGGATGGCAGTATTTACCTTTTTTTGTTAAGCCCAGACTGGAGCTAGGTTTGGACATGTTCTGGGCATGTCTGAAACAAGTCCTAGAGAAAAGAAGAAAAAAAGTCTAAAAGGTGGGAGGGGTCTGCAAAAGAGTATATACAGAGTAGAATTGAGACAGTAAAGTAGTAGGAGAAATTGCAGGGAGAAGGATACATGTGACCAGACCTGTCATTCTGTTTAAGACCCGTGAAGCTTTTAGTGGATTTTTGCCTGTGTTAGAGCATTTTCCTCACCCAGCACATCACCAAGCAACCCACCAAAGGGACTGTAAATATTTCAGTTTTTGTATAAATCAATCTTGGTCTGTAGATAGTAGATTAGTTAAAAGTGTTTGTTAAATTAAATGTGTTTTAGTTTTAAAATTTTTGTCTGTCATCCTTTGCTGTCATAAATGTCATAACAAATTGGGGCCATAACATGTCAAATTCTGAAGTGTTGCAAAATCTTGATGTAAAATTCCAGCACAGAAAGATCAGTTTGAGAGGTTGATCAAGAAATATAAATATCTATTTCCTGATGTTCCAAAGAGAGTTTCTTTAGCTTCTCATGATGTTGTTGGTGATGCCAAACCAATAAAACAGCATCCGTACCGGATGAATCCTGAAAAGAGAAAGATTGCTGAGAAAGAGGTTGAGTACATGTTAGAACATGATATTATCAGACCCTCCAACTCAGATTGGAGTTCACCCTGTGTGCTAGTTCCAAAACCTGATGGAAGTACTAGATTCTGTACAGATTATCGCAAAGTCAATGCTGTAACTAAAACCGATGCGTTTCCAATACCTAGGATTGATGATTGTATCGATAGAGTAGGGCAAGCAAAGTTTCTGACCAAGATTGATTTATTGAAGGCTTATTGGTGTGTGCCTTTAACTGAGAGGACCAAGAGCATCTCTGCTTTTGCCACACCATCTGGGTTGTACCAGTATGAAGTCCTACCCTTTGGCATGAAAAATGCCCCAGCCACGTTCCAAAGGATGATACAGTCTACAATCGCCGGATTGCCACACACGGGTGCGTACATCGACGACCTGATCACAAGGAGTGACTCCTGGGAAGAACATCTAAAAGATGTAGAGACGTTGTTCCAGCACCTAACCCAGGCTAACCTGACTGTTAACCTGAACAAGACTGAATTTGGTAGTGCTACTGTCACCTATCTTGGCTACGTCATAGGCCAGGGTAAGGTGGCACCCATAAATGCTAAAGTCCAAGCCATCATAGACTTCCCAGTTCCTGACAACAAAAAAGCTTTGCGCCGCTTCCTTGGAATGATCGAGTACTACCGCAAGTTCTGCAAGAACTTTGCTGAGATTGCTCTCAGTCTCACCAACCAACTGAAGAAAGGCGTAAAGTTCACTTGGGGTGATGCATGCCAGAGAGCCTTCGATCGCCTGAAGTCTCTGCTGTGTCACTTCCCCGTGTGCAAATCTCCAGACTTCAACAAACCGTTCTCCATCGCGGTCGACGCTAGCGACCCAGCTTGTGGATCTGTGCTCCGACAGAGAAGTGACTCTGATGACATTGAGCATTCCTTGGCATACTTCTCCAGGAAGTTCAATCGCCACCAAAGGAACTATTCCACAATAGAGAAGGAGCTGTTGGCTGTGGTTCTATCGTTACAACCTTTTGAGGTTTATGTTTGTACAGGGCAAAAGCCAATGATTGTGTACACTGATCACAATCCGTTAATGTTTTTGAGTAAGATGAAAAACAAGAATCGGAGATTGTTGAATTGGAGTTTGATTTTACAGGAGTTTGACTTGGAAATTAAGCATGTAAAGGGAACTGACAATGTAATTGCTGACTGCTTATCCCGTGTTTGAGTATGTGTATATATCACACATGATTATTGGCATGTTGTATTATATATATATAGTAATGTGAATAGAGGCCACTAGATGGCAGTATTTACCTTTTTTTTGTGAAGCTCAGACTGGAGCTAGGTTCAAACATGTCCTGGACATGTCTGGGGCAAGTCCCAGAAAATTTAAAAAAAGAGGTCTAAATGTGGGTGGGGTCTGCAAAAGAGTATATAAGGAAAAGAATTGAGACAGTAAAGTAGTAGGAGAAATTGCAAGGAGAAGGATACATGTGACCAGACCTGTCATTTCTGTTCAAGACCTGTGAAGTTTCTTTTGTGGATTTTTGCCTGTGTTTGAGCCTTTTTCCTCACCTAGCACATCACCAGGAAACCCACCAAAGGGACTGTAAATATTTCAGTTTTTTTTTGTATATATTCAATCTTGGTCTTTAGTTGTAGGTTAGTGTTAGTCTTTGTCTGTTCATTAAATGTGTTTAAGTTTTTAAAACTGTGTCTGTCATCCCTTGCTGTTATGTTGTAAATGTAATAACAAATTGGGGCCATAACAATACACACACACACACACACACACACACACACACACACACACACACACGTCTACTTAACCATTTTTGTATTGAGTATATTTGTATATGAGTCAAAATTTTTCCCTTTTGGAATGGAGGTGTAATGCGAATAGAAGCCACAAGATGGCAGTATTGACCTTTCTTATGTTAAGCCCAAATGGAGCTAGGTTTGGACATGTCCTGGGTATGTCTGAGATGGAAAGTCCCAGAGAATTTAAAAAACAAAAAAGAGGTCTAAATGTGGGAGGGGTCTGCAAAAGAGTATATAAAGAGGAAAATTGAGAGAGTAAAGTAGTAGGAGAAATAGCAAGGAGAAGGAGACAGTTGGTAGTTACAAATGCCCACGCTACTGGTCGATTTGAGATGCACCAACAGTCAAGTTAAATATCACCAAATGAAAGTTCATGTGTGACTTCCTTTAAGTCTGTAACACAAACTTAGACTCCATCGGTGACCTTTTTAGTGATAGAAGTCATTGAATTTTCTCTTGATCAAGTTTGACCTTCGCAGGTCAGTATGAAGGTCACCAAATGAAAGTTCATATATAACTTTCTATAAGTGTTCATTACACATATGTTCCCAATATTCTCAAGCCTTTGAAAATTGTAAGATTTTGCTTGACCTCAAGTTTGACCATTCAAGGTCATCTGAGGTTAACTATAACACATCCAAAATATAGGTCATATTTCACTTCCTATTCGTTGATAATCTCCATCTGCAACCATTTACGTTCCAAAGGCAATTTTGCTCATTTTGCACTCATACTGTGCATAAAGTGCATCAAGGTGAACTGATTGCCAGATTTAGAAAAAAAAGTTTTCAGACAGTTTTTGAGAAATAAAGTTTTTAAATGTAAAGTCCTATCTTTTAACATTGTTAATATTTTCCTTGGCCTCGAGTTTGACCTTTCAAAGACATCTGAGGTCAACTTTAACATAGCCAAAGTACAGGTTATATATGCAGTTTCCCCTACATTCATTCAGCAGCGGTGCATTGCCGCTGCTGGATTATGAGCGCTGCTGTTGAAATTTCACACGATCATTAACATCAATGCGCTACTAATGATGTTTACTCGCACTGTGTGAGCGCAACAACACATGACTTTATTTTGGACTTGTTCTGAGTCATCAACGAGAGCATCAAATCCTATCGGACATCAACATAAATGGTAACGTTCAAGCTTATACACAGTCTATAAAGAAAGTAGCGCAGGTAACGTAACGTGAACGTAACAGCATAGCTCCTACGGGCAGTTAGCGGGAAGAGAAAGTGACGGTGATTGCGAGCTGAGCAGCAACGATTCAAAAAGACTAGCAGTAAGTTGACAGAAAATGTACAGTTTGTCAGTTAATAAATACTACAGCTTCTCAAGCAAAGAGTCTTATGCCATATTAGCAGTGGCGTGCCGTCAGATGTCAGGAAGGCATTCAGTAACATCACCCTTTCCCGCATAATTGCGCTTAAACTGTTTGCGATCAGGTTTGCCTGATTAACAATCAGTTTAATAAATGAAAAGCTGTAAATTGAGACAAAATAAAAACAGGTTATAATCCTGTCTATAAGGATTCCAAGGTCATTTCATTTGAAACTATTTTCACGCACATGAATACTGGTCGACGTCGCATCCTCATGGAGACTGACACAGTAGCACCGCTGCTGAAAAAAATTCTAGGGGAAACACTGATATGACTTCCTATATGTCAATAATACAACCAAACAATCCACAGGTCATTTTGCTTATTCATCAAGTACAGCACCCTCAGTAGACCCACTTCCGTCAATTCAATCAAAATGGCGCTCGCACTGTACATTGATGGTACCAAGGGAAGTTGATTGCCCGATTTAGAAAAAATTTATCACGCAGTTTTTGAGTAATAATTTTTTTAAACTTTCTCAGTCCTATCTTTAACATGGGGGCCAAAATTTCAAGGGCCCATAAAACAAACAAAAAATAATTCAATCAAAAATCTGCAAAAAAAGAGCCTGGGGATATGGTCTAGTAGTATGTTACAGCAAATTTACTAGAAAATTCATAAGGGCGAAAAAAAAGATAAAAATGTTCCGGATGACGGACCACAGACACCACAGCACGAGAATAGCTTATTGGCCCATACGGCCGGTAAGCTAAAAAAAAAGTCTCATCTGCTCTTAAATAGTCTGTGACAGCTTGGTCATTCATGAGGATCTAGCAAAATCTTTTTTACAGTCCCCAATATCTTCCTCCAGTGGCAGAGGAGTAACACTGCAAGGTACAAGCAATGAAAACAAGCCAAATGCCAAGGCCTGTAAGTGCCCTGAAATACACGGATCGGCTAAAGAAGAGTGCGGGAGAAAAAGGGGGCATACAGTCTGATGGGGATGCGCTACGCTAACCAAGCCTCACCCAACAGGCTCGCAGTGAGCAGCCGTCAATATCAAAACCAAACTCCCCTCATCAACCTCGTGTGCTGTTGGACCATCTTCTGCAACAATGCTCAATGACATGTCTGAGTAGAAGTGTATGGATTTTCTTTTTAACCAGTTTAATTTTAATTTTTTAAAAGCTTCATTTTTCCCTACATCAATTGTAAAGTTGGTCCAGCCACCGTAGTAGTTGGCACTTAATTCACATTAACCCAGAGTGATGAATGAACTGATTCACTGGCAGCTCACCTTTCCATTTCTTCTCTCCAGTTCTCCATGACGGACAGGGGGCTGAGGATCAGGAAGGGCCCCTCATCGCCCAAAAGCCCCCGAGCATATACCAGCAGCGAGATGGTCTGCGGGGCCAATCAGGGATAACCACACACACACACACACACACACACACACACACACACATTAACCAATACTAATGCCTCATGTAGCATGACCGCAATGCAGAGTCCACTCCCAAAGCATGAAAGCAGGACCTCTTTCATTCTGAACATGTGGAATCTGGGTAAATGATTCAGATCTACAACCCCAATTCTGAAATAGTTGGGACAAAGTGTAAATTGTGAATAAACTCAAAATGCAATGACTTCAAAATCACACCAGCCATTATTTTACTTACAACAGAACAGAGATAACATCGCAAATGTTGAAACTGAGAAATTTTATAATTTTAACCACAAAATGAGCCCATTACAAACTTGATGGCTGCTACAGGTCTCAAAAAAGTTGGGACAGGAGCCCGTTTACAATGGTGTAGCATCCCCTCTTCTTTTTAACACAGAGTGGAGGCATCTGGGCATTGAGGAGACAAGTTTCTTGAGTTTAGCCATTGGAATTTGATCCCACTCTTGTTTAATACAGGCTTTCAGCTTCAGGAGAGTTTGTGGTCTGCTTTGACAAACTATTCGTTTAATTATGCGCCAAATGTTCTTAATCGGTGAAAAATCAGGACTGCAGGCAGGCCAGTTCAGCACACCGACTCTTCTACTACGAAGCCATGCTGTTGTAATAGCTGCAGTATGTGGTTGTGCATTGCGCTGCTGACATACACAAGGCCGTCCTTGGAATGGAAGTATATGGGTCGATGACAAATATGCCTTTTAAAAATTTTATTTTAATAAATCTTCAAAAATGTACAGAATACATTTATTTGAAGTTGGTAGTGTGTGTTTCAATGAATCTTGTTGGTTGCACAACATTTACAGGGTTTAAGTACAGTTTTAGACTGTATTTGCAATGTCACCATCCAAAAAAATGTCAGCAAAAGTTTCTTGGGAAAAAAAAAAAAAAAAAACTTCCCTCTCCCCCTAACTGACAGTGTCTACTCTGCCTAAAACATGACTATTTTGTAATTGAGCAAGGTATTAAAAGTAACTTCTGGATTCTTTATTGTAGGTGGCGGGTATTTTGGTTTTCCAAACAATTTAAGAACAATTAAACTTTATTTGAAAGGTTTTCAATATAAAATTATGCTCCCATATTAATAGTATATTGATTAATATTTTAAATTACATATTTAATACATTTCACAGTGTTGACTTGCACGGACGGTTTCGCCACCTGACATTTTGAGGGTTTGAGATGGCAAAACATAAAATATATCATTTTAATGATAAACTGGAAATATGTTCAAATTAAACAGGTTTTATAGAATAAAATGATACTTAATATGAATCATTTAAAATTATTTTAAACCAAAGTAGTGTACTCAGATAATGTCACGTCATTGACCCATATGTTGCCCTAAAACCTTTATATACCTTTCAGCATTCATGGTGCTTTGTAAAACATGCAAACGTCCCACACTATATGCACTAATGCATCCCCATACCATCAGAGATGCTGGCTTTTGAATTGAATGCTGATAACAGGATCGGTGGGCTTTCTCCTCTTTAACCCGGAGGACACGACGCCCATGATTTCCAACAAGAATGTCAAATTCGGACTCGTCTGACCACAGGACACTTTGCTACATTTGAAATGTCATCTATGTTCTATTGTAAATAACACATCGGCTTGTGCGATTTGAAAGTCATTGCATTTTGATTTTTTTCACAATTTACACTTCGTCCCAAGTATTTCAGAATTGGGGTTGTATTTAATCAAGCAGGAGATAAATAAATGATGACTGATTCTAGCTCCAGCACAACCAACAGGGGACAAGAGAAAGACACTGATCACAAGAAGAAGGGGAATTATGGAAAATTTCATTCGTCCCCCGAGCCCCTGTCAATGAGACTCAGCACTGAGTGCATCTGGTGCATCTACATGGTACCAGCTCTGCTCTGCTCGGCACCGGTAACTTTTCTGGGGTTGCTTTTTCATTAGAGGATAGTACCGCCTCTGTGGTACCTGCTCGTAGTTGCGACGCAGCATGTTACTGCAGCAACAGCATTCTCAGTTATATCAAGTTTACTTTTATTCCATCGATTATGTTAAATATGCGAGTGTTTAAAACAGGCGAGGCACACTACCGTCACCCCATCATGGCACTAAAGTCCGCGAGTGTTTAATTGTAACTTCTGTTTGACATTCTCCTGATGCGTAGGACAGCAGCCGGTGTTGTGTCCGATCATTACACATTACATTAAATAACGTACCACCTAAAAACGCAAAGCAATGATATGCGTAAAAGGCACAGAGTACTCACATTCAGGCTTCCTGAAACATTTCTCATTGAAATTGAAGGAAAAGAACTTACCAAATGTGTAAATCGCAGAAGATGGCAGACTATTAGAATTCATCGCTTTACGATGCGTCATCTCACCTGATACCTTTCCTTAGAACAAAATGCTTCATCAGAATCCGTAAAGTTATTTTCCGTGTAATTTTTGTAAAAATGGGTCAGCACAATGACTTTCTCAAGGGGAATTGGGGAAACAGAATTGGACACAACGCTGTTGCTTCTAATTTCGCTACAAACAGGGTCACAGGCAAAGAAACGCATTAGATAAATGCAGCAGCTTCGGTGAACAAACGCAACCTTGTTTGAAAGGTAAGGCAACGCACAGCATATTTGTCAAGATGCCTAAAACAAAATACGTTTCAAAAACACGTTTCAATGCGAAGACCTGTTTCAATGATGGCAAGTGAAGCCAGTTTCCTCACGATAATGTGGAAGCGAGTTGTCTTTTGCAGAGATGACTCCCTCTGACCAATCATTGGGCTGCAATGTTGCACGTCACATTTTTAGTACCTACTAGTACCTGGTTGGCTGTTTTTTAGAACCCCAGGAGAGCAGGTACCAGAAAAAGTATCAACTAGTACCAAGTACTTTTTCCTAGTGGAAAAGCAAAAAAGGTGAACAGAGCCGGTACCGTGTAATGAAAAAGCGCCATAAGTGGATATCATGATGTGCCAAGTACTTAAGACCTCTTACCCATTACCATTATATCAAACAGATGGGAATCACCATTACCTACACCACACACACAAGTTTTAAAATTTTGTTTTAAATCCATGTGAAAATTTTGGTAATATTACTATTTAAAAGTATTGAAGATCATAGTGTAAAGGTCAAAAGTCAAATGTGAAATACAACCAGATGATGCACAGGTCCATCCAATGTACTTTCTGTGTAGCCAGTTTCACATTGTTGCTATCATTAATTGTTCAGAGACAGCCTGCACAACATTTTCAAGGTCAAGGTCACTGCACCTGGGTCAAAGGTCAAATCCCTATAAAAGTAAGTTGAAGCCCAATGACAGCCCAAGGTCCTTACATGTGGTAAGCATGAGGCGTTAAATATTAATAGCTATAGATTACTGGTCTGCACAAAATGTGGGACAAACAAAGACGTTCATACACACTCATGATTACAGTAAAAAAACTATACAATTATGACATTTTCAAACTTTCTATTAAAATACTTATCTCATATACCACAGATATCAAAAGAGGCTAAAAGTCAAATTTCATGGTTGGATTATTCAGACAAAGTTAGCTAAACATTTCTGCCCAGGTGGAGGAGGAGGAGGAGGATGATGATGACGATGATGAAGAAGACTGACCTGACAGGTTTTTCCCAGGCCCATCTCATCCCCCAGAATACACCCCTCCTGACTGGCCAAGCACTGAGCCAACCACCTCACTCCATCCAGCTGGTAGGACCTCAGCTGAATTCCTGAGGGAACAGGACTCAGACATGTTACCACACAATGCACTAATGAGACTCTGACAGCTAAATGAAATACGGATTACCATGTTTATTTTTAACTCATCGTGTTCTCTAAGAACGTATGGCTCTTAATGTGAACATTGTATGCCCTGAAAGCCCCAAAATGTGACCAGGATTACGAAATCTCACCGTACGAAATCTGTCTGCACTTGAGGTAGTGATGAGGGATGTAAGCAAAATAGAACACAATACAACGTGTATTTTTTTTTTTTTACTGAACTCAAATAGAGTAAACATAAGCGCGCTCGCTAAGCTATAACGTTAGTTCATGGTAATAATACGACATCTGTGCGTCGAATCTCCGGATATGAACGTAGAGACCTTTCCCCTGTACCACTCAATACAAGGTATTGTAGACCGCGGTGGAGCAATCAGATTGCCCGGCGTATAAAACTTTCGCGGTAAGAGGAGATTTTATGAGCAGCTCGACAGGTCTCAGCGGATCGCTTTCTTGGGCGAGGCGTTGGACCACATGAGAGGAAGTCACGGATACGGTTTGATGTGGCGAATTGTTTATCTGATAAATATTAAAATAAACAAAGTAGCAGAGTCGCTACTCGCTAGCGAGCTTGCAGCGCGCGATGATTCGCTCATAATAACAAACCTTTAAGTCCACACTTCATCAAATCCTTTTCCGATAACTCGATGTTGTCTTTATTTTCTGTACTTCCTAGTGTGTCCCATGGGAAGCTCGACATGATGCAGGCTATTTTCTATTTTCTAAAAAAAAAATAAAAAAAACTATACGGAAGCATGAAGTCACGAAAACTGCGCCAAATACCGCGGGTTCTGCTGATCGTAGTTCCATTTCCGGTACGGTAAGGGGTTCCAACTGGGTTTCAAAATAAAAGCTCAATGACATCAAATCACCAGTATGGCTGCGTTTGAGCGCATAGATATACATAAACACTAGATGGCTCAAGCACGCTGCGAGCCAATGTTAAGTAACGTCGTCACAGGGCGGCCATCTTGGGACAGGGCTGCTCGATCGCTCATAACATTACAGCCAATGGAGCATGGACTTTGAAATTACTGGAAATTGCTCAACTCTCCCAATTTCTCGACTGATTTTCAAACAAACGGCTTGATTTGTCGGTAAACATCAGAGATGTAGTTATTTAACTGCATACTTAAGAATAATTAAAACCATTGAATTCGATATAAAAAGTACATTAAGGTTTGTAATAACCCAATCCGTTTGTAAATCCGTCAAGAATTCAGCGAGTTATGAGTATTTAAGCGAGTAAATCATCCAACTTACCTCCGACTACAGCACAGCGCACCAGAGTAGTCCCCTGTCCTAAGATGGCCGACCAGTGACGACGCTGCCGACTCTGCCTTGAGCCATCTAGTGTTTATATATCTCTATGTTTGAGCGCGTCAGGAAAGTCTGCGGCTGCTTCGCACCACAGAGATATAAGAAAACTAGAGTGGACGCCGCGTGGGCTGGGCCAAAGCGCTGACGGCAGAATAGCTCCGCCATCTTGGGTATGTATAAATGTCCGATGAGACACATGTAAACAGTAGGCTCAACGTGAGAGTCGACTTCTTTTTTTTCTCCTTTGAGGGGGGTGGAGACCTTATTCCGTATTCTATTTATATCTTTTCATACTTAAAAATGACACAAATAAGGAATTGTGATTGAACAACAATTTTTATGCTCCATTATTTGGCAAAGCTAAAGAATTATTGCCTTACCCTTTATATTCGCTCAGTTACCAACGTTTTCGTTTCGTTCAAAGAAAAAGCGTTCGGGTGATTCTTGCGTTACGTGAGTGACATTTGGAAGGTATTCTCGACATTTTTCAGTGCACTATATTTTAATTAGGTTGCAGATGGAGATCGATATCAATATCAATTTCGCATGAGCACACTCAATGGGCATGTCTTCTGTTGCAAGAAAATAAAGTCATCCCTCGATATACCTCCTACCTCAGCCGGGGCAGATCCGGAGCGGAGGTGCTTGCTAGCTGGGTCAGAGCATCGCACAATGCCTAGCTTACTTAGAAAAGGAAGCCGAAAATGTTAAACTGTGGTGAGTTTGCAGTTATTGATATCGTAGAATGCCGTCATGTACATACTGTACACAAACCATTGTAGCTAACGCCATTTTCGCTGAACTGCCAGCTGGACCTTGGTGCCGAAGTGGGCGGTATAACGACAGCAGACTTTAATTGAATTACAAAATTAGATACATGACAATGTGTAGTAGTAGTAGCAGAGGTAGTTGTAGTGGTATATTTCGAACTGTACATGTACTTAGTAATAAATACATGAGAAATGCATCACGCTTTTGTACAGTCAGAGGACACAGTTTTAACTTTAAAAATGCCAATGGCCGTAATCTACACTCTCTTAAATCACCCTACTGTCTTAAGCCATTCTAAACAAAAGCAGTTCTATAATAAATACAAATCCTACAAAGGACCTACTTCGTCACATACCAGTAAAGCGAGCATGGTCACACCAACACTTATGCAAAAGACTGCTCCGATATTCATATCCAAGATGGCAGCGGTATGCTGCCTCGGAAGTGACAGGATTGTCCACTCTAGTTTTCTTATATCTCTGTGCTTCGCACTGTAACGTGACACCTGGGGCGGTTCGCATCTGCTCGAACAGCTCGGGTGCGCTCGAGGGCGTCTGCAAGTAAGCCGGCTGCGCGAGATTCCCGCAAAATTCCGCGAGAATCTCGCCGAAGTTGCGCAAGAACCCCTCCAAACCCTGCGACAGCTGCAAGATCCTGCGACTTCGGCGACATTCCAGCTTAATTTTTCGGGAATGTCGCGCAGCCGGCTTACTTGCAGTCCCGCTCGAACGCACCCGGCTGCGTTCCAATCCGGAAAAATGCTTGCTTCGTCGTGTTCGCGCTTCTTCTTCTTCTTCTTTTGGTTTTATTCAGTTAACAAACCATTTGGTGTATTACCGCCACCTACTGGGTTTATATCATCGCTTAAATTACATTTAAAGAAATCCAAAAAAAAAAAAAAACCTTCTCACTGATTCCAATTATTCAACCAACCATGTCACTTGGATACAGATAATACGCGGTTTTTCCCTTAATCCTGTCATAAATTTTTTTAGTTCTTGTCCATTAGCTATGAGGCTTCTAGCATTCCATTGCATTATAATTAAGCACATGATGATCCACCATCCCATACTTGAGAATTTGTAGTTTCTCTTGCTAGTATTTCTTTTACTGCTTCCCACCTTAGTTCCTTTAGCCTTAGATATTTTTCTGCTGCTTTCACAATTATCTTAATTTTTCCCGTTTTGCTACTCGTTTGTGCTGTACAGTTAATCGCCTCTACCATAAACAGAACAAATTCTTTTTTTACTCACTATTAGTGAGTCTTCTTTTATTTTGGTACATCCTTCATAGTTTCCCTTGCTGTTCTCTGGTGTCCTTGTTTTAGTACCATCTTGCCGGCTAGATCCTATTTTCTTTGTCGCTTCTGCGTACCTGATACCCTGTGTTACGGGTCCTCTGAGTCTCTGCTGCTTTCTTGTTTGCCTCACAACCCCGATATGCTGAAGCATGTTCCCCCCCCCACAGTTACAGCACCTAAGACGGGCCTCATCCTCACATTTCCCGCACTCATGCTCTCCCCCACAGTTACAGCACCTAGGTTTGGCCTTTTCCTCACATTTCCCGTACTCGTGCTCCCCCGCACAGCTTCCACATCTTAGCTTTCCCTTACATACTGTGGCAATATGCCCTTACTTCTGACATTTGTAGCATGTCAGTGATGGCGGGATAAATGGTCGGACCTCAAAACTAACATATCCTAGGAATATTTTAGCAGGCAGCATTCTCTCTTCAAATTTCAGCATTACTGATAAGCTGTCTACTCTTTCTCCATTTCTATTTGCTTTCAGTCGTTTGACATCAGTCACCTTAGCCCCTTTTATGTTATCTCTAATCAGTTCTTCCGTTACACTCGTTGGGACTCCTGATATTACTCCTCTATTTGGCCTTCTTTCCTCCAGCATTGAGCAAGTTACGTCTTTCCCCTCAATTCTATTCATTCGTAACATTTTCCCCTGCTGCATTCCGTTTTTGCAGAGAATTAGCAGTGACCCATTTCGCAATATTTTTACATCTTTAGTTTCACCTATTGCCCTATATATCACTTTTGACAACTTTATTGGGTTCCATTCACCAAATGACTCCCCTTCTTGAATCAGCTTTACAAATACTTTATATTTGTCTCTTTGCTTTCGTTGATCATGTTGTTCTCCCTCGCTACTTGACATCGTATCTTTCGATTCCCTTCTCCTTGTTTCCTTCTCTAATTTCTTGCATTTATTCCGATTTAATTGCCGTTCTCCAACCATACTCCATTCGGCATTTTCCCGGATCTCTGTTTCCGTCGTGTTCACTCGCCCTCCAATCGAGAGAGGAATCCCCAAAAAATCCCGGAGGTAAGATGGCTGCCACTTGTAGGGTCGTTCCAATCCAGTTTTGCGGAGGGAAGGACGGATTTTCATTTGCTCAAGCCCTCTATTATCCTCCCTCAAACGAAGCCAGCAACGAACATCCCTCCAAGCTTTGATATTGCCCAGAATGCTTTGCTCATTGTCCCTCGATCAAAATTTCACGTCCGCCATTTTTGCTGCTAGCAAAAGGGGGAAATGTGGCAGGAAAAGTACCATTCAAATGTAAGAATTGTGAATGAGTAGTGTTTAATTTATGACCGAGTTATATGCGAATTAGTGATGGCAAAGTGAAGCTTTCTGAACCAGTGAAGCTTTCCAGCCAATTGTATCGGAAAAAGTTTCACTCACTCTATGCCTCAAACTCTATAATGACCTCTGCTGTTCAAAACTTGTAGTGCAGTATGTTTGAAATAGCCTACCGGTATATTTTGGCCCAGTCACTGTGGGTTGAACATGGTTATGAAAACCAATTAATTATCCAATAAATACACGGATTCCTATATGAATAAAACTGTTATTTTCCTGTTTGAATTGTGTCCATATTTGCGTAATAAAAATTATAGCCTGTCTATTGCCAACCTTATTAGGGGAAATCAAATTAAAGTGCTCCCACATCTCAGAATGACCTCTCTTTGCTACAGGTTCCATTGTAATTTGCTCTTTGCTATGACTAACTCGCTATGAACCCTCCTGACTCGCAACACCGCTTTCGACTACTTGAAACCCGCAAGCGCGCGCCCTGTTTCGCGCACCTTTGAATCAAATCGAAGCAGCCTCCTGAATGTGAGCTGGAACGAAGCTTCGGACGTCGCTGATCACGTGATCAGCAGCAAACGAACCAAGCACCGATACATTTGCTTCGCCTTGAACTGACGCGTGTTCAAAAGCGTGAGTACTCGCGAGTGCTCGGTTCTGAACGGAATGTTGTTCGCGGGTACTCGCGAGAACACGCGTGACCACTTTCGAGCAGTTACGCTAAGCTAGTACTCTCAATCAAAGATGGCGGCGCAGGTATGAAATCTTTTGCCACTGCAGCTGACAACTGTTGATAAATCGAAGACTTTCACCATTTACCTTCTCCCAAGCGCGCTGTCAAGATGCGTGAATGGTAAGGATTCAAGTTTAAGCCATTTATTTATGTCCTAAGAAACGACAAACAGTGATTTCTTCTTCGAAATTGTCTCTAAACCGACGCAAGCTTGGATTAGATGAAGCTAATTCACTCACTATGAATGCCTGTAGTTTATCAGCCGCCATCTTGGAAAATACTCTCGATCTAAGTTTCCGTTCAGGAGCCACCCGCGCTTACACGCGTACGCGCCTAGCTACTACTCACGCTGTTGAACACGCTACTGGTTCATACTTTGACGCAAGCTTTGAAGCAGGAGGGTCAGAGGTAACGACACTAATGCGAATAGCAAAGTTTGGGGGGTGAGGGGCATCGGGTTCACATTATTTTTTAAGCCTTTGACTTTACGTCCATTTTTGCTGTAGCTAGCCTATATCGTCCTCGAGGACTGCTGTGGAGCTAAAAGCCGCATTCACATCGGATGCGAAATGATTTTTTCGCACGACAGATTACATTTAAAATCAATGCAAAGACGCAAATGCTTGCGAAACACGTTTATTCGCGTCTTTGCATTGATTTTCAATGCTATATGTCGTGCGAAAACTTCGTTTCGCGTCTGGGGTGAAAGCAGCTTTATTTTTCCATACAACAGTCACAAGTGCCGCAGCAATCAAATGAGCACGCCGTCCTCTACCTGCCATAAACATGCGATACGCTTCCGCGTGAGCTGTAAAAGGCATAGATATATATAAACACTAGATGGCTCAAGGCAGAGTCGGCAGCGTCGTCACTGGTGGGCCATCTTAGGACAGGGGACTAATGTTAAATAACTACATCTCTGATGTTTACCCGACAAACCAAGCCGTTTGTGTGAAAATCAGTCGAGAATTTGGGAGAGTTGAGCAATTTACAGCTATTTCAAAGTCCGTGCTCCATTGACTGTAATGTTATGAGTGATCGAGCAGCCCTGTCCCAAGATGGCCGCCCTGTGACGACGTTACTTAACATTGGCTCGCAGCGTGCTTGAGCCATCTAGTGTTTATGTATATCTATGGTAAAAGGTAAAACTTACGTAACTCAGTCGGCTCCATGGTATCACAAACTTCCCGTTGGCTTGTTGACAACCGTGGAAGTGCGGAAGAAATGCAGCGAGGGTTGTTCCAATCCGATTTCCCTCAACCCTCCATCGAAGTCCCCTCTATTGCCCTCCCTCGCACGGGAAGGGCTTACTCGCCTGCTACGTCATTCGGAGGGCTCACTCGAGAGGAGGGAAGAAGTGAAGGGAGTATCTTATTTCGGATTGGAACGCAGATCTTGGGCTTGAGACTTCTTCTTCTTGTCTTCAAATTACACAAATTTAATATTGGAAAAACCTACAGTGCATTACCGCCACCTACTGGATATATAACATTTACAAAACATTTCCTCAATACATACACAAAAAAAAAGCCCTCACCATTTTCCTTGACCCATCATCTTCAAAAGCATAATGACTGTACAGCAATTTGAATGTCTACGAAAAAGCACTGTGTAAATGCATCATTCATACACTGAACAATATTAGCCAGAACCAGGGTAATGTGTCGTTAAATGGTGGGGGCAGCAGAGAACCACTTTTGTTTGCACACTGACAGAGATCCTGCTAAGCTCAAGACATCAGCCATTTTGGCTATTGAGCAATATGAAGGATAGGTCCTGAGCATACTTTTAAGTGTTCCAGTGCGTCATCATTGCAAGCTGATCAGTTTGGCTGATTGAACGCCTTCAATGCTTTATTGAAACATTGGCTTTGCATCTGTTTATCTGAAGTAGAAATCTTTGAGCTAAATGATTAATGACACAAGCAGGAATGTGATCAACTAACAGGTGAGTGCACTGATGATATTGCATGCAGTGCACATCATGTGTGTAGCCCATGGAGTGATAGCTGAGGTATCTAACCCTAATTATGCTGTACATACTTCCTCATACTCACAAATCAATGCTTCTCAAAGCGATTCCATGAACTTACACTAGTAGCTTCCACAGCACTTAAAATGAGCAGGTATGTTATGATTTCAATAAAATAATTTTACATACAAGGACAAGCACATAGACTTTAGTTCAATTCCAGTTTTATATCCCCTGATTCAAAAATAGTTAAATGGTTTAAGCGCTTGATAATTTTTTTGGACACTCATTTGTACATCTAGGAAGTACAAAATTCAGAGTAATCAAAGTAGTTGCAAAGTTATGTTCATTTTATTAATACAGACATCACAATCTTTTACAATATCAACATAGTTTGTTGGCATGCTAGCTGGTGATGACAGTTTTAAAAAGTATTATACAAAGTTTTATTTTGCAAGTCCAGTGTGTTTTGTTTCTCAAGATTATTAGTTAAATCTACTCCCTACAGTGTGATTTTCTGGGGATATTTTTATTACTGATCCACCCACAACAGCAGCTGCAGCTGCCATCACAATGTCATAATGTGGCAATAAATACAAACACAGAAATACAAAGGGCAGCAGAGGGCATCTTCCCCAGCCTGTGTTACATTGAAGGCTATTAAATAAATTACATCACCAGTGACTCAGTGCTCCAGCCCCATTCAGCCACACCCATCGCCAGGACTCAGCTAATTAAATACAGGCTACCTTTACTCATCAGGGTGTCTAGATTTCAGATACAGTGGTTGTTGCCAGTTCCAGTTTCTCTGTCTGGGAATGCATTTTTATGAACTTCAAATAGTGCCCACAGGTCTGATATGGAGATGCCTGTTCTATTCTCTTTATCACAGAGCAGTGATTGTAAGAGGCATCGCTTTTCTTTCACCTTTTCTGAAGGGCTACACATTTTTTGCCTACCATACAACTCCGACAATTAAGATATAAGCTTCCTTGTATTTACTTTGCTTAGTTTTTGTATCATTCCTTCCTGTTGGTATTGATTGTTCTAAAAATACTCAGACTCATTGTCCAGATCTTTAGTAACACTCGCAGACTGAGGAGTGGGTATTTGGATGGCTCACACTCCAAATCTCATCCAACAGTAGAGGAGTGTGAAAGTGCAGAATTACATCATTTGGATGCACTTCCTCGTGCTTCAGTCTGTATTTCAGAATGTGAGACTGACATCATTCTTTCAGCATCAGGAATACAAAGATGGCAGTATTCCCCTTATCTGCTTCAATTTCACAGGATTCTTCATTATTAAGAATAACCTCAACTGCCATGTCAGAATCCCTCTAGAACAGGTACCTTCATGAACAGTTCCAGATATGAGTCACTGTGGTCATGATGGTGACCTGCGTTATGCTTCTCCCTGGTAAACCAGAATGCAGTTAGTAATCAGGAAGCCATCGCAGAAACGGAGTGTAGTTTACCAGGAGAATTAACAATTTGCACTGAATAAACCAAAGAAGCCATAGTAAATAACCGTCTGTTAACTGATAAAGCACCTTGGCTAGAGCGGACAAAACAGGCGGAGATCACTGAGGGCTGCACTAAACCGAACGCAGCCCAATCAAAGAGGTTTCAAAAGCAACACGGACACATCCATAGACAGCAATTCACACAGCTTCAGTTTGAGTTGTATTTACTTTGAACCAGGTGATGAAATGTACTCAATATAGAAGCAGAAATGTAGTATGTATTGCAAAACAATGAATTATACACCATTTCATATTTAGGAGATCAGCTCCCATTTAACATGAGATTCATTTATTGAGCTTATTCATTTCATTTTCAAGTATTTCACAAAATTACTTTTATTTTAGACTTTTTTAGGCTGTAAAAAGCTAATGAATTGGAGCATTTTTTTCTCACTTTCATATAAATGCTGTTAATGTTCTACAAATTACCTAATGGACTGTTTGGCAGGTTTACATGCACACCCATCACATCACTACCATAAGAGAGCGACAGCTTGGTAGCTACAGAAGTGGACCAGTCAGTTCGTCTTTATTGGAGAAAAAGGTCCACGTAGGAAATTTTATTTCATGACATGACAAAGTGCTGTGGAATGATGCGCTGTGATGAAGTCGGAGAGAGACAGAGGGAAGGAGAGAGAAACAGGAAATGAGAAAAAAGAATGTCATGTGTTTGCATCCTCCCTCTTCTCAGTCTCCCACGGCGGCGTTTCCAACTCATTCACCTAAAGGAAGAAGAACCAGGATCACATGACCTCCGGAGATTCTTTTCATCCCCTCAGGGCATCACATGTAAACCTCCTGCCACAGATATACATTCAAACCACACCCAGTCTCCAGATAAGGAGTTATCAATTTTCATAAAACGAAGGATGCTGAGTCCAAGATTGACCCGCAGGGGAGCTTTTTCAAAGAAGTTGCTACATGATAGGTTTTCAACAGCAAGATAATTAAATGTATATTTTAAAAAATGTATTTCAGTGCTCTTAGGTTATCTAAAATAAACAGGGTATTGTAAGGATAACCTCTCAAGTTTATTACAAGACTGAAACTGGTTTTCTGTGCCTGTGGTTCTTTGTGTTATTCAACCCAAATCAACAGGTTTATAAACATGTTCACTGCAGACGCAGTGTGCGTGAGAACTCACTGGTGCTTCACTGCTACACCATCTCATACTGATTGGCAGTGATGAACCGAGACAGACAGCAGGCCAGCAGCATGCCGATCAACTGAGTGAGAATAGAGATGGGGAAAGAGGAAAGGGCACAGAGTTAGACTGTCAAACAGTGCCGAGAACATAAGGGGGTCTTACTAGAATTTTAGAAACACAGATATAAACCCCCCATGTCCTGCACCCTTGGGTGTACAGTTTACACTCTGCTGAGGAATAGGCTGCCTCAGGCAACTACCTAATTACAAAGCCTTCAATCCACACCGGAAAAATAGAAAGAAAAAACATTCATCCTCCTTTCACTGTCGGTCTAACTTAAATTACAGGTTTTATTCACTGGTTTGAACCATTTTAACCAACAAGCTGTATCTCCTATCAGAGGGTCGATGAAACCTTGCTCACTTAACAGCTGCTGTGAACCACAGATGAGAAGCCTTTGCTTGGCCTCATGCTGACAGATGACTGTTAAACAAGTGGGAGAACAGCTTCTTAGTTCTGAAAGTCTACTTGGGATCATTAAGGGAAACCTCCCTTCTAACTGTGATACCAGACCATACTCTTATAATCAGATATTGCTGGTGTCTGCTGTCGGGAAGAATCAAGCACTCTGTGACCAATTGCATATCAGAGACTACAATACAACGCATTATCAGAAAAAAAAAACACATTTAAAAACACCGGTACCTGCAGCTTACCTGTGAGAAAGCTATTCCGAATGTTACGCTGGCGATGATGCCCATGTTGGTCTCGATGAAGGAGGTGACCAGCTTGTAGCAGCCCTGTGATGAGAGATAGACATTAAAGGATTCCATTCAGAGAGCTGCAGGACAATCAGTTCAACCATAAACGCCTGAGAACGGAGCAGTAATGCAGCATCCAAAATCTGGCTTCCCGAAAATAGCTTTGGAACACAGGCGCAGTTCAGATAATTCACAGAAACAAGATAATTCAGAAATGCAATTAATTCTTAAGCAATTTCCTAATTTGTTCTCTAGATCTGGTGATAGCAACACCATGCAAATTCTTTTCACAAGAGGACAGAGAGTGGCCAGTCGGTATTACGTGCGAATCAATTTACATTATTGAGAAAATGTATTGGTCCCCTTCCTGATTTCTTCTATTTTTGCTTATTTGTAAGAGTTAAAGGTTCCAAATTGTCCAAGTTATTTAAATATAAGACAAAAGACAACATGAGCAAACACAAAATGCAGCTTTAATGAGCATGATCATGTCATTTATTGAAGGTAAAGAGTTACTCAAAATCCATATCACTCAGGTGAAAAAATATTTGCCTCCTAATTTTAATAACTGCCTGTGCCATGCTAGACAGCAATAACTGCAATCAAATGTTCACAGCAACTGGCAATGAGTCTCTCTTGCACTGCCGTGAAGGAACTGCAACCCGCTCTTCTGTGCAGAGATGTTTTAATTAAGCCACATTGGAAGGTTGTCAAGCATGGACTACTAGTTTAAGGTCATTCCACAACAGCTCAATCATATTCAAGTCAGGACTTCGACTAGGGCACTCCAAAACCTTTATGTTGTTCCAAAAGGGTCATTCAGAGGTGGACTTGCTTGTGTGCTTCCATAGACTGTATAAAAAGATGGACGAAGCAACAATGACGTCACCCATTGGTTTCAGCATACCATTTAGGAAGCCTCGATTTTGGCAATTTGAACAGCGTAATTTTGTCATTTTGAAACCAGATGTGATTCCTATGGATGAGAGTGTGAATTGAAGATCCAGGGAGAAACAAGGGGTGGATCTACGGGTGGATCTGGCTGTATCAGACGAGGACCAGAGGATAGCCACGCCCCTAAAGCATATTCTGGCTTTATCCTTTACTCTAGTCTATTTGGGACCATAATTTACAAAACTGAACATCATGAGATATTGAGGGAGAATTGACAATTGCGATAGATCCCATAAAGTAATGTGGAAAATCATTATTGAAATAATAAAACAAGTGGGAAAGTAGGGTCATTTTCTCATAGACTTTTAAGGATTTAACTACTTTCTGCAACCATCGACATCGCCATGCGCTGACCATTAAATAGAATGCAAATTTTAGAGATTTCCACATTGGCCCCAGATTTCAGACCTGGGTGCTGCATCCATCTTTTTATACAGTCTATGACTGTGCCCAAACCACACACTTGCATGCTCCGAGTGCATATAGTGAGCACACATCCATCTTGGAGTGTGAGTCCAGACTGTAGTGCCGTAGTGCAGAGCACGGATAAAGTACCTAGATGTGCAGTCCGTTTGGGCAAAATTTGGAGCATTCATCAATGCAGACTTTGACTGTAAACAATCCCATCATTCATTTCGGGAAAAAGACATTTTGAAGCGAAGTGTGTCAGACGCTCAATGGCTGATGACAAGTATCTGCCTTCGAGTTCGAGTGGAGCCTCACCTGGGACTTTCTAAGAATGTAAGTAATTCACATTGCTGGCATTTCAAAAATAAATTACAGTTAATAACTGCTCTCTAAATGTGGCTGGTTAGTCAGTTTCATTCATTAATTTGGGGTTTTACAGCCACAGCTAACACTCTAGTTAGCTAGTGAATACGGGACTTTTTATCTTGGCTGTTCTTAGTTGGTGACTGTTGTTACCTAGCTAAATAGCCAGAAAAATATGGAAGTAAGTAATCGATTTTGACAGGCTAGCTGAGTCACATGATAAAAGCTTATAGCCAAGTTGTTTGCGATGTTCGTAGCTCAATTCCCTTGTGCTGCTGTAATGTTCTGGGTAATTAATAATAATAATACATTAAATTTAAAAGCGCCTTTCACAACACCCAAGGACGCTGTACAGGACCTAATAAGTTAAGTTAAAAAAGATACAATGAGAGAGAGAAAAAAAATAAATAAATAAAAGGGAAGCGTCAGGTGGAGTAGGCAGACCGGAACAGATGGGTTTTGAGTTTGGACTTGAAGGAGGAGAGAGAGTCACAGTTCCTGAGGTCTGGGGGTAAGGTATTCCAGAGTTGGGGGGCAGAGCGACTGAAGGCTCTGCCCCCCATCGTGCTGAGGCGGGCAGGGGGCACAGAGAGATGTATGGAAGAGGAGGATCTGAGGGAACGAGTGGGTATGATGACTTGCAGGAGATCGGACAGGTAGGGAGGGGCGAGGTTGTGGATGGCCATGAAGGTGTACAGGAGGAGTTTGTAATTTATGCGGTATTTCACAGGGAGCCAGTGAAGGCGCTGGAGGTCAGGGGTGATATGGCAGTGCGCGGGGGTCCTTGTGATGATGCGGGCAGCTGAGTTCTGGACCAGTTGAAGTTTGTGGAGAGTCTTGTGAGGAAGACCTGAGAGGAGGGAATTACAGTAGTCCAGACGGGAGGTAACGAGGCTGTGAACAAGGATGGCGGTGGTGTGGGGGGTGAGGGTGGGGCAGAGTCTGTTTATGTTGCGGAGGTGGAAGTAAGCAGTATGGGTAATGGTGTTAATGTGTGAGTGAAAGGACAGTGAGCTGTCAAGGATGACACCCAGACTCTTTACCTGGGGGGAGGGGGAGACTGGATAGCCGTCAATGGTGAGGAAAAAGCTGTAAACTTTGGAGAGGGTGGATTTGGTGCCAAGGAGGAGGACCTCAGTTTTATTGCAGTTGAGTTTTAGGTAGTTTGCAGTGAACCAGGTTTTCAGTTTGGAGAGGCAAGAGGTGAGGGAGGGGGGTGGGAGCGTGGAGTTTGGTTTGCAGGAGATGTAGAGCTGGGTGTCATCCGCGAAGCAGTGGAAGTGGATGTTTTATTTGCGGAAGATATTGCCGAGGGGGAGGAGATAAATGATGAAGAGGAGGGGGCCAAGGACAGAGCCCTGGGGCACACCTGTGTTGACTGGGGAAGATTTTGAGGAGAAGGTTTTGAGCTGGACAAACTGGGTGCGGTCAGTGAGGTAGGAATGAAACCAGTTGAGGGGAATATGGAAGAGGCCAATGGAGGCGAGTCTGATGAGGAGGATGGGGTGAGAGATAGTATCAAAGGCTGCGCTCAGATCAAGAAGGATGAGGATGGAGATGAAACCAGAGTCAGCTGCGACGAGGAGGTCATTGGTGATTTCCAATAAGGCAGTTTCAGTACTGTGACGGGGGCGGAAACCAGACTGAAAGGGCTCATAGAGTGAGTGGAGGGATAGATGGGATTGGAGTTGGGTGGCAACAATTTTTTCTAAGATTTTGGAAATGAAAGGAAGATTTGAAATGGGGTGGAGGTTATTGTAATTACTGGGATCAAAACCGGGCTTCTTAACTATGGGGGTGACAGCGGCAGTTTTGAAGAGAGATGGGACTGTTCCAGTAGAGAGTGAAGAGTGAATAATGGCAGAAATGAGGGGGAGAAGGTAGGAGAGGCAGGATTTAACAAGGGTTGTGGGGAGAGGATCGAGCTGGCATGTTGTGGGTTTAGATTGATTTATGAGGTTGGAGAGTTCGAGACTAGTGGGGATAAGAAAACTTGAGAAGAGATGACGGGAGGGGGGCAGTTCAGGTGGGGGGAGGGGTGGCGAGTTATGATGTAGTTGCTGGTGAATGGTGGGAATTTTCTGGTTGAAATAGTGCAGTATGGAGTTGCAGGTATCCGTGGAGTACAGGTGGGGGGGCAGGGAATTGGGTGGCTGGGTAAGTTTGGTCAGGACGGAGAAGAGGGTTCTTGGATTTCCTTTGCTGGATGAAATGAGGCCGGAGTAGAAGCTGGTTTTTGTTTGGGTGATTTGGTCCTTATATTGTTGGATATGGGAGGCGTACATGTCCTTGTGGATGGTGAGTACAGTTTTCTTATACAGTCGTTCAAGTTAGGGTTAGGGTTAGGGATTTCATGGATCTGAGCTCAGGGGTGAACCAGGGGGCAGTAGTGGTGAAGGAGACAGACCGGGTTTTCAGAGGGGCAAGGGAGTTGAGGGTGGTGGTGAGGCGGGTGTTGTAGAGCAAGACCAGTTCATTGGGATTTGAGAGGGAGTCCGGGGTTGGAAAACTCAATAATGGAGCAGAGGGTATCAATGTTGATGTCTTTGTTATTCCTAAATGAGATAAGATGGGGGGATTTGATTGCAGAGAGGCGGAGTGATGCATTGAAGGTGAGGAGGAAATGGTCCGTAACAGGAAGAATATCAGCAGTGGGCTTGGAGGGGGTGAGACCAGAGCTGCAGACTAAGTCCAGTGTGTGACCTTTAGTGTGGGTTGGGAAGTCAATGAGCTGGTGAATGCCAAAACCATCCAGGCAAGATGTAAAGTCTCTGGTGAGGGTCAGAGAGGCATTGTCCATATGCATGTTAAAATCCCCCAGCAGAATTAAATTAGGTGAGAGAGTGGAAAGACGGGTGAGTAGGGTTGACAATTCACTGATAAAATCACTGTGAGGCTTGGGGGGTGGTAGATTGTGGCATTGACGGTAGGAAAGGATCCAGGAAACTTAAAAACAAGGCATTCAAATGTGCTGGATTCTGGCACGGAGACGGGGAGGACTTTCCATTTCTCGCGGTGAATTACCGCGAGACCTCCTCCACGGCCGTTGCCACCTCGCTAATCTTACTCGTTTGACAACCCATACCTGTACTTCGACTACCCAGGCTGCTGGCGTGCTTGTTATACACAATAAGAGCAAGACACCATAAGACGGTCGTAAGTACAGGAAAGCGCATTCTTTATTTTATAATTTTAAGTAAGGCATTAGTTGAATATTGTTGAATATATAATAGCCATTTCTTATCTTGTAATAGAAACTGCCATTCTTTAGATAATTATTTACCGGTCATATATTCCTGAAATTGTGTAGTATGACGTTATCTCCTCTGGTTTCATTTCACGTAAGTTCTCTTTTGTTTAATGTGATTTCTTTTTGTCTCCAACAGCTGATTTTATATCCAGCATGAGGGACTGATTATGAAAAGAAGGGCCAATATGTGCATTGTTATTGCCCCAATTTGTTTTTACATATATGACAGCAAGGGATGACAGACACAATTTTAAAACTTAAACACATTTAATTAAACAAACACCTTTAACTAATCTATACTCTTCCAAAAAAGAAACTATACATTGTTGTTAGCATCAATTTATTATACATGAAATGTTTTGACAAATGTGGAAAACATATTGAAAAGAAAGTGTAATCAATAATTCAATATTTGTGTAGTTTCTTTTTTGGAAGAGTATACCATCTACTCTACTGACCAAGATTGATAAATACAAGAACAAAAATATTTACAGTCCCTTTGGTTGGGTTGCTTGGTGATGTCCTGGGTGAGGAAAATGCTCCAACACAGGCAAAAATCCACAAGAAACTTCACAGGTCTTGAACAGAATGACCGGTCTGGTCACATGTATCCTTCTCCTTCCAATTTCTCCTACTCCTCCACTCTCAATTTTCCTCCTTATATAGTCTTTTGCAGACCCCTCCCCACATTTAGACCTCTTTTTTTAAATTCTCTGGGACTTGTCCCAGACATGCCCAAACCTAGCTCCAGTCTGGGCTTAACATAAGAAAGGTCAATACTGCCATCTAGTGGCTTCTATTCGCATTACAGCATAATTAAATTGAAAACATCAGCATGATCTTACATCGGCAGAAAATGCCGTTTCAATGTGCTACATTTGTAATAAGTGGTCTTGAAGTCTGCAGGTAACGTGTTGAGGGCTGAAACCAGCTCTACCTTCTCTGCCTCAGGTGCTGTCCATATGTCTCCAGCAAGAGGACGGCCTCGGCGTTTGGGGAGTGCATTTTCAAAGTTCTCAGTGCCTCATTAGAAATGTCAGGGCCCTTGGAATTCTACCAATGAATTGTGGAGCTACTGTGAGCCTTGTTAATGATGAAAAAATAGCGATTTCTTTGCATGGCAACGCTATGCCCAATTCACTACCATTGTAACCCTGTCGGGAGCTTTGGCTAAAAAAACCATGTATTTCGAAATGTTGCGTGCGTACGGAGGTGAGGTATTCAACAAAAGTTAGTACTCGTTATATTTCAATACCCCCAAGTCAATTTCACACCGGGATTCTCCTTTAAGGCCATCATCTTGTGCATGGCATGAACTAACCCGTGTATTGTGCTGTGGGGGGACAGCAAACATTTCTGACACAATTATTTGATTACCTACCGACGAGCAAGTGCACAAATTCTGAAACTGTATGGCCCCAGCCATACATCATACTAGGTAGCATCCCACTAGGCATGTGAATTACCGTTTTGTTCATCTTTTATGTTGCAGTGTTTCTCTTATTCATATTTGAAATGAATAGAGAGTTTCCTAAAGTTCTATCTTTGTTTTTCCTGACATCTTGTGGTTCGAATCGGAAACTAGTGGCCAATTTCAAATATTTACGTGGTGGGGAAAATTACTGAATAATAAATTGTGTCAATGACACTGATGAATGCATGAATAATTAGTCGCGTGAAATTTTATTCCAGTTTTGTAGTATCAGTTTAAGCATATTTGAAGAAGCTAGCTGATGTCAACCACAGTAAACAGGCTAGCTAGCAGCACTGACCTCACAACCGACATCTGTGCTGACAAGCAGGGATGTCCCTCACAGCACAGAGCCCTTGCAGCAGCTCTCGAACTGGCTGGCCTTCGTCGTGTCCATTTAGAGTGTTTATCCCTACCGCCAAACCATTTTTTTCCCCATTTGCAAAAAAAAAAAAAAGACGAAAACGAGCATAGCGATAGAAAAATACTGGTTCCACATTTCATGTCCATCTGCTGGTTAATAGGAAAATAATGTGCGCCAACACTGGTGTTTACAAAGCAAGGACGTTGCTTTATTATGTTGCTTGTTTACTGAATATCCGAAGCAGCACTGAATATCCTTCTCTTCTTTTCTTCTGATGAGCGGAATGAAAAAAATGAGAATTCAACTGACATGCCAAGCTATATCAGCTAGCTAATTATATATAGATCTACATTGAACAAATAATTTAACAAAGATTTAACCACGTGCCCTCGAGCGACAAAGAAAAAAAAGTTTTAGGTAATGGGTCAGATGTCAGCACGAAGTGCGAGTGCATTCCACAATGCTCAAAAAGTTCCGTGCTACCATACTTACACACTCCCGAGTCTACACTTCCACGCCATGACTGGAGTTTGCACTCAGAAGCACTGTAGTGCAGAGCACGCAAGTGTGCGGCTTGAGACACAGCTTTTGTGTGCTTCAGATCTTTGTCCTGCTGCATTGCCCAACAGCCCTCGAGCTTTAGGGATGTAGCGATATAATGGCAGCCATGTCTTCCAAAAAATTCTCTTTTGACTCATCAGGCCACGAAAGTCTTGGGGGTCATCAAAATATTTTATGACGAATGTGAGACAAGCCTTTCTGTTCCTTGTGGTTGGCAATGGTTTTTGATTTGCAGCTCTCCCATCGATACCATTTTTGACTGATCTTGACCAGTCTCTGTTTTACTGTGGAATCATGAACACAGACCTTCACTGAGGCAAGTCAGGCCTCCAATTATTAAGACATTTGTCTGGGTTCTTTTGTGACCTCCTTGATGATTCATCGATGCACTCTTGCAGGAATTTTGCATGCCAGCCACCTGGGAAGTTCTCACTTCGTAGACAATGGCTCTCACGGTGGTTTGCTGGACTACAAAAGCTTTAGAAAAGGCTTTGTAACCCTTGCCGGACTAGATGTCAACAATTTCTGTTTCTCACCGGTTTTTGAATTTCTACTGATTGCAGCATTGTTTGCTGCTTTTTCGCTTTATAATGCCAGAGAGGTTTAATTTAAGTGATGTTCAGATTCAGCAGGGCTGGCAGCAATCATGTCAGGTAGTGTCTAGTTCAACTGAACCAACTTATCAAACTTGTTGAACTGTGAGTCAGTAAGAAGGCAGTTACTTTTCAGGCTGGGCCAAGCAGGGTTTGATATTTTATTCCTTCAGTAAATGAATAAAAAAAAAAATCTGAATTTTGTGTTCACTCCAGTTATCTTAGTCTAATGTTAAAATTAGATTGATAAGAAACATTTGAGAGAGATAGATATGCAAAAATAGAGGATATCGGGATGGGGTTAATACTTTTCTACAGCACTGTAATTTATTGTGGTTGAAGATTAAATAATCCAATCACTGCAGAATCAATCAGTGCAGTGTATTCACAAACAGTCCAGGGACAGTTCCTGCCTCTTGACCTTGTAACCGAGGCCCCAGCCCTCGGCGACCCTGCAGGAAGTGAGCTCAGTAATGCCTGGATAGATGGACAGCTACGGAGAGGGCAACATTGGTGATACACCTGCTGCAATTTAACCGAAAGATGTTTTTCTGCAGATTGAAGAGTGAGTTTGATTAGGCTCATGTGCCACTTCAACTTTACACATGATGGTCATGTTTTATGTAGATGTAACATTTAAAGGGGAGTCACACACCTGCTGGTGCACTTTGCTGGGAGCGATGGTGGCGTTACGGAGATCCAGGGGGCTGCAGTCAGACAGATTATAGCAGCAGCTGGCCGGGATCCCGCTGGTCGGAAAGTAGAGACTGTTAAACCAGCTGGTGTAGTTCAGCACCCCACAGCAGCGCAGCTGCCAGTGACAAAAGGAGAGAACGATTATTTTCACCAGCCAATCGTTTTTTTTATCTCTAATGGATGTTCATGCTGAACAGTAATTACGAATATGCAGAATACATAATCAACTCGAGCATTATTGCCACCTTTCATAAGAATAAATGACTTATAAAATAAATACGCATGCCAACTCAAATTTTCAACATTATTTTCATAATGTTGAAACCACAATGTCATTACAATGTGGTGGTGATAGCATATGGAGAAAATATTTCTTAATATATATAAATATTTATTACTGAGCAAAAGCTTTATCACCGTACATTTCCTAAAATCTGGCTCTAGATGTTTACTTTGTTTTCCGCATTAGTGTTGCAGAAGATAAAAAGAATATTTGAAATTCCAAATGCCAATTCGAAAAATAGTTTTATAAATAAAATAATTGTATCTCATTAAAAGCAGTTGATACAGATAATACAGGAGTGACAGACGGACGCCGCGGACTGACAGACGGACGCCGCGGACTGACAGACTGACGCCGCGGACTGACAGACTGACGCCGCGGACTGACAGACTGACGCCGCGGACTGACAGACTGACGCCGCGGACTGACAGACTGACGCCGCGGACTGACAGACTGACGCCGCGGCAGCGCGGACTGACAGACTGACGCCGCGGCAGCGCGGACTGACAGACTGACGCCGCGGCAGCGCGGACTGACAGACGGACGCCGCGGCAGCGCGGACTGACAGACGGACGCCGCGGCAGCGCGGACTGACAGACGGACGCCGCGGCAGCGCGGACTGACAGACAGAAGCTGCAGTGTCGCACAGTGACAGACTGACGCTGCGGTGGCCCACAGTGACAGACGGACGATGCGGCGGCGCGGAGTGACAGATGGATGCTGCGGTGGCGTGGAGTGACAGACGGGAGCTGCTGCGACTCGCATTAGCGACTCAGTGTGCTGCACCATGTTCACTGACTGCAGAGGACTGAGGCAGGAAAAGAAACGATAAACGATTCAAACTGAAGGCGCCCGACGCCGCTGACGCTGCATGTGTGAAATTATCATGGGGATCAAATCTTCCAATTAGGCTGCAGAATGCAGATCATGCGGTGGGGGTACCCCGCCTCCCCTCCGGTTTCCCCTCGGTGCGACTCACGCTGCGCTGCACATTGTCCACAGCCCGGCTCTTCTCATCCTGACCATTATAGTTCTGCACAGCATCGCTGTAGGTCCTCAGGAAGGTGCCTTTTATCTGGGGAGAGACACACGACTGCATATGACACTCAGCTCAGGAGCATCACATCCAACACTAGAATTCAGATGAGCCACAGAGGCAACGCAGGAATACTCAAATAATCCAGATCCTAAATACAACTAAATGTTTTATTACAAAATGTATTACATACATGATCACTCATTCATCTCATGCGTAGTCTTTGCAAAAAAATGATCTCTCGCAGATCTGGAGCTAAATGAGCTGGTGTTACGATGGTGAAACATATGGCCCAACTCAAATGAATCTTGGGTACCCATAATTCAGTGCGAGGCCTGAAGGCTCGAACACACCTCATGACGAAAAACAAAGCCCGAGATGCCTGCCACCAGCTCAGCGAGAAACACTAGGGACAGGAACATGGCGTACTGCAGAGAGAGAAAGAGGACACAACATCAGATGAATTCCTGTGAAATAAACACAACACTTCCTGTTCCGTCTGTGATGCGCCTGCATCACCCTTCATCAGTCCCCAAACCTCTGCTCACTCAGCCATTTAATATTAGTCGATAACAATCGCTTTCAGCGGTCCTGTCCCCGGGATCCTCCTAACCGTGCCACACTGATGACGTGTTCGGAATATGATTAAATGCTAAATGTAACTGAATTACATCAGCTAAGGGACTGAGGGTGCATTCTTTAACAACACTGACTCGGGGCGAACTCAGGAGCAGATGGGAAATCAGATCCTCAAGTTTATGAAGGAATTTCTGAGGGTTAAACAATCCAGCTCAGAGTCAATCACTACACCAGCAGTGCAGAGGGAACAATCCGAATTGTGATCAGGATGCAGCCTGAGGGCCGCAAGCGAGACAGAGAGAATGTAACAATCAGACAAGATCAGAATCATAAATCAGAAATCCAACTGAAGCAAAAACAAGAATATCACAATACGCAGGGGATCAGGCAAACCTGAAAATCCGAGGACATAAAGAATCAGTACCGATATTAACACACTGGAAAATGCAAGGCTTATAAGCAGACTGTGAAGGCAACAAACTCATGAACACGAAGTGCAAAACTTGAGGAATATAAAGGGGAGAAACTAACAGGGGCTCAAAATAAAGCAGGTGCAGGTGAACCGGGAAGCAGGACTGGGGGCGAGGCTACAAACAAGGGCATGAAATGAATCAGTTAACAAGCAGAACGGGGAGGGAGAGCAAAGACAAACACATGAGCGCAATCACACAAGGAAAGGAAGTACTAAACACAGTCAAGGCACAGACAATATAAAACATGAGAATAAACTGAAAACAAAATACTGAACAGAAAAATAAATGCAGATCTCACACACTAACAAACACCCAACTCTAGCAGCGTCTTACCAGCTTCAGCATCCACGGGCTGCCGCGGCAGGTGGCGAAGCAGCCAAATAGACCAAAGACAACGATGGCCGTGCCAGTCCCAATCAGCACATAGGGAGCGTTGGTCGAGTTGTCAGCAATCAGGGAGATGTACGGCCCCAGCATCAACTTTCCCCATACTCCCACCGCCAGGAGGATCAGCCCTGTGATCTGCACACAGCCATGGAGGGGGACATTAGAAAATTCTGCAGCTCACAGTTTCACTCAGTATATCACTAACCCCTCAAACTCAGCAGTATCCTTCATTATACACAAACATACAATATCTAACTGGCCCACAATTACAGAAATAAAAGCCTAATTACAGCAAACCACTGATTCAAAATCTACATCTCTTATGAGGAAGGGGAAACAAAATCAGATAAAATGAAATAATGTCTGGCCTTGAAAACCAATGCACAGCGGCAAACTACCAGATTTTCTGAATATTGGAGTAACAAGACCCAAGAGCCTCCATTACACCATAATGGCTCAGAAAATATCCTACTGGCTAGCACAAAAATCAGGACTTCTGGGAAAACAAATGAGAGCTTACACTGCACTGAAATATAAATATGGGACCAATGGCCCTAAAACTAATCCAATCGTCCAGCATTTCTGAGAAAAGCTTTTCAGTCACTCAACAGTATATGAATACAGCATACTAAAATATTCGAAGTGACTCTGGTCACCAGTTTCAAAGGCGATGACTGAAAGCTTATCCCATAAGTAAATGGGAAAATTTCCATTAGAAAAAAAATTCCTTAAAAATCAACAAATTAAAAATTTTCAAAATTGTTACCAGTCTTGGTAGAAATTTCCCCTGGGAAGGTCCAAGCCAAATTTGAAGTAAATCGGGCATGTAGTTTCAGAGAACATGATTTCTACAGTGCATCCATTAAGTTACATTTCATAGGTCATTCTTGTATTCTTAGAGTCAACTAAAAAAAAAAGCTTTAAATGCATCATGCTGATCATTCTGCAGTGCCTGTGCGTGACTCTCTTGAGGTCCTGGCCCCGCCCTCCAGAGAACCCCAGTGTGCTGCGATTGGTCAACTTGACCACTCATATATATTACATCGCAGGGGACTTAGCTGATGCCCTTATCCAGAGTGATGTACAAAAGTGCAAAAGTTCGGTACAAAAGTGCTGAGCTCCAAGGAGGCAATTTATGTGCCAATAGCTCACTCACTTGTGATTGGTCAACTACTTTGCGCGTGCCTTGCAAATGTCACACCCCTTACCATAAACAAATGAGTGCTCCAGAGTGTAAATGAGCTTTAGAAACAAAGTAGCTTGTGGGTCTAACCGGCTTGATTCCAGGGCATGCCAAACTATCTGCTTGGCACAAAAATTAAGTTGTTGACGTCACCAATGTTATGCCCCAGGCCAAGGGGAATCCTAGACAACGTGATAAGTGCCCACCCCCCAACCCCCTTCCCACTTTGATGAAAGCCAGCAGCACAGGACAAATCAGGCTCAAACAGCAGTTTAAAGGGGCTATGTCAATAGCTGGGCAGGCACTGTTTGGTCACAAACCTTAGCTTTTCCTTGGGCCTCAGGAAAGTCCAGCATTTGCCATTACAAAGGGGGAGCGCAACAATCTGAGGGAATCCACCTTTCTTCCATGTCATCTGCGCAAAACATTTATAAAGGAAGAGTGCTGCAGTATTAGGCAATGTTGTGGGAAAGAAGTTTTGGTCATTTTTAACTTCCCAAGGCCAAAATACGGCTTTGAGGAATCCAAATGTGAGACAAGGCATTAACGGCAGGCTAATACTTTCACCCGATCATCCTTTCAAAACCAGGAAGGCATGAGGAGACCGACACCTAAGACATTGAGGAGGAAGTATTCAGAACTCGGCCAAGCCTCAAAGACCTGTTTGTACAGCAGTGATTCAGCGTTTGCCGGCCATCTGCTCTCGCTGGAGTTACGGAGAGGACAGCTGAGCTTGGACACATTTCCATAGGCAACCGCACTGCTGGTGCTTGTGTAGTATATGCAGTCGCGATATTAATATTCTAAATCCCTTTTCACTTACAAAACCCCCAAAGTATAGTTTTGCCCCCTTTTGAAATCATTCCGGCAAATAAAAAGCGGAGTTTGCATATGGAAATGTCTGGCTTTGAAAGGATGATCGGGTGAAAGTATTGATCTGCCGATAATGCCCCGTCTCACATTTGGATTCCTCAAAGCCATATTTTGACCTTGGGAAGTTAAAAATGACCAAAATTTCCTTTCCACAACATTGCCTAAAAATGCAGCACTCAAACCTTTTGCATAGATAGCTGCCGGATAGCTGACTCGGTTAAGGCACTGCGTTGCAGTGCAGAAGTGACTATTACGTTGCGGGTTTGAGCCCCGATCGTACCAGAGGTCGGCAGCTTTTTCAGCGTAGCGCAAAATTGGCCATCGCGCAACAGGGTTTCAAATTGGGAAGGGACTGCCGGGTAAGGGAAAACAGCTTTGTTCGTTGCTCAAGCACCTCCTGTTGGCCAGACGGGCGCTCGTCAGTAAGATTCTAAGTCTGTTCATGTCCGGGTATCCTCCGCCCTCATTCTGAACTTGAAGATTCAACCAATGAGTGTATAAGAAGCAGTGGCTGACAGGCGCGTGCTTTGGAGATGAGGCATGTTAAGGAACCACTCGCAAGAGATCGTAATCCAAAAATCTTATGCCTTAATTGGAGTCCGGGTCAAAGCCAAAATACACAGTGCCAACTTGCCAAGCCACAATACGAAATCCAAAAACAGTATCGACAAGACAGGGGTCAGAACAAGTAAGACAGATGGGCAGAGGTACAAAAACGAGGCAAAAAAGTCGTAGTCGATGGGCAAAGCCAATGATCATACACAGGGCATCCAAACACAGAACTCGTGGTCATACAAAAATAGGTCAAAATCCAGAAAGGCAAAACAGTACAAAAAGGGCAATGGCAAGAATCAGGGTCGGACTATCCCGTAGATGAAAAACAATAATCACAGGCGTACAGGGAGCTCGGCACAATGAAAATTGAATTGAAATTCAACGTTCTGACAAGAGCTGAGAGTGAAAAGACTTGTAATATACACACAGGAATGGTCACATGTTATACAGAGATCAGCTGTGGGGAATGAGGCTAATTACATCGGGAGAATCACATGAGGGAAACCCTTACCACTGGCGAAAAATTGAAAATTGGCGAGAGACGAAATACGGACGGGAATCACACAGACAGCCTATGACATTTAAACAGCTCCGGTCCAGGAGTTCTACGTGCACAGATAACAGGAGCAGGAAAGTAATTAAGCACGTGCGAGAGATTCTCGCTGAACACAGGGAGAGGACGGCGGGAAGCAAAGGGGCGGAGAATACAACAGGGCGACTGCGAAGAGGGAATTAGTCTATTAGTAGCGGTGCGGTTTTTAAAAACTTAAAATAGAGTGCTCATTAGTAATTTAGTAATCGAATCTATATATACACACATGGTTAGTTGTGTTAGTGTACTATAATACAAATGTTAGTCTCGTTAGTAATCAGAACAGAGGAGTGAAGGGAGAAAACGAGATACGAGGAAATGTTTTTAACACCAGACTGCCTTTAAAGCTCCCGAAGTCAGTGAGCACGCAGACAGGGAAGACGGACTGAACCAACTAGATCACAAGACAGGGGAGACAAGTGCAATGGAACTGAAACATGGAATGAACCAAAAACCAGAATATTACAAAAACCAAAAAGAACAAATAAAAGGCAATAATCATAAACACAAAACCAGCACATAAAAAAACCCCAGAATCATGACAGGAGAGCCATGAACTGTCTTCACTATCCTGAGTTGGCAGCAAGGGGTTGCATATGAGCAAGACTTGTACATAGTTCACTAATTGGGCATTCCAGCCTCGGGTGGGATTGGAGATGCCAAATTAAAAAAAAAATATATATATATATTTTGCACAGATGAATGACAGAAAGCTGGATTCCTTTAGATTGCCGCGCTCCCCCTTTGAAATAGCGAATGCTAGACTTTCCTGAGGCCTACGGAAAAGCTAAGTTTTGCAATCAAACTGCGCCTGCCCAGCTATTGACATAGCCCCTTTAAAGTCAAGCTGAAACGGTATTTCGAGAGTATCTAACTTCCGTATCGTGATGTATTTCTGAGCGAAACAGCATAGACAGGCGGGACATAACGTTGAGCGGAATTTGATTTGACAGTTGAAAAGAGGGTGGACACCGACGGGACAGCAGTGTCCATCAGGGAGAGAGAGACGAAGCCCAGCCTGAGCTCCATGTAGCTGCTGAAGCAGTCCGCTGTAAACTGCCCTGCGCATAATCAGGAGCTTCACAGATACCACTTTCCTCAAAGTGAATAAATTCTAGCCAGCGGGTCTGTAGCCACGGTATTTTGGGGAAACGAAACAAAGTTTGAGGTAGCGAACACCCAAAGATGCACCGACATACCATGCCAGCAAGCTAACGAATGAATCTTAGCTCTGTGCCACTAAAAGTTTAAGATTGATTGACGGTTGGATGTAGAGATATTATTGGTTGAAATTGGTTGGTACGAGCTTACACAAGCACAAGGCATATTATGTTTAACATGAGGAAAACATGAATGGATTTGGATATAAGAATACAAAGAAACTGATTTTTTGTAATTTTTTTGTAATTCATGGTTAAATAGATTCACAATGACCGGGGATGTGATCTAAATGGGCTAAAAAGGCGTTTTTCATTTCAGCTCGACTTTAATAACCTTTTGAGGTGAGCAATAGCCAAGACAATTAACAAAATTGCCTAATACACCCTGAACTTCCCTAAAAGAAAACTAAAACACATAAACCAGACAACAACTTCCTTACCTAACTCCTACCAAACAAAAACATGCGCAATTCAGGTGCTTTGTATACAGTGCGTCTATTTACAACTTATTACAAATTGAAGGGAGACCAACAAATCAAAACTTAAGAATTGAACAACACACCACACAAATGGCTCAAACAGGTCGCAGAAACAGATCACCAAAGGACAGACTGATGCTGGACGTGATGGGAAAAGATAGAACAGGCTGCAGCAGCTGAACTTTTAAAGTGGTGAGTTTGCAGTGGTCCAATCAGGAGACACAATTCCATTATAATGGTCCAGTCTGGCGGCAGAAATTCCATCCGAATGGTCCAATCAGCAGCAGCCTTGCATCACCTGCATAACACCTGACACAAAACCACCCATAGACACAACCGACACGCTTCAGGGGAGAAGACAGAGTTCTGGCCCAGGGTCCGAACACCAATTGATGAAAAAAATGGTCAGAAGCTATCAGGCCATAACAGGCAGCTCAGGAGCAGTCTGTTTTATGGCAGAGAGCGCCCTCTGGAGGCGCAGAACGTTTACATGCACAAAACTAAATGACTCACACTATGACATAAAATAATGAAAACCATAATAGCTGCACTTCAAAGATTTTAGTAACGAATAAAAAAATTCAATCACAATTATGACGCCAGATGCCGCCTGATCACAATAGGTCACAACCTATTGGCTGGAGAGCTAAAATGTCCAGCAAGAACAACCTCCAGGCAAAAAATTCAACAAAACACATAATGTAGAAAAACTATTCTACAAATGGCATCTGTGCAGTTCTCTCACCATTCAACAGTGGCCCCATTATGCGTACATACACACACGTACACACACATACAGATACACATATACACACATACACATACACGTACACACATACACACATATACACAAACACGTACACGTACACATACACACACATATACATGTACACATACACACACATACACATACACGTACACATACACACACACATACACGTACAAGTACACATACACACACACATATACACATACACGTACACATACACACACACACATATACACATACAAACACACATATACATATACACGTTCACATACATATACACATACACACACACATATACACATACACGTTCACATACATACACACGTACACACACACACACATACACATACACGTACACATACACACACACACATACACAGACACATATACACATACATGTACACACACACACAGATACACATACACACACACACGTAAACACACATACACATGCACACACATATATATACACACACGTACACATACACACACACATCCACACACACACACACACATACACACACACATATACACATACACATACACTTTCACACACACATACACACACGTACACAAACACACACACATATACACGTACACACACATACACGTACACATAAACACACAAACACGTACACATACACACACACATACACGTACACATATACACAAACATACACGTACACACACACACACACACATACTTGTACACACACATACACACACGTACACATACGCATACACACACACATACACGTACACACACACACATACATACACACACATATACATACATGTACACATACACATAAACACACACATACACGTACACATACACATTTACACACAAAGAAAAATGATCAGACAGTTCAAGCAACTAGCAGAGATGAGTGCAGTCAATAATTGTAGGAGGGAGGTGTTTCTGTCAGACAAAAAACTGCTGAGTGGTACACAGTCAATCTACAACTGCAAATACCAGCAGAGGGCTCTACCATCTACCACAATCTACTTCAGCCTGCTTCCACTGCAAACCAGATAATGGCCACGTTAGGTCACCGCCCAGAAATTAAGAGGAAGCAATTAGCAAAGAAAAAAATATAATTGCACAGCTGCTCATGATTCTATAGCCTTTCTAGACAGATCAGAAATATAGAGATGGAGTGCCAAAACTTTGTCAGAGTTTTACTTGTCTGCACAAAATAAATAATTTAATGCATAATGATGGGTAACTCAGAGAGAGTTAAACAGCCCCAAGCATCCACTCCAAGATGAGCTTTAAGCAGGAGATCGTTCCAATTAAAGGCAAGTTGCCTGTGGCAGGGAGCAGTCAGTTCCTCTCCATTCTGACCGATCTGGGTGGCAGTTTATTCATTCCAGTGCCAGAGTCCTCATCTTTTATTCAGCAGCAGCTTCTGCCTGTAATTTCAGGGAGAGCTGATAGAAATGGAGGGAATCGGAGCCTTCGCACTGTGTGTTCCTCTATACAGTGCTGTGAGAAAATGTTTGCTCCCTCGCACACAGCTCCTATTTTTGCATATTTACTGCACTTAAAAGTTTCATATCATCAAACAAGTTTCAATAGCAGACAAAGATAGCCCAAGTAAACAGAAAATGCAGTTTTAAAACAATAATTACATTTATTAAAGGAAAAGAGGTATCCTACTCTACTTGACTCTAAGTGAAAAAGCAATTGCCCCTTAGTTCCTAAATCGTCCAGTTAAAAAATTCAATTGACGGTTGGACTCATTTCACAAGATAAACCCTGGTATGATTACTGCCTGCCAAGTCAAATCTAAGCATCACATAAATAGAACCTGTCAATGTGAAGTCAGTACAAAGCAGCACATAATGCCACGATATAAAGTAATTCAGAAACGAAGGAGAAACTAAGTCATAGGTATCGACCAGTCTGGAAAGAGTTAGAAAGTCATTTATAAGACTCTGGGATTGCAGTACACTGAGAGCCATTATCTACAAATGGAGAAACTTGGAGCAGTGGTGTACACTGCAGGGAGTAGTCGACCCACCCAAATTCCTTCAAAAGTGCATTGACAACTCATCCAGGTCACAAAGAACCCAGAACAACATCTAAAGAACTGCAGGCCTCACTTGCCTCAGAGTTCAGGATTCTACAATAAGCAAGTGTCAGGGAAAAAATAGCATCCATTTGAGAGCCGCAAGGTGAAAATCCCTGCTGACCAAAAAGAGACGAAAGGCTCATCTTACATTTGCTAAAAACATCTTGATGACCAAAAAAACTTTTGGGAAAATATTCTGTAAACTGGCAAGTCTAAAGTGGAACTTTTTGAAAGACATAGGTCCCATTACATCTGGCGTAAAGCAAACACTGCATCATGCCAACAGTCAAATGTGGTGGAGGGAGGGTGACCGTCTAGGGCTGCTTTGCTGCTTCAGGACCTGCCATTAATTGATAAACCAAAAATTCTGCTCCACCACAAAATCCTGAAGGAGAATGCCCGGCCATCAGTTCATGACCTCTAGCTCAGCGCAGTTGGGTTGCGTAGCAGGACAATGATCCAAAGCACACAGGCAAGTCTACCTCTGAGTGGCTTAAGAGAGACAAAATGAAGGTTTTGGAGTGACCGGACCTGAATCTCATTGAGATGCAGTGGCATAGACTTAAACAGGCAGTTCATGCTTGATAATCCTCCAATGTTGCTGAATTAAAACAATTCTGCACTGAAGAGTGGGCCAAAATTCTGCAGACAGTGATGTAAAAACTCATTGCCAGTTATTGTGAACGGTTGATTGCAGTTGTTGCTGCCAAGAGAGGCACTAGCAGTAATTAGGTTTAGGGGTAATCATTTTTTTTCTTGGGTGATATAGATTTGAAATATCTATTTTCCCCTAATAAATGAAATGATCGTATAAAAGCTCTGTTTTGAGTTTACTCACGCTGCATTTGTCTTAAAAATATCTGGATGCTCTGAAACATCGAAATATGACATAAAGCAAAAATAGAAGATACCGGGGAAGTGGGGGCAAATACTTTATCGCAGCCCTGTATCTGTCTCAGCAGAGTGCTGATCCAGGGTCAGTTCTTAGCTTAAGTCAGTAATGTTGGGGTACGGACACAGAGCTCTGATACTGGCACTGCTGCTATGAGATGCTACATAATTATGGGCAGAGATTTTATTCCTCGCAGAAATGATGTTGAGGAATTGGACGCTCTGCACCAGAAGCTTATTCTGAAGAAGCAGCTGGGAGGGCGACAGGAACCCAGAACCAAAATAAACAGAGATATGGCGCCATGATGGGCAGACATTGCGAAACATTATGAGACTGAGCAAGTTTTCGTTGCATGTAGGTCACTGTATACTGCCATGATATTGTCACTGTTCAAGACCAGAAGATGTTCTTGGGAACAAAATGTACTGCGTAGTCCTTCCATTCATTCTATTATCGACCGGTATATGGAAACTAAACATTTCACCCTTTGTGACAGTAGGTTGGAGGCAATTAATAACAGTCAATAACAGTGAAATTCAGCCAAAACATACAAGTCCAATTCCTAAATAGTTGGGACACAGTGCAAATCAGGGGTCTCAAACCCTGTTCCTGGAGAGCTAACATCCTGAAACGTGCCAGAGCTTCTTTTATTCCTGTTGCCATTGAGAAGCTTAATTTGCTTGTCTAATCTGGCAGTCTGTGAGATTTCGATTTTATGTTCTGCTTAACCCTGACTTTTAATTATTATTTATTATTTTTCCGTGATCTTGCCCGAGTATGCATTATTCATTATTATTTATTTTACCTACTGTATCGCACTTACTTGATTTGATGCACTTTACACACAGTGCTTGAAACGTTCCAGCCTCAGACTCAGTTGAAGTGGTTGAACTATCCTGTGTTTCACTTGAACAGTGGATTCCCCCCTATGTTGTGTCTCTGTTATTGCTTTGTGTACTTGTGTCTTGATGGTTGCTGCTGATCTAATTTCCCTTGGGATAATAAAGTTGAAAGTTGAGTTGAAAGTTATCACTCCAACCAAAGCAAACCCCACCTGTTTTCCTAGTTACAGCTAATGAAGTGAATCAGGTGTGTTGAATTAGGGTTGGAGTAGAAACCTACAGGATGGAAGATCTCCAGGAACAGGGTTGGAGACCCCTGGTGTAAATTGTGAATAAAATCAAAACGCAATGATTTTCAAATCACACCAGCCATTATTTTATTAACAATAGAACAGACAACATAGCAAATGCTGAAAATGAGAATTTGACAGTTTTATCCAAAAAAACGAGCTTGTTTCAAATTTGATGGCTGCTACAGGTCTCAAAAAAGTTGGGACAGGGGCCTGTTTACCATGGTGTAGCATCCCTTCTTCTTTTTAACACAGAGTGGAGGCGTCTGGGCATTGAGGAGACAAGTTTCTTGAGTTTAACCATTGGAATTTGATCCCACTCTTGTTTAATACTGGCTTTCAGCTGCTGGAGACTTTTGGGTCTCCTTTGTTGGACTTTTTTTAAATTATGCGTCAAATGTTTTTAATCGGCGAAAGATCAGGACTGCAGGCAGACCAGTTCAGCACACGGACTTTTCTACTACAAAGCCATGCTGTTGTCATAGCTGCAGTATGTGGTTTTGCATTGTCCTGCTGAAATACACAAGGCCTTCCTTGGAATAGGGAGTGATGCAGTGGCATCTGAGGGCCCGAAGATCATGGGCATCCAGTAAACGTCTTTGGCCTTGTCCCTTACGCGCAGAGATTTTTCCAGTTTCTCTGAATCTTTTTAATGATGTTACGCACTGTCAATGATGAGACCTTCAAAGCCTTTGTAATTTGACTGAGGAACATTGTTTTTAAAGTATTCCACAATTTTTTTTCGCAAACCTGCACGGGTTGAAGAGCCTCAGGCCATCTTTACTTCTGAGAGACTCAGCCTCTCTAAGACATCCCTTTTATAGCCAATCATGTTACACACCTGATGCCAGTTAACTTAATTACATGCAAAATGTTCTTTCAGTTGATTCTCTTATATATTAACTGCTTTTTCAGCCCTTTTTTGCCTGTGCCCCAACTTTTTTGGGACCTGTTGCAGCCAGATAATTTGAACTTAGCTCATTTTGTGGATAAAAATGTAAAATGTCTCAGTTTCAACATTTGAAATGTTATCTATGTTCTATTGTACATTATATACTGGCTCATGTGATCTGAAAGTCATTGCATTTTGATTTTATCCACAATTTGCACTTCGTCCCAACTATTTCGGAATTGGGATACATCATCAAAGGTATTCTTTGAGCAAATCCTGAGAGTAAAATTGAAAACATTCAAAGCTTCAGATCCCTGACTTCTTTCAAAGGGATGCTACTAACCAAAGCATTCATGTGAAGCAGAAATTAGAAATATTAAAAAAAGAAATGTTTAAAATATTAACAACAATCTGCTTACTTTAAACAGCAATCAGCAGACATTCTTATTGGCACCTAAGGTTGAAGCATTTTAAATGAAGTAGTTTACTGGGATCGGTCTCACTTGCTGAGACCTCAACACAAGAATATCATCATTATTTGCATGGTGCTTCAGGTTTGTCAAGGTGTAACGATCTTCAAATGGCAAGACAGCAGTGCAGGTCCCAATTACTGATTCCTCCTCCTAAAAAACAGACTGCAGGAAAGATGTAGTGCTTGACTTAACACCAGCACCCTTTATACACCACTGCATGATTACAGAAAGCATTACGGTGCACCAGGAGGGACAGATGGAGTTTTCTGAGTTGAGTATTTGTTGGGGTTGAAGACCCCGAAGGTGCAGCTGAAGTGATGATTTCTGCAGGAGAGACTCACTCTCAGTGCTGTGAGCCGGTCATGAATCACATTAAAATAGATCAGGAGGAGGAGGAGACGTGGGCTTAGCGTTACTGCCCACTGTGTGACTAACGCTATGCTGGGGGCGCCGTGTGCCCACGATCCTGACTCATGCCCCTCACCATGTGCTGAGCTCTGGGGTGCAGAGCAGGAGTCAGATGTATTGAAGTTCACCGGCATCGCTCTACATGCTGTCTGGCCTGTGGAGACGGTTGGGTCCACGAACGACAGCCAACGCCAACATCTCACATCAACTCAAGACCAACGAGACAGCTGCAGCCAGGAAATATCACATTAGAAGAGACCGGAATGAAATTCATACCAGTAACCAAACAGGCAAATCAAACCAAGATTACAACTGTGAGGCTGGAGCCAAAGCCTGTACCCAGATAAGCCCTTTCTGGATAAGGGTGAATACATTGTGTAAACTGAAAATATACACACCCACCAACCCCTTTATCAGGCTCATATGCATGGAAATGCATGCAGCTTGCTCCTCCAAATTAGCAATCACATGACTGGGCATAAGTTTATGAAGTACCCATTTTTGGTCAGATAAAACATTGGAATGGCCTCAAAATGAGATCTAAGTGGTTTTGTCCATGGTATGATCGTTGGTGTCAAATATACAGTAGTAGTTCACAAACCTAAGAATCAGAGGCCCGTTGCACCAAACGTATCGTAAGTGCTTGTCGTAAGACACCAAACTTAAGACAGCGCTGAGATGTCTTAACAGCCGTTTCACCAAAAACTCTTATGCGTGTCGTATAATCCGTATCTTAAGATAAGTCTTAGGACATGTCCTAAATTACATACACAAGCATCCCTGGCTGTGAAGTCCTGACTGATGTCTCCAACTGTAGGAATGTCAAATCTGAGGGGCAAATAGTCAATTTTGGATGGTGTAATGTATGTATGCGTGCATGAGCAGTTTATACGATATATACAATAATATATAAAACAAGTAGATCAGAAGGATCTAATAGCTGCGACCTCGCCTAGCATCCGTCACGAGGCCTAGTGTCCATGACTGGTGGTTTCTTGTACAAGTGTGATGTCGAAATTGGCAAATGACCTTGAAAATCAATAGGGGACCCTTCCTCTGTACCAAGAAGCTTGTTCTAAGATGTAATAGCCATCCATCAAGTTAAAGTGGAGTTACGGTGCGAAAACTGTGAAATCGGGGCAAAATCGACGCTTTTTTTGACCGGTGTGACCTTGGGATTCGACAGATGACCTTGAAAATCAATAGGGAACCCCTCCTCTATACCAAGACGCTTGTTCTAAGATTTCATAGCAATTCATTGAATTAAACTTGAGTTACGGTGTGAAAACCGTCAAATCGGGCAAAATTGACACTTTTTTTGCCTTTGGGACCTTGGGATTTGACGGATGACCTTTAAAAACAATAGCGAACACCTCCTGTATGCCTAGAAGCTATTCCCAAAATTTCATAGCGATCCATGAATTCTAACTGGAGTTACAGCGCGAAAACCTGCAAACAAGGTTGTGACCTCTGTGAACTTGACCTTTGACCTTGACCTTGTGCATGGACATCACTTTGGTGAAGGTCAATAACTCCTGAAAATTTTATGATGATACGACGACAGGAACATGGTGAAAAAGGTGTCACAGACGGACAGACAGACGGACGGACAGAAGCGTTCATAGAGCTGCTTGGTCGCAGCTAAAAATGGTATCATAGAATAAACGGAACTAAGACAGCTACATATAGCACACACAAAAGCAAAGAGGTGGTTTTTCTCTGAAGTATAGCAAAAAAAAAAAACAGCATCCCGGTGCAGTCTTGAATGAACGACCGAGAAAGTGCCGAACATCAGAGGGCGTGTGAAATTCTTCTGGAAAAAACTTGACTGACATCAGTATTTTTCGGCAACGTTCTCAATGGAGCTAATGCCCCCGTCACACCGGATTGACGGTGCCACTGCGGTGATGGCGATTTTGACAAAAATCCGCAGTGGCACCTGCAATCCGGTGTGACGGGGGTATACGGGCTACGAAATCGTCTCTGTATACTGAATTAAGCTACTCTAAACCTGTCCCCATTTACTTTGCTCAATCAGTAATCAAACAGTAGAATTGCTTATTTAATAAGTTGAATGAGTAGATACTCCAATTTATCAAGATAGCATGTTTAATTATCGCATTTTGAAAATTAAATGGCCATAGAACGGCACAGTTCTGTAGAAATGTGATGGCACGATTTTTTGCGGGCTTACTTTTGGCCATTTCGCGCGATTGCGATAACTTATATCTCAATGTCAGGTTTCTTTTATTATACAGAATATTTTCCACATTGTGTATTTTTAAATGCCTAAAATCCACGGCGATCTTAAAAAGAATCTCTTTATGTTTAATTAATCTGTAATAATCTCCTAAAAATGCTACAATGAGAGATGAAATTCAGAGTTGGGATGTGGCAATGTAAATCCACGATTTTTTATGACCACTTGCCGCCGTGTGGGTTGTTGACAGTTGCGTCCAATTTCATGAAATATACATTTCAAGTGGTCTCACTGTAGCTATGTTAGGAGATTATTATATATAAATTAAAAAGATTTATTTTAAGATCGCAGCACACTTAAGTCACCTCCCTCAACATGTAGGTTTCTCGCGTTGGAGCAACGGCTCTTTTCGCCGTTGATAGCCGGTACATCCATTTGTTTTACGACACAGCACTGAAGGCATGGATAGTCGGAGGCCTAAGGGCCTGGCTACACATTCGCGGATTACGCCGCGTGTTACGGCCGCGTGAAGCGCGGCGCTAAAACGCTTTGATTGTAGTAATTGATTTATAATGATCGGGTCTACACATCGGCGGGACGGGAAAAAAAGAACGCGCTGCCACCACCGCGTGAAATTTCAGAAACCTCCAAGGGTTTTCTGAGCGTATCACGCGACGCGTCCAGTTAAGCGTGTTCCATAGTCAGCCAATAGAAATTCAGGAAACTCTCCCACGTGATGATCTGCAGGCCTGACAGATTTTTAAAGAAGGACGTGGCTAATCATCCTGTCAAACTGAGTGCAAGACCTAGCAATTCACGTTAATATTATCCTTGGAAAATTCTTTGTGCATAAAAATAGATTCCTGAAGACTATACCTAGATTCTCTGCTTTTCAGAAAGAGCTTTGTCACTATTTCTTGTCTCTGAAATGTATGAGAAAAAAGAATGCATTGAAGCTTTTTAGCTTAGTAAATGAATTGAATCTCAGCGAGGATCTCTAGTAGATCACCTGTAATTTTGTTTTTGTTCCTTTGTTTTTTTTTTTGTTATCCCCCTAATATGATTTCTGATGTCTGTTTTATTCCTTGTATGAATGTTTTGGAAATGTATATCCTCTGTAAAGGATAAAAAAATTATCCTGTCAAACTCTGAGACACAACCCTGTTTGCATTCATTTACATGCAGAATGGGACGAAAGGAAGAAGACAATTAAACTGAACGTTTGATTAGCGAAGTGAAGAAAAACAGAGTGCGAGTCCTAGTAACTCTTTTTGGTAGAAAGTAGGTTAGAACAATTTTTGAAATGACTAAGTTACTAATCATCAAATAAAGTGCCCAGTCACCAATTTGCTCTTTTTTATTGATTTTTTTTTACAGCAAGTTTATCCTGAAGGACTTCTGTTCTTTTGTTTTCTCAGCTTCATGAAAAAGTGAGTGACTTGGTTTTTCCCAGATTAGGGTAGGAGTTTCCAGCTAACTCGGAGGACAAAGCGTGTACACGCACTTTACCTGCCAAGGTGTAGACCGTTCACCGCTGCGCATTACGCAGCGTCTGCTCAGAGCGTTTTTTGCGACTTTTCACGCGACGTTAACACGCGGCGTAATCCGCAAATGTGTAGCCAGGCCCAAGTCATCCTTGGTGCAGCCCATGTTCGTGCCTAACTTCAGGCAGCACTTAAGCAGTGCTGCCAGCTTGGCGACTTTCTCGCGAAATCTGGCGACTTTCCAAATAATCCTGGCGACTTTTTTTTTTGTCAAAAGCGACTAGCGACTTTTTCTTAGCCTATATTACTTTTTGGAGAGAGTTTTCTGGTGTTTTGGAGACTGACGTGAAAGCACGTTACGTTCTGCTGCCGTGCGCCGCTCCCCTGTCCAAAAGCACTGGAAGACTGGAAGATGCGTAATATGAATGAAATGAACCGCCCCCCTCAACAAAATAAACCACGTCTCTCGCATCCCTCTGTCAACAAATGAACCGAACCCAACCCCCCACGCCGTCTCGCCCCCGGTCAGGGTGTTTAGCGTCTTTTAGAATAGTCTATAGCTACTTTCCTTACCGAGGAGATAGCAACACTGCACTTAATTAAGGACGGTTGGTGCAACCGGCCCCAGGTCTCTCCCGGGATTTTTCAGACCCTCCAATGCACAGAGTATGATGTGACAGCAAAACGTCCAGTGAGCGGCAACAGTGGCTAAAAGCTCCGCGTTAATGAGAGAGGTTAGATGCGTTTTCAAAATACCAGAAATGCCGCAAATGCTAAAATTGCAGTTGTTCAGCTGCTTTCACACCGGACGCGGAAAGATATTTTCCGCACGACAGATTATATTCAAAGTCAATGCAGAGACGCGTCCCGTGTGAAAGCAGCTTTAGCCTCCACAGTATTCAGGATGGTTGAACACACAATAAATCATTTGAAACGTCTTTATGCAATTCCATTGTTTCTAATGATCTTATTTCATTTAAACGATCGTGAAACACATGCGTTGCTTCCAACCCTTGAGTCCGGAGTTACAATCGGTTTCCAATTACTAATTACTTTCCAATAATTGCTGACTACAGCAGGGGAACGTAACTATGCCAGCTGGGCTGTAAAACAACTGTACCCACATGCCCACACTACAGCGGAGGGCTGAGGTCTAATCTAAACCCTGACAGCTGACCTTTCATTTCTCTCATGTCACAAAAAGCTTTCATCTTCAAGAATGAGGGAGTTTACAGAGCTGACATGGAGTGTATATCTTTTTTTAGACCAAAAATCCTCATTTGACACTTAGCAGAGCATTAGCAGATCATTCCACGGTCTGTCCCTGCCTTTTATTCTGCAGAAATAGCCATTTTTACAGCACTGCTGAAATACCCATTTCATGCTGACAGAGTAATTTTGCCTGCATGCTAACAGTTAATTAAACAGAGGCAATGGACTAGATCTCCAGGTCATGCCCTTGCTGCACCCCGGCGAAGAGATACTTCTGTTATGAATCTCATTGGACCTCAGACACGGTTATGTGACCAGGTAATAAGTCTGCTTTGTTCTCAGAAACACTTAACCTTGGCCACCATGTAGTCACCCTCTCCTCCAGCACTCACACAGCTACATTTCAGAATTAAGTTCCAAGTCTGTATATATGTACACCACCATTTCCTTGCTCTTTGCAATCGTAAAACAAATTTGAGATGCCTTAATCCTTTTCATACCAGTCACTTTCAATTTAAAACTGAACCACAACAGTCTATGTGGCTGACGGTTATGTTAAAGCGAAAGCATATGAATTTATCTGGTTCTGCGATCTGTAAGATCACTGTAAAAAATATTCGGGTGGTTCAACTTGAAAACTTAAGTTCAATAGCTGCCTTAAAAAGGTAAGTAAACTCAACTTCAAGAAAAGCTTTTTTCAACTTTTCATTTCACTGAAGTGGCTTACAACCTTGAGTTGGAGTACCAGGAACTCATGAAATTAAGCTGAAATTTCATAACTCATGATGTTAAGTGGAAGTAAATGATAGAAAAAAGTTATGATGACTTATTGAGCTTATCACTTGTTACAGTGTTCCCATAATGAGAAAAATGAGCTACGTCAGTGAAAGGAGAAAAAACAGGGTGGAAATGGCTGCAAATTCTGCAAAGCAAAAAAGACCCATAATGCTACATCTATGGAGTATTCTCTCCCAAGGATCTCAGCTGTTTAAGATCAAGCACAGAGCAGACCCCTGAGATGTTTCCAAGATGTGTCATGTCACAAACCAAAATTAACCAATCAATTTCATACACAATGCTTGAGTGCTCCTCTGATATATACTGCTGGATGGCTGAGCGGCAAGAGTAGGGCACTCCATTGTGTGTTATCCACACTGCTGGGAAAAGGTGTTGACGCCTTTCCCAATTTATTATATTTTCACCTATTTGTCACACTTAAATGTTTCAGATTACGAAACTAATTTAAAATAAGATGAACTTGACGCAAGTACTACTAGACACAAAGTTCAGTTTTCAAATATAGATTTCATTTATTGAAGGAAAAATAATGCCACACCTTACCTGGCCCAATGTGAAAAAGTAATTGCCCCCTTAGTTACTAACTGAACAAAATAAACAGATTTAATGCTTAAAAATAACCACTGCTGACCATAACAACAAAGCTTGTCTCGCATTTCCCAAAAAAAAAAAAAAAACGACGTTTTTATGACCCCAAAGACCTTTAAAATAATTTTCAGTGCACCGATGAGTCAAAAAAGGAACTTTTTGGAAGATATAGGTCCCATTACACCTGGCGTAAAGCTATCACAGCTTACCACAATAAGAACAGCATCAGTCACACACAGTGATGCGACTGTGATGGTCTGGGCCGGCTTTGTCACTTCAGGACCTGAGAGACTCGCCATAATTAATGTAAACGAGGGTTCTGTTCTCAGCCAGAAAATCCTGAAGGAGAGTATCTGGCCATTGAACTGAAGCTAAAGCCCAGCTGGGCTCTGCAGCAGGACAATGATCTGAAGCATAGAAGCAATACCACCTTTGAACAGTTCACAGGAAAAAAACAAAGGTTTTTGAGCAGCTGGTCAAAGTTCTGACTTAAATCTGATTGAGATGCTGTTGCATGACCTTAAACAGACAATTCATGCTCAAAAACCCTCCAATGTGACTGAATTAAAACAATTCTGCAAGAAAGACTGGGCCAAATTTCCTCCAGGGCAATGTAAAAGACTCATTGCCAGTTATCGCAAACACTTGTTTACAACCATTGTCATTGAGGGTGGCACAACTAGCTACAGGAGTAGGTTTAAGGGGGAAACTTTTTTCCACATAGGCAATAACTTGAATAACTCCACCTCTGATAAATGAAATAATTGTTTAAAAGCCATATTTTGTGTTTACTTGGGTTGTCTTTGTCATATTAAAATAAATTGGATGATTTGAAACATTGAAATATGACATTTATGTAATAAAAATTGATGAAATTGGGAGGGGACAAATACTTTATCATAGCACTGTAGGTCTGAGAGTACGAGCCTCTGACAGGGGGACATGATTTTGAAACGATAACTTCAGCAAAACAAAAGCACAATGATGGTGCTGAAGATCACATTCTGGCAAAACAAATAAAACTCAGTTCATGAGGAAGAAAAATTGTGTGGGATGCAGCAACGGGAGAGGATGTGTAACAGGGTCCTGCTTTAACAGCATTAACCTGTTTTATTTGTCATCGCTAAGCAAGGTGTCTCCACAAAACTGGCAGGGTTATGTGGTACTGCTCACAGGCAAAATAGTTTAAACAAAGTCATTATGACACTATGCTAACTACTAGCATCCTTCTTCACCCCTCCCCTCCCCTCCCTTCCAGAGGCAGCAGTTTAATTATAGAACGATTTTCATTAGCATGCACATGTCAGCTGAGAACAAAGGTGACAGCAGTGTGCATAGGGCCTCACACATTCCAAACCCACTGACCGACTTCTCGGCCACAATTCAATTCCACACTCATAGGCTAATTGTTCGACCTGCCAGGGTAACAAACAGCATGGCCTCTGCGCCGTTACCAACAGTGCGAGTTACATCCTGCCACAAACTAGCCTGGCTTGAGAGGAAAAGTCGGAGTTATGCGATATCAGACTCACTGCCTCATGAATATAAGATACAGCAAATGACAAATAATCGCAAGTGTGAGCCCATGGCCTCGTCTCTGTCGACATCTAATACCCTGCAGTTTTGGAACAGTTCAAAGGTCAAATATGACCACTACGATGGTGCTCAAAGATTCTGACATCCTATGATTCACTGCTGGAGCGTCTCCAACCATGGGATCTTTAGCCTGTCCATAATACTTTAAGGGACAAACTTACTTTAAGGGTGTAAGGGACAAACAGTTTTACATGAAACAACTAATTGTTGATGCGTAATTAAGAACTTTTTCTCATTGCAGATTACAGTTGATAAACAGTATTATTCACAAAAGATCAACTGTGCTGAACAGCTGTTGAAACGCTTATCAAAATATCATTACCAATTAGGCTGTCCGAAAAATGACCTCTTGATACATTATGGACATGACTGTTGATCAGCCGTGATACAAGGTCAGAAATGCTGAACGGTGTGACTATATCATAACAGATGATGTATAGATTATATGATTCATTTCTAAGAGTTCAGGCAGTTGACTGACAAACTGATTTGGCCCATTTCACAGAAGATCAATTGCACTTTGGAGGGTAAATGAGAACCATATTCTGATTAAATGATTAAGACATGGGTATAGTTCTTGGCTCAAAGCCAGGTGGTTGTGGTTTGAATGGTCTCGCCCTTTCTGCGTGGGGTTAACACGTTCCGCCTTTGTTTCCTCCAGGTGCTCCGCTTTCCCCCCACAGCCCAAAAACATGCATGTCAGGATAACTGGAGGCTCGAAATGATGAGTGTGTGAGTGAATGCAGAGTGAACGGCGTGAGCCCGGTGACGGATTAGTGAGCTTTACAGGGCGGGTCCATGTTGTCCTCCCACAGTCAGCTGGGTCAGGCTCCAGCTCGCCCGTGGCACAGGGGAGGAAGAGGTGGTTTAGATAAAGGACAGATGAATAAATTGCCAAAGTTTTCTGGAACTTTACAGGCTTTAACAGAGAGCCAGAGTGCAGTGAAGGATACCGGCCCCATCTCGATTTCTTCTATTTCCGCTGACTTATGTTACATTATGTTATGTAAATGTTACAGATCATCCAACTAATTTAAATTGAAGACAATGTCAGCAGACAACAAAATGCAGCATTTGAATAGTCATTTCATTTGTTGAAAGAAAAGAGTCATTCAAAACCCCTTTCACTGATGTGAAAAAATATATTTAGCGCCATTAATAACAAAACGGTGAGGTATGTACCATATTTGTGGCAAATTGAAGAATCAAGTAATATTTATTGCTTATCCAGTGAGATACGGGTAGAAATAAAGAAAGGTGTGAGGTATCGTAATGCTGACACGAACCACGTGAATGATGCGCCGAGCCCTTCAGTAATAACAAAAAATGAGCTGTATATCTTCTTTTTTTAAATGCTTTTTTGAATAGATCTTTCCTTAAATAAATTACATCATAATTTAAAAACTGGATTTTGTGTTGAGGTTATCTTTGCCTAATATTAAAATTTGTTCGATGATCTGAAACATTTAAGTATGATAAATATGCAAAACAAAAAAAAAAAAAGGGAATGGGGCAAAATACTTTTTCACAGCACTGTATGTCATTAAGAAAACAAAGCAACAAATCAGGTTGGGTTACTGTTCGGAATCTGTCACATACAGGCTGTAACAAGATGTGGCACTCTTGAGCTACCGTAGTTGCTTGTGGCTGCCCTATGCAAGATCAGAACAATTAAGACAATCTGAATTATTTTAATTCAACCACATTGGTGGGTTTTCAGGCGCAAACTGCCGGTTTATGTTCTTGCTGTGCATCCTAATTAGATTTAAGTCAGGCCTTTGACTAGGCCACTCCATCTTATTATTTTTTTTTCTTTTCAGCTATTCAGATGTGGACTTGCTTATGTGCTTTGGATCATTGTCCTGTTGTATAACTGAACTGTGCTGGAGCTTTAGGTCAACAACTGACGGTCAGACATTCTTCTTCAGGGTTTTCAGGTAGAGAGTAGCATTGATGGTTCCATCAATTGTGTCAAGTCCCCAAGGTTCTGAAGCAAAATAGTAGCCCTAGATCATCACCCAACCACCGCCTTTTATTGGTGACATGTTCTTTTTGTGCAATGTTGTGTTAGCCTTGTCAGATGTAACGGGACCCATGTATAATAAAAAGTTCCACTTTCGATTCATAATTCAACAGTGTATAATCCCAAAAGTTTTGGGGGTCATCAGTCATCCTTTTTTTGGGCCAAAGTGAGCCTTTGAGTTCTTTTTGGTCAGTGATGGTTTTCACCTTGCAGTATTCCCATAGATGCCATTTTTTCTGTGTATTTGCTGTTGTGGGATCATGAAAACTGAATATAACTGAGGCAAATGAGGCCTGCAGTTCTTCCAATGTTAGTCTGGGTTCTTTTGTGACCTCCTGGTTGAGCCTACGGTGTGACAGTGTAGGAATTAGGTAGGCCACCCATTCCTGGGAAATTTCACGATTGTTTCCTGCTTTCTCTATTTGTAGATAATTACTGTAGTTTGCTCGAGACCCATAGCCTTAGAAATGGCTTTATAACCCTCTCTACGATAGATGTCAATGATGAGATGTTTCTTATCTATTATTGAATTCGTTTAGATCATTGCATCATGTGCTGCTTTTTTCCTACTTTACACTGCCAGACAGTCTTTGTTGCTCTGTGTCAGTGATCCAATCAGACAGAAGTATAAATGAAGATTAAAGAGTTAATGTCACATGCTAATTTCTATCAGTAGAATGGTGGGACCAGACTAGCACTATTCACACTCCACCGCAATGGAACAGCAATTCACACCCTACCGCACTGGCACAGTGATTCACACTCCACCTCACTGGAACAGCGATTCACACCCTACCACACTGGCACAGCGATTCACACTCCACTGCACTAGAACAGCAATTCACACCCTACCGCACTGGCACAGTGATTCACACTCCACCTCACTGGAACAGCGATTCACACCCTACCACACTGGCACAGCGATTCACACTCCACCGCACTGGAACAGCAATTCACACCCTACCACACTGGCACAGCGATTCACACTCCACCCCACTGGAACAGCGATTCACACCCTACCGCACTGGCACAGTGATTCACACTCCACCTCACTGGAACAGTGATTCACAGCCAACTACACTGGCACAGTGATTCACACTCCACCGCACTGGAACAGCGATTCACACCCAACCGCACTGGAACAGCGATTCACACTCCACTGCACTGGAACAGCAATTCACACCCGACCGCACTGGAACAGCGATTCACACTCCACCACACTGGAACAGCAATTCACACCCTACCACACTGGCACATTGATTCACACTCCACCGCACTGGAACAGCGATTCACACTCCACTGCACTGGAACAGCAATTCACACCCGACTGCACTGGAACAGCGATTCACACTCCATCACACTGGAACAGCAATTCACACCCTACCACACTGGCACATTGATTCACACTCCACCGCACTGGAACAGCGATTCACACCCTACCGCACTGGCACAGCGATTCACACTCCACCCCAATGGAACAGCGATTCACACTCCACTGCACTGGAACAGCAATTCACACTCCACCCCACTGGAACAGCAATTCACACCCTACCTCACTGGCACAATGATTCAGACTCCACCACACTGGAACAGCGATTCACACCCTACCACACAAGCACAGCGATTCACACCCTACCACACAAGCACAGCGATTCACACTCCACCGCACTGAAACAGTTATTCACACTCTACTACACTGGAGCAGCGATTCACACTCCACCGGACTGAAACAGCGATTCACACTCTACTGCACTGGAACAGCGAATTACACTCTACTGCACTGGAACAGCGATTCAAACCTTACCGCACTGGAACAGCGATTCACTCTCGACCCCACTGGAACAGCGATTCACACTCTAGTGAACTGGAACAGCAATTCACCCTCGACCCCACTGGAACAGCGATTCACCCTCTACCCCACTGGAACAGCTATTCACACTCTACTGAACTGGAACAGCGATTCACACTACTGCACTGGAGCAGCGATTCACACTCCACTGTACTGAAACAGCGATTCACACTCTACTGCACTGGAACAGGGAATTACACTCCATCGCACTGGAACAGCAATTCACACCCTACTGCACTGGAACAGTGATTCAGACTCCACCGCACAGGAACAGCGATTCACACCCTACCACACTGGCACAGCGATTCACACTCTACCGCACTGAAACAGTTATTCACAGTCCACTGCACTGGAACAGCGATTCACCCTCTACCCCACTGGAACAGCGATTCACCCTCTACCCCACTGGAACAGCGATACACCCTCTACCCCACTGGAACAGCGATTCACACTCTACTGCACTGGAGCAGCGATTTACACTCCACCGCACTGAAACAGCGATTTACACTCTACTGCACTGGAACAGCGAATTACACTCTACTGCACTGGAACAGCGATTCACAGTCGCCTGCACTCGAACAGCGATTCACACTCCACCACACTGGAACAGCGATTCACACCCTACCGCACTGGCACATTGATTCACACTCCACCGCACTGGAACAGCGATTCACACTCCACTGCACTGGAACAGCAATTCACACCCGACTGCACTGGAACAGCGATTCACACTCCATCACACTGGAACAGCAATTCACACCCTACCACACTGGCACATTGATTCACACTCCACCGCACTGGAACAGCGATTCACACCCTACCGCACTGGCACAGCGATTCACACTCCACCCCAATGGAACAGCGATTCACACTCCACTGCACTGGAACAGCAATTCACACTCCACCCCACTGGAACAGCAATTCACACCCTACCTCACTGGCACAATGATTCAGACTCCACCACACTGGAACAGCGATTCACACCCTACCACACAAGCACAGCGATTCACACCCTACCACACAAGCACAGCGATTCACACTCCACCGCACTGAAACAGTTATTCACACTCTACTACACTGGAGCAGCGATTCACACTCCACCGGACTGAAACAGCGATTCACACTCTACTGCACTGGAACAGCGAATTACACTCTACTGCACTGGAACAGCGATTCAAACCTTACCGCACTGGAACAGCGATTCACTCTCGACCCCACTGGAACAGCGATTCACACTCTAGTGAACTGGAACAGCAATTCACCCTCGACCCCACTGGAACAGCGATTCACCCTCTACCCCACTGGAACAGCTATTCACACTCTACTGAACTGGAACAGCGATTCACACTACTGCACTGGAGCAGCGATTCACACTCCACTGTACTGAAACAGCGATTCACACTCTACTGCACTGGAACAGGGAATTACACTCCATCGCACTGGAACAGCAATTCACACCCTACTGCACTGGAACAGTGATTCAGACTCCACCGCACAGGAACAGCGATTCACACCCTACCACACTGGCACAGCGATTCACACTCTACCGCACTGAAACAGTTATTCACAGTCCACTGCACTGGAACAGCGATTCACCCTCTACCCCACTGGAACAGCGATTCACCCTCTACCCCACTGGAACAGCGATACACCCTCTACCCCACTGGAACAGCGATTCACACTCTACTGCACTGGAGCAGCGATTTACACTCCACCGCACTGAAACAGCGATTTACACTCTACTGCACTGGAACAGCGAATTACACTCTACTGCACTGGAACAGCGATTCACAGTCGCCTGCACTCGAACAGCGATTCACACTCTACTGCACTGGAACAGCGATTCACACTCCACCCCACTGGAACAGCGATTCACACTCCACCCCACTGGAACAGCGATTCACACTTTACCGCACTGGAACAGTGATTCACACTCTACCGCACTGGAACAGCGATTCACACTCCGCCGCACTGGAACAGAGATTCACAGTCTACCGTACTGGAACAGAGATTCACAGTCTACCGCACTGGAAAAGCGATTCACACTCTACTGCACTGGAACAGCGATTCACACTCCACCCCACTGGAACAGCGATTCACACTCCACCCCACTGGAACAGCGATTCACACTCCACTGCGCTGGAACAGCGATTCACACTCTACCGCAGTGGAACAGCAATTCACACTCCACCCCACTGGAACAGCGATTCACACTCCACTGCACTGGAACAGCAATTCACACTCCACCCCACTGGAACAGCGATTCACACTCTACCGCACTGGTACAGTGATTCAGACTCTACTGTACTAGAACAGTGATTCACACTCCACCGCACTGGAACAGCGATTCACACTCTGCTGCACTGGAACAGGGATAACATAATGGTAATGATTCTAGGGGAAAATGAACTTGGCCAGTGAGTGGTGAATGTACTCAGGAGCCCTCAGCTGCTTAATGGGGGGTAAAGCATTAATGGGCAGATCCGTGAGGCCCAGCGGATGGAAAGTAGTCTAAAGGTCATAGGTTTCCTCGACTCGGCCAACTAAATTTGTGCATTCGTATCACCTGCTCTGCATAACAAGGGGATCGGATCAAAATGTCAGGGATGTGTTTTACAGTCTGAAGCTGGATTTCTGACCTCTGGGAAATTATCAATAAACATCATACCCATGAACACACTGCTCAGGACTTCCCGCTCTCCAATAATCGCTTGCAAATGAAGAGAGATGGAACCTCAAATTCCAGCCCTGTGGGGCCTTAGTGTCACCCAGCTTCTAACCACCATGGGCCTGATTTACTAAGACCTTTAGCACACGCAAAATCTTTTTGCCAGTGCAAAACCAATAACATTGCCACTGATTGGTGCAAGGCAAGTACGCTGGCCAATCATGGGCAATGTAATTGGTTTTGCACGGACAAAAAGATTTTGCATGTGCTGAAGGTCTTACTAAATCAGGCCCTAAAAGAAGCTTAATTGGGGTCTTCAGACTGTGTTCCTAAGCCTAAATTGATGTTGACTCCTCTACAAATTGCTCACTTGTGTGCCAATGAGAAAATTTCATCTGAAGTGAAAACTGTCTGTCTGTAGAGAGAATAATGGAGAAAGTCCTGAACTGCTTTTGTTGAAAGTTTTCGGGACAGTTATACATGACAACAGTAAGAGGTGATTAGACTTTCACAGGTCAAGGTGGAAAGTCAAGTTCAACATCGCAGTAAAGGTTATAAATAATAGTGCCGGTGCCTCATTTCCCTATTTAATTTCAGGAGTTGTTATTTTGTTATTTGTTTGATTTCCACAGGGGTGCTGAAAAGTATTAATTGGCTGGCAGCTAGCCAGTCATTTCACATAGGACACACCCTAGAACATACCGTGTAGTCCGTAACGATTCCTCTGTGCAGCATAATGGTCCAGCCCCCCCCCCACATTAATTCCCGCTCAGTCTAATAATCTCTTCAGTACCGAGCCAAAAATCCCAAGGCGTAACCCCTCCATTAATAAAAATATTCTTGTCAGGAGCCTGGGAGCGGTGTGCCACTATCTGAGACCTGGACCAGTCTCTGGAGAGCAGATGGACAGTCCTATAAGCAAGAGTGCTTACTGACGCACTGTATAGTCAGCCTTCAAAGTGGAAGCACTGCAATGACAGCCATGTTTGGTTCAGAAGTACTGACCAATCAGATCTACAGACCGAGCTGTCCACACGTCATTATCTGCGTGAGCAGCTTGTGTAAAGAAATTAATTTCTTTGAATGAAAAAGACTGGGAACCGTTAGCTGCAAAGTTGATTTACATGGTAACCATAAGCTGCAGGGCTGATTCACACGGTAAAGGTACTTATTGCGTAGAAGGGTTGATCTCCACAGTCTGAGAGGGAATCTGCCTGTGCCACTGTAAGCTGCAACCAGCAGCTTTGTAAGAGCAGCATATAATGAGCCTCACGTAGCTCAGGGATATGGGAGGGATGCAGCTGGTTTAGGTCAGCATTGCTCGTAGTTGAAGCATGTCCAACCTGCAACCTGGGTGCTAATACTCTCCTCTGCTTTCTGAGCAAGCACATGCTACAATGGAATCTGATCTTTGCGCATTTCAGTAACCCTCAACATAGACTCTGATCTCAATGGTGGAAAGCCATGGGAATAATATTCCCTTACCAACCAAATCATGCATAACAGATGCACAGTCAAGTCAAACAATTCAAACAGAGAAGAAAATTGTTCCAACTTCTGAACAGTTTTATTCCAAATAGTTCCAAATAAGTTATGCATGTTTAGATGTGTACTAGCAAAACATAAATACTAAATTACCTGGGTATTAATACTGACAGAAAGATACAGAGAGGAGAATTCCAGCAAGAAACCACAAACAAATCACCAGGAAATGTTAGAGTTATGTATCTTGGAAGCAATGCCTGGCGTGCGCATTTGCAGCCAGACAAAACTGTGTCTTTTCAAATGTTGGTCTCCCATTGGGGTACAAGTTGCCATGATGTTTGTCGGTGTGATGATTTGTAGTTATGATTGGCTACAACTGTGATCATAATTGAAAAAGAAGTGGTGGCTGAGGGGCGAATGCTATACATGAGTTGCGTGTAAACATGCTAGTGCAAAGATTGCACATTCCAGATTCAGGTGGGATTCGTAGATGCCAAATTATTTTTAAAAATTAAACAAGGGGCCTGACGGCCTAGAGAGCTCCGCTCAGGATGAGTGAAATGTTCATGTCATAACTTCAATTCAGAAATCCTTGAAAACTATTAGAATATTAACACATATGACACATAAATGAAAGACTAAAAAAATGAGCACAAACACTGATTTTATCAGTCCAAAATGCTGAATTTCCAAAAAACCAGGACATACAATTTTCTAATTTTTGCAGGGGATATTCAGAACATCATATGGAAGGTTCACAACAAATTTGACAAAAAGTAATCAGACAGTTTTTTAGATATTAATGAAAGACTGAAAAAACGAGCACAAACACTGATTTTCTAAGTCGAAAATACTGAATTTCTCAAAAATTGGGATGTTGAATTTTCTAATTTTCGCAGGGGATCATCAGAATGTCACAAGGAGGTTCTCAACAAATTAGACAATAAGACTGGAAAAAAATGAGCACCAGCACTGATTTTCTAAGTCCAAAACCGGGACGTATAATTTTCTAATTTTCACAGTGAATATTCAGAATATCATAAGGAAGGGTAGCACCAAATTAGAAAAAAGTTATCAGACAGTTTTTGAGATATTCAAATTTGAAGTGAAAAGTTGACACCGGACAGACAGACGGACGAACGCCGGATGACTCGGCATCAGAAAAACTCTGCTGACTGGTGACTATCGTCACAGCGGAGCTAAAAACTGGAAACCAGGATAAAGTTTGCTGAATCATGTCGGCCACTTACTAAATCTCCTCATAAAGACTTTTATGACAATTTTAAAAGGATTTGCAGAAGTCCTGATGTCTTGCAATGGACCTTTCCGACCTGTCACATTGCAAAACAACCAATCAGATTGCCTTATCTTACTAAGATCCAGCCTAACCTGATGGCACCGCTATATTGTCCAACACTCACTGCAATCTTTAGCTGTTTGCAATAGACCTGGTGTCAGACTTTTTCTGAAAATGGTTTTTAAATGTGCTTGGGGAATGTGTAGGTACCTTGCCCAGCTACAGGGAGCTCAAAAAATCAGTTTTTCAAAGCCAAAGGGCAATTCCGCCAATAAGTAAACGTATAGGTGGAATTTTCAAAATAGTTCTACACATCTCTGTAATACATCATTTTAAAGGTTTATAGTCCCATTTTTCAAAACCAACGAGTAAACCTGAGCGAAAGATGTATATTTATATTAATATCAGTGTTTTTGTAAGATGGAATAAAGGAGTCTGGATATCCCAGATAGATGCATATTTAAATAATTGTATTTTTTTCTATCTAAGATTATCACTGTTGCAAATTTTTGTTGGAGTGATTTTTCATAAGGCCCCAGTATGTATTGCATTGATAAAAAATCAGTTTGGTTTAAAATAAAAAATGTATTTGCATACTAAGTATACACAATTTTCACATGAACGTCCGACTCCAAAAATGATTCTTTATAACTGTCCCATCAATATGCACTATCAAACTAACCTGATATCCTGGATTAAATGCGTATATAATCTCTTTATTATAATGGGCTAGTTTGTTGTCATCAGGTATTTGCAACATGCTGGGAATACTGGTGTCAAATTTTGTACGTCCGACACCATCTAAGTCCAACACCACAGTTTCCAACAGTTTAGAGCTCATGAACACTGTAATTGGTAACAAGAATGGTATTACTTTCATAACACCAGTTCTGGAATTGGAGGATTGCATTTCATAGGGACAGGAAGAGGACTAGGACCTGATCAGCTGCCATCTGATAGCTGGAATAGGAACTGTGTTGGGCGATTGTATCTTCTTTTTGCCATCACTTTGGACTGGAGGGAAATTTGATTTTGAAGTTTCATTTTGAAATTCCACAGATTTTAAGACACTGGACTTGAAAAAAGGTGAGTACAAGAAAGTGAATGTGTCCAAATTGTTGGGCATAAATCATGGCATATGAACATCTGGTAGCTACGTGGAACTCTAGGTCATTCGGGGCTTTGCCATGCGTCCCCCGATCGCATATCTCAACTCGGCTGGATTGCGCTACGGTAGTCAAAATGGGTGTGTTGCCTTTTCTGGTACACGTTTTGGTCACGTCCTTGTTGGGAAGTCTTACGTTGATGACGTAGTTCACACAGTGGCACAAAAGTGCCATTTTGAATTTTTCGATTTGATAAACGGGAACAAACTGAATTTTTCACGAAAAAATTTTGTTTGAGTTTGTACTCACGAAAGCAACGGTAGTTTTATTGAATGCAACTAAAATAATCATTGAAACCTGTAATATATTCATTTTTATATATTTCCCCATCAGTGTGCTGAATGTGAGCGATTGATAAAGTAATGAGTGATATTTGAGTCTCATCACAGCACTTCTTTCTAAGCTTCACTTGTCAAGAGGTAAAAATGTGGTTTTGCTGACGTAGGCTGCGCATGTTAAGGCTGCTCATGTAAAAATAAAACTGTCTACAGCCACTGGCATTCCTGAAATGCAGGTTAACACTCAGCCTATTTCCAAGAGAGAATCGGAAAATTGATTGAATTAATTTACTGAGCAAAGTGTTATGTATACAATAGGATAAACTGAATATTTGATACCAGTTGTGTTCAATTCCTGCAGTGTTATTAATTTGTTGAGTTACCTTACTCATCAGCCAACTTCCCAAGGTTTGAAGTTGTGTTTTGTTCATTATATGAGGATCAAGTTAGCTTAAAATTACATTTAGACCCTGTACGTCCGACACTAAAAAAGGTTTTTATTTATGTTTTTTTGTTGTCACCTACTCATAAACCCACTTGCAGAGGTTCGCATGTGGTATTTTGTTCATTAAGGTATGATAAAGTTTAAAATATGTTTGTTGGAGACGAGGATCCAGTTGATGCAAAATACGTTCTGACCTTGAACGTCCGACACCAAAAATGGTTTGATATGTTACTTTTTAGTAACCTTACTCATAAATGTACTTGTGGAGGTTGGAAGTTGTGGTATTTTGTTAATTTTATATGATAAAGTTTAAAATACATTTGTTAGAGATGAAGATCCAGTTGGATTTTAAATGACATTCAGATGCCTTACGTCCGACACGGTGTTTAGTGGTACATTACATGCCCATAATAAAAAGTTTGGACTCCTTTATGGAATCCTGTTTTAGTGTCCTGTCTTGGGGAATCAGTCATGGATGAATAATTGGAAAAAGTTTAAAGAATTCTCAGAGATCCTAAAACAAATCATGTACATGTTATTAAAGCCATTGTCAGAGTACGTACGACACCAAGGTATTTTGGAGCAACATCCCCTACACTGTGATGAGGAGCTGTAGCCCTGCAGACCAGATGACTGCCATAGCAAGGATGTGTAATCTGACCAAATGACAGTTATCTCCTCACTTCACTGTGCTCTTAATTGACCTATGAAGCGTCTGAAATGTACGTCCGACACCACGGAACTGCCCCAAAATGCAGTTGGAGAAGTGTTTGTGATGGATTAAGACAAGTGGAAGACTTCACAAAACTCAATGTGAATAGGACCAACAAACACAGTGGACTTCTGCATGCTACAAAGTAGTTACTCTGCTGAGAATTCATTCGTGCCACCCAGCACAGGCATTTGCCACACTGGATGAAATGAAACGTTTAGCCGGATGATAAATCAATCTAACTACAAAACATATAAAATTAAATTTACTCATCTCCTTAGATCAGCAAAAAAAAAAATATTTTGCTGACAAACTCAAGGCTTCCTCAAATAATATCAAAGAAACATGGACTATTATAAATCAACTATTACATAATAAGAAACCTGTGACAAAAATACCATCTTGTTTTGCTGAAAGAGGGAAAACACTTACAGGCTCATATGAGATTGCATGTAGGTTTAATGATTTCTTTGTCAATGTAGGTGCCTCTCTGGCAAAAAAATAAAAACCCCAGGAGGTCGTCCCCTTGACTGTATTGATGGTTGTTTTCCTACCTTTAAAATCTTTGATCAGCCTGATGCAAATGAAGTTATAAGCATTACTGAGGAACTCAAATCAACCAGTTCAGGACACGATGGAGTCAGAAATTCTCTTGTAAAAGAGGTCAAATATTCAATGGCAGACCCCCTAATGTTCATTTTTTCCCTGTCATTGGAGACTGGTGAAATTCCAAGTGATCTCAAAATTGCAAAAATCATCCCCAAATTATTGCCCAATTTCAATATTACCCTGTTTTTCAAAGATTTTTGAAAAATTAGTTTACAAGAGAATTGTACAACATATTAATTCAAATAATGCAGTATACAACCATCAATATGGCTTCCGCAAGAATCATTCTGCTTACATGGCTTTTTTAGATCTTTTTAAAAAAATCTCTACTGCTCTTGACAATAATGAATATACTATAGCATATTACATAGATATGGTTTCCAAGGTAATGTTTTGAATGGTTAAAAAGCTACATTACTGATAGGCAACAATACGTTCATTTTAATAACTGTAAGTCTAACCCGGTAACATTGTCATGCGGTGTGGCTCAAGGCTCAATTCTGGGTCTGTTATTATTTTTAATTTATATTAATGATTTTGCCATAGTTCCAAGTACCATTTTACCTCTTTTATTCGCAGATGATACGAATCTTCTAATTTCTAATAAACACTTTAAAACTCTTTTAAAAGAGGCCAACTTGGGCCTACAAGCTTATTCAAAATGGTTCAAATTGAATAAACTCTCTTAACATAAATAAAACCAATTTCATACTATTTTCAGGTAGGAAAAAGTATAACCCGGATGAAGTTAAGCTCTTTATCGAAGGCTCTGAAATTAAAAAGGTATCCTCTGCTCGCTTTCTTGGTGTCATGGTTGACGAAAATTGTACTTGGAAAGAACATATTGCTTTTGTGGCAAAAAAAGTGTCTAAGTCTCTGGGTATCATCAGAAAGATCAGTTCATTTCTTAATAGATCCAGTTCACTGGTTTTGTATTATAGCTTTATATATCCACACCTAATTTACTGTAACATAGCGTGGGCCAATACCAGCCCAACCAAACTCAATAAGCTTCACTTACTGCAGAAACAATTTGTTAGAGCTGCCACAAACTCAAACTCTAGAGCTCCATCCTCTCCACTATTTTATAAACTAAGGATCCTAACCATATTTGATATCAATATCATACAAATATTCACTTTTGTTTACAAAGTAATTCATCAAAATCAAGAACTGCCCAATCACTTTCAACAATATTTTTGCAGAAATTTCAGTTTTCACTCATATAGGACAAGACAAGCAGAACACTTGCATCTTCCCCTCGGCCACACCAGCAGAGGGCAGTACTCTGTCAAATACAAAGGGAGAACATTGTGGAATGAACATCACAACCTTGCTGACAATGCCCCCTCCTTGTCAACATTTAAAAAGAGACTATTCTTGAAATTATTAGAACACTATGTATAGCGGTCTTAAGACCAGTTCTTCTTGTGGTGCAATCTGTTTGCTGTTACTTCTTTTAATTAGTTTGCTCTTGTTTACCTTTATTTATTATGATTATTTTTTTTTCTTTTCTCTTCTTTTTAGTTGTTTTTTTCTGCCATCCTGTATTTTATCATTCTCATCTTATTTTCAATTACTTCTCCTTTATTTTTCCCATTGGATGTACATTAATTATTTTCTTGAATAAGCCTTCATAAGGTCAGGGTGAGGCCGCTCTAAAAGCCTTTCGGGCTTCAGACCTCACCAGCACATTTTTTTTCTTTTTCTTTTTAACTCACTCCTCTTGAGTGATCTCTTTTGTAATGCATCTCTCACGTGTGCAAATAAATAAATAAAGGATTTGTAATAATAATCAGCTTAGAAACTTTAACGTGGGAGAAGTTGGCTAGGTAGCTAACCAGCTGACTCGGAATGTCAGTCCCTTAGGCGAAATGAGTAAAGTTATGCTTGTCATAGAAATTGGTTTGTAGGAAAACGTAGATATAACAAACCTAGATTAATAACTCGATTATGTCTAATGTAGCTAGTTTAAGGGTCAGCTCCATTGTGTAATATGATTTATTACGAAGTCTAGCTAGCGTATTGCCTGACTCATGGCCAACTGACGTTAGTCGTTATACTGGATCCAATGTTATTTTTAGCTCAGTGATGGCAACAAACGTATGAAAACTACACACCCTGCTTTACAGGTGCAGTAGGATTCCTATTTTGCCTGGTTTGATCTAAATGGGCAGTTTATTGGGTGCCCAGCTTTTCTGCATTGATCGCCAACACTCCGCGGTTACTCTTCTATCTCCACCCGTTTCCTCAAAAAAAATTGATGTCATGGGTATATCCTTACGTTAAATAGTTAAGGCCTCTCTGGAAGACTTTGCTGGACAAGTAGGATGTATTCAGTTCGAAATAAACCCAATATTTTCTGGAATACACGCGTGAGTGTTCGGCATAGACTTCTGTTGCACTGTAGGAACTGAGCTGCATAGATGTGGGCCTTAGCAACAGTAACCGGAAGAGGAAGAGGAAGAGGAGGAGGAGGAGGAGTGTAACGGTGTAGACCTGACTTTTAAATTTCTATTTTTTCTTTGTTGGGCGCCAGGCAGCTGAAGGCAGCTTACCAGTCAGAGTCGCAAAACGATGAAAGCTTTAACACCGTTACCATATCCCCTTTGTTCGAAATTAAATGCCAACAACAACAACAACAACAACAACAAAGGTAAGAGTTTTGCATTTGAGGGTAATTTAAAATTTGTTGTCAGTTCATGGCAGAGTTCAAAACAGTAAATATTCGTGAGAGCACCGCACACATTTTATGTTCAAACAGTCCCCAGCAATTGTAAATAAATCGAAAATAAAAATAAAACAAAATTTCAACCAGCTCAATAAGCTCAAACAGCCAACACAAAATCAGAAAAGTCAAACAAAAAACCAAGCCTTTGTTAGGCAGGGCCAAACAACTTGGGCGTGCATGAGTGTGGGTGCGATAGAGACAGAGAGAGAGCTGCGGGAAGATGGCCGTGTAGATGGGCGAGCGAGAGAACGAGACAGCCGCGTATGACTCGGGAGGAGGACTAATCGGGAGAGCAACTGAGGGCAGGAGAGTGGAGCCGTATTGGAAGGTAAACCAGGAAAGCCAGGCAGTCAGATATACGCATTTCTTGTACCTTACATATCCATGAAATAGTCTGATCCTCCAGCTGTATTTCCCAAACGCAGTCAAAGTCGCCGCAAAATTCGTTCAGACTTGTCCCCCTTAAACTTTACCGTAGCTCGTGATAATCCGGTTCCTCAGCCAAACGACATTCAGCCATGCAAAACTCGCGCAGAACTCCAATCAACTTCCGCAGTTTGTTAAAAAACCACTTCCTAGTCGTAAACATTTTTGTTGCCGATTGGTATAGACACATAAGTAACGTGACGGGTGCATTTTCAATTTAAATTTTCAGAGCAAAAAGCTTTTTCTTTCTTTTTTTATTTTGAAAACTGGTACACTCCGTTACACTCTCCTCCCCTTGGAAAAAAACATCCTTTGGTAGTTTCTCGAGTTATTCAAACCCAAGGAAGTCTTCTCCATCAGACTCTTCTTCAAAGATGTCTTGGAGCTTTCGACGCTCGCGAGTTTCCAGTTCCTCCGCTGTGGGGTAACATGGTTTCAGATTGACCATGTTGATGTTGCAAAGGTCTTCTCCATTATCCTCACGGACTACCAGGTAATTCACTGGTCCAAGCTGCTGGAGGACACGATACGGACCCTTCCACTTAGGGGCAAGTTGGGCCGCAAAGTGTTTTGAAGCACTTGACTGAGGGTGATTACGAACCCAGACACGGTCCTTATACTTAAATGTAACATCTCTGCGACGTTTGTTCCGTAATTGACGTTTTCTGGCAAGTTTGCAATTCTCCTGGGCCTTTGCTTTCAAACTTTCAATCAGTTGGACTATGTCATATGGGGCAGAGTCAGGGGTGAGGTCATTCCATTGAAGAATTTTATCTAAGGGACTTTTTAACTTTCGACCCATCTGCAGCTCCGCTGGGGAAAGACCAGTCTTCTCATGGACGGCTGAGTTCAAAGCAAAACGAAACTCAGGGAGATACTTGTCCCATTGGCGATGATTCTCATCAACGTATGAGGAGATCATGTTTTTAAGATTTCTGTTGACCCTTTCGGTCATGTTTGTTTGAGGGTGATAGGCGGTGGTGGTTCGAGGTTGCACAGTCCACTTCTCACAGAGTGTCTGGAAGATAGATGAGACGAACTGAGAACCTCGGTCTGACAGAACATAGTCAGGCACACCCCACCGAGTGATTATTTCAGCGTGGAAGACTTTGGCAATCACTGAGGCAGTGGCGGAGCGGAGAGGGAACATTTCCACCCAACGAGTGAAGTAGTCAACAAAGACTAACAGATATTCATTTTGGTTTGAGCTGCATAGTAAGGGGCCCATCAGATCAATGCCAATCATCTGATTCGGACGTTTCACCTCATTCGGTTGCATGAGACCAGCAGGTTTCCGTGTGTCGCTCTTGCAGGTTTGGCAGGTTGTACAATTCCTAACGAACTCATTCACATCAGTCCACATCCTAGGCCAGAAGGAAACTTCTTGGAGACGTTTATAGGTTTTGAAGACCCCCTGGTGGCCAGCCATGGGATGATCATGATAAGCGTGCAAGAGTGGATGTGTAAGCGTAGACGGAATGTAGAGACGGTAATGGACCTGCCCCTCAATTAGTTGAGTCTTCCGATACACTTTGTCTTCTAGGAGAGCAAAGTTTTCCTGTGCGGATGAATTTGAAGCCATCAAAGCCGTGTGTATCTTGAGAATCTCTGGGTGCGTCTTTTGTTCCTTCCAGATGGTGTGCATGGACAGCGGAAACACAGGGGGGGGGGGGGGGGGGGTCCTTGGAAAGGTCCATTAGTTCTGTACAGAGGTAGGACTGGCTGTAGAGCCGAACTCAGCGCTTGCTGATACGGCACATCTGAAGCTGCCAAACGGAACAGACCGAGGCTCGGACTACCCTGATAGGTAAAAAACACCACCCTCCAGAAAAAAAAAAAAAAACATCTTACCCATAAGAAAATTATTGAGGCTAAGAAGCTTTTGGCCATTTTTAAATCAGAAGATTATTGCAATTACAGATTACCAGCCATAGAGCTATAGATACCCAGCAACTGGACAAATGACAGGTCTTCAGATGTCGGCGGCTTCAGGCGAAAATCATGCTACAGTTCAGAGGGGCCACAATTAAATCTCACGAAGATCTGAAGGGCAATAAGGTTCCCTGTCAGGAACACAGACCTAAAAGGCTGTGCTCCCCTCACCCAAGTATATCAGCAGCAGTAGGCGAATTCTGAAAATCCCGCATTTTCTCCTTTGCTAGAGTCATGTCGCCTTAATCTATTGTATTCGAACTGGAAAAGTGTAGTTTCTATGTTGTTTGATGATTTCAAATTAAATTCTACATGTTTTAAACGCATGCACGGGCTTGATTCATGCTCGAAGTTTGTGTGCAACAGCTAAAAAACATAAACCAGGTGTGGGAAAACAACGAAGCAGCAGAAACCCTGCATCCCCAGCGGCGCCGCGATGCTTCTGCACCCGGTGGGAAAATCAGCACAGATAAAAGTGCCTACAAATCAGCTGTGACACGTGCTCAACTCCGGGCAGCAATGTCACAGAGTCATGACAGAGAGCAATACACACTGCACACGTCCTTACTGCAATTACTCAAGGCGCAAGATCCTCGGAAGTACCATGGATGCAGTGCAATCCGGACACTGGAAGCATATCAATATTACAATTTAGAAATACGAAAGATTTATCCAGGGAGTGGGGAAGAGAGGAGAGGTGCGCTGTGTGAGCGTGTGCACATGCGTGAGTGCACTTATTGCAGAGGGAACACAGATTTCAATAAAAAAAGGTTACATATCAATAAAAGGTTAATTCAGTCATGAAAAATAATTGAAGTACATACTTGTTTAGATTATTAAAAACTAGTCAGTATGAAATAAAATAAAAAAACTAACAATCTTAAATCAGCCTTTGCTCACCAACTTGATTGTTAAAGGTGTCATTTTATACTTTCTGGGTTTTCCCTCTTCTTATAGCGTGTTATAGCTATTTGTGCATGTAAACCTTCTGAAAAGGTACAAAGCTCAAATTCCATACTGGAAGTAGTTATTTTCTCAAGCAAAAATCACAGCTTCTGAGCTGCCTAAAACACCTTGTTCAAGCCTTTTATTCTATAACACGTCTATATCACCATGAACACATTTGCATAATTCCAGTGTAGTAACTAACGGCTGCCAAGTTCGAATATCACATATCGCCACATCGAGAAACGGATTTTTTTTTTTTCAGAGCAAAAGCCTTTTCCTTTTGCAAGAACTTCCGCAAGACAAGTGAAGGTCCTGAAAGTACATAATTCTTTTATTGCATTCCATTCATTTAACAAAAGACTGACTCCTAAACTTCAGTTGGCCAATTACAGTGTACAGCTGTCAAAAAGTGCTTTCTGACCACATGCAAATAATTTTAAATAGATTTCAGAAATAAAAGTAACACACTAGGCAGTGGATATAGTATAAACACTTTTATTGATCTGAATTATAATGTAATTTTTGGTTTCGGCATGCAAACGAAATGAGCATAAGGCTACAGCCTTAATACCATAAATATGATCTGCACACTTGAAATTTGCATGATGTAGAAATACTTCCACACCAAGATAATAATGTGCTTTCCAGCTGAAAATATGCTTATGACTTATTATTCGCAGAAAATATCAGCCCTTTCATGAGCCTCGCCGACGTGAAATCACCGTGTGATTGCGGGGGAAAACATGCGGACTTCAAGGGAGATGGCTGGTAAACGACTTTGAAATGTGGTAGAAGCCAGTAAAAAATGGGAAAGTCAGCAGGTGTGTAGAAATAGGCCAGCATATTTTGACAAACATTTGTCTTCTAAGGGTGAGTGAGCTTGAATGTCCAAAAATGCTACTTGTTAATTTCATATCTATGCTTGAGGTAATCAAATACGTTAAAAATTAAGAAAACATCCAAACTGCAATGCACACTGGAAGATTCAGCTCGAACAGAACATTTCTATCTGCTGTACTTCATTGGGGATCAATTTTGCATAATGAATGATATTGACAAATTAAATTCCATACATTTCAAATACCCACGAGTCAAAATGGCGCATTCCCATACTTTATCAACAGCAACAGTAAGAAAGAGACAGGGCTCCGATAACAGAGCAACAGAAATCCCAGACACAAGGCTTCTGCCGCGCCCATGGTTCTACACACTGGGGACATTGCTGCGCTGCTTCAAAAAACTGCATGTTTGCTCTGCCACACACTCATCTCCAAGAGCCCTGCCGCTTCCGGCGTATTTTAGGCTGGACACAGATGGAGAAAGCAGGCTTGACTGTGTGACAGATGAAGTCGGAGAGGGGCAGGTGGTGCCGGGTGGAAAATGATCTCACATCCTGAGCTCTGTTACTTGCTCACTCACGATGAGAAAACATAACGTAGCACACAGGCCTCCGAGCCTCATGTAGCACAGCAGAGCAGATCTGCCCCTCAGGCGCTTATGTAACTAATGCAGCCCAGTCACTCATCTCACACTGACACACGCCTGTCCTTTCCTGCTGCCTCTAACGTTGTGCACAGACATGCTGAGGCATCTAACTTCACCGGACCCCAGCAGTTTTTTTTTCTTCAAAATCTTTATGAAAGAAAAAGAATCAGATATAAAAACTTACTATCCATCACCTAACAAGAAGTTAATCCTTTAAAACATAAAACAAGAACTTAAGCAGGCGATGTTAGGGCAGTACCTCTTAAGGTTAAATTTCTCTTCCAGGTCACCAGCAGAATAACAAAGTCAAATAAACACAACCACCCTCCCCCCCATCCATGAAAATGTCACTTTGGCCGCATTGAAATTAGAAACTCAGAGTCGAGAGGCAGCTGCACCTTATCAGTTGCAGCTGAGAACAGCCCGACCTGTCAGTTACTGTGGGACGTGGTCACAGAAGGAGCACTAACTCACCAAAAAATACAAAGATCTGAGCTGAAAAAACAAGCTGGACTAACGGAGAAGCTAAAATCGCCATAAGTCTGTGGAAAGAAACAAACTGGTAGAAAGTTTCACACCACACTATAAATTTTCTGGACTCACGATTGATCTTTGTAAGCAACACCACAGCACTTTCGTGCATTTTGTGTTTTTAATGTATGTAAAACTTTACATGACACATACACTTCATACTATCCCAAATTACCGACTTTATTTCCTCTATATATATTTTCACACTCACTAAAACAACAGTGGTAAAAATAAAATTTTCCTCATTTTCTCAGTTTTAGGGACTTGTGTGAGATTGACACTTGCGCACGTGAAACTGGCTCATTCCGCAGGGGTACACACTGATAAACGTTTTCATATTAAAAGAGAAAGTGGACTCCACGTCTGCATTCGTCAAGCCAATCTTCCAGAAAACAGGCTGCCGGTGGTGACAGTGGGCCTAGTCAGAACAGAGACCACAGATGAAAGATCCCATCCACCAGCCCCCATGACCGGTTTATAGAGCTCTGCATCATCCCCGCCGCAGGAGAGATGACTTGTTGTACACTGCACCAGCTCACTGTCACTCGCTCTACACGTTTAATTTAATAACAGCTTCATCATCAGTTCTCTGCTTTCGCCGCCTCCCCGCGCAAGGCTGGAAGCACCAGCACCTCTCAGTCTCACACTCTCAAACATTCTCACTCCCAAAATAGCGCAGATATTCCATCTCTTGTCATGGTCCACAGAGGGCCTGCAGACTGGCCGTTTCCCAAAGCAATTCACAAGGTAAACTAAGATCCACGTGAGATGCAGTCAGAAAGAGCCCGCTGAGGGTCCCCAGTGGAAAAATTCTTGGCTTCCAGAGATGAATCAGGCATGAGCTGCAGAAACAATGGTAAACCTCATTTATACTCCAAATCCAGGAAAAAAGGCAGGAGTCAGGATGGGCAGTAGATCCCAGAGATGAAACACAGAGAGCAGCTGAGTGACTCCAAATGCTTCACCACCATATCATGGAAAATACAGGAACCATTTTCCATGGCTATAAGAGTTAGCCAAGCAAATATTGCACTTATCAGATTTTAGTAAAAGGCTTAATATTTTGTGGTTCCAGAGTTCTTGAGATAGAAAATTACCTTTCGTTCGTGCAGTCGTGTTGAGTGAATTAAAACTCACTCTCCTGCAAGAGACACTTAGGGGAGGAGAGATGTAACCCTTAACCTGTCCCGTCAGGAGGAAAGCTTGATACAATGCCAGAATAGCGTTTGATGAATTGTAAATTCTCCAGAAATTCTGTGGAATTCTCCCACTTTTCTTACTCTTTTTGCCTTTTATTCAAAGTCCAGTTTCACAATAAAGTTGGGTCAGTACAAAAGATGCAAATGACAGAGAGCAGTGATTTGAAAATCATCTTTGACTTGTACTAAATTTAAAATAGTTCAATTCCAAAATGCTAAATAATGGGTGTACACAGTATTAGAAGAAAATCTCCATGTAAAAGATAAGGGTGAAAATATACAGTTCCCTCAATCTTTCAATCTACAGTTCTTCAGGTGGCACTGCATTGAAAGCAGACATGGTTTTGTGATGGATGTACCCGCACGGAAAGGAACTACTTTAAAAAAAAAAAAAACATTCGTTAATAAACGCCATTCATTAATGCCTCCACAAATGCAAATGAAGACTGTACTATCCACCGAAGAAGCCATGTGACAATAATTTTCAAAACTTTTGCCGTCTTCGCTGGGCTTCAGCTCATCTCAAATAGATGGACGTAAACAAGCTGCTTTCAAACCAGTCAACCATTCAAACTGTATGCGGTAATAGAGAAAATTGTGTTCCAAACGAAAGAGAAAGACCATCCCAGTTGTCATTAAGATAAGGTTCAAAAGCCAGCATCGGTCATGGTATGGTGGTGTGCTCAAATCTGTTTTGGGGTTACTAGAGGACATGCATGTATGCATTTTGAAGCAACATATGCAATCTTGTAAATTCTCTTTTCAAGTAGATCCCTGCTTATTTCAACAAGACAACAGCAAGACACACTCTACAGGTGTTCTCATACAAAAGAGTGACATCATAATCAGAGTGCAGCAGGTAGATTGGTTAACCTGCGGTCCAGACCTGTTTCCTGTTCAAAATATGTGGTGTGTTAAGAAGAGCAAAGTACGACAATAAGGATCCTGGGCTTCGAAGCATAAATAAATGAAGAATGGGGGGGGGGGATCCTTCCAAATAATCAGTGCCCTCAATTCCAAAAATAATTACTTGGAGTGCTACTAAAAGGAAAGGTGATGTTATTCGAAGTAAACACACCCCTATCCCAAATTTTCTTGCATATGCTGCAGGCATAGATTTCAGAGTATTTAAGTCCATAAAAAAACAAGAATGTAAGGCAGTAAAAACATCAAATATCTTGTATTTTCACTGCTTTCCATTTTGGACCAGTCAAGGATGATTTCAAAATTTCATTTTTTTTATTCCCAGTTTTTATATCATCCCAATTTCTTTGGAAATGGGGCCACACACTAAGGTAGTGCAGTAAATTGGACATAGAGTTGAATACTAGGCTGACTGGGTAACTGTAATAAAGAAATGCAAATATGAACACAAAAAGTTGAGTCCGGTGTGTTGTTTTATATATAAATTTAAAGGAGCTGTGTCATGATTACTGCGCATGCTCAGAACTTTGAAAACTAACAAGAAATCAAAGAAAGTGAATCTGCTCGACTGCAAGTCAAAATCTGATTCCATCATTCCAAATCCATTTTTGTTCTGCATTGTATTCATATATTTTAATCAGGCATTTCTTTTTATATTTAGGAGTTTTATATGGAATTTGAGTATTCAAAGTGCTATTTTAGCACTTTAGCCAAAGGATATAAAGAATGTAAGATGGTTTCAAAACCATCAATAAATATTATAGAAGAGTAGATACTTTTTTCTTTTCTAATTGACATGTCTGTACTTGTGGTCTGTACCAGTAGAGTGATTGACTGATTCTTGCATTGCCCACAATAAATAAGAGGTCCAAACTGGCCACACTCTACCTAGCATCTGAGGACCTGGTTATTTATTTTCCACATTCAACCCTGGAAAAATTGCAGGGGAATAGTGAATTTGGGACATGTGAGAAGTGGTACAGGAGACTTTTCAAAAGAATTAGCCTCTGCTCACTTCACTACTACACTGCTGGGGTGCTTAGGTGTTAGAAGAGGGCCAGTACCTCTGTGGGGGGGGCAGGGGGGGTTGCCATCCTCCATCTGGCAATCAACTCTCAGCTGTGCCTCCAAGTAGCTGTCATATGCGCAGTGGGCACACTCCGGTAAACCGCTCTGGCAGGCGGACAAAACCAGGTGAGGGGCGTTAGTCAGGCCTCAAGCCCTCTGGCATGTTAGTCAGGACTTGTCTGTCCCTAGTATGTGAAAACTGATTTCTCGGCGAGCTGAGCGGACCACTAGATTGGTTTAACGGTCAGGAAGGCGAGACCTAGCACTGCAGCCACAATTTGCATGAAGAGCATGGCAAGACACCCAAGATGCCTTTAGTCATCCTGCTGCATCCAGAGCCTCTCCCAGTCCTCTCGGCTATGCCTTGCCACTGGACCAGGAGGTCAGGGATGAGAGAGAGAGGCTGGTGTCCTGCACAGCCCTCCCTCACTTTAATTCAAGTCCAGCGCAAGTCGTGTTCCTGGACTCACTGCAACCCTGCAAGTCCTGTGGCAATGGGGTAGCGGCAAACCAACAGGTGAGGATCCACCCAAGCTGCAGGCGCGACCCTGCACACAGGCTGCTCAGGGCATAGGGTTGCTCTTCACTGGATCGGAGCAGCAGTGGAGTTCGGCAGCCCCCTGAGTGACCGAGCAACCCTTTTTAGGATCACTCTGCTCGCTTCCACAGCAAGATGACGGCGCTAGAAAAGGTGCCCATAACATAGTCTGCTCGACACATCCCTGGCCAGCCTGCTGCAGCTGGTGTAAATGCCACCCCTGGGACCAATAAGTCAAACATAACAAGAACTTGATGCTGATACTTGCAACATGGAATGTTCGCACCCTGAATAGATCAGAGAGGAGAACAGCAAGAACCGAGAACCGAGAACTCGCACGCTACAGTGTCGGTATTGCAGCTCTCAGTGAGACCCGCTTTGCGCAGAAAGGCCAGCTGACAGAGATAGGAGGTGGCTACACCTTCTTTTGGAGTGGCCGCTACAGCAAAGTGTGTCGAGAAGCCAGTGTGGGCTTTGCCATCAAGAACCACCATGTAAAGAAGCTCACAAGCATCCCCCAGGGTCTCAACGATTGCCTGATGCCCATGTAACTCCCCCAGGCAGGGGAAAGACTGCCACGCTGATTAGCGCCTATGCCCCCACCATGTCCAAGCCCGACGACACAATGGACAAGTTCTTTGAAGAACTTAACACCCTCATCACCACTGTCTCATCGTCCGAGAAGCTCATCTTTCTCAGTAACTTCAACGCTCACTTTGGCTCCGACCACCAGGCCTTGGACAGAGTACTAGGGAAGCAAGTTGTGGGGAAGTGTAACAGCAATGGTCTTCTACTGCTCCGGACCTGTGTCGCGTATGACCTGGCTATCAATAACACCATAATCCACTTCCCAACCTGTAACAAGACGTTGTGGATGCATCCCCGCTCTCACTACTGGCATCTCAATGATTATGTCATCATCAGGGCAAAGGAAAGGCAGGATGTGCATGTGACTAAGGCCATGTGTTGTGCAGACTACTAGATAGAGCACCGCCTCATTGTCTCCAAGTTGGCGCTTCACATCCAGCACAAGAGGAGACCCCAGGGACAGAAGGTCGCTAAGAGATTCAATGTCAATGAACTGAAAAATACCCACAAAACACAGGAGTCACAGAGTGCTCTAGATGGCAAACTCTCCAGTGAACCTGACAGTGAAGCCAGTGTCAAAGAGCAGTGGACGTCTTCTAGAGACACAGTCCACCTCACTGTTCTGGGACCTGGGTCTGACCACCACAAACCACCAGGACTGGTTCGACGAGATAGACACTGAGATTCAAGAACCGCTGGAGGAGAAGCCTCGCCTGCTTAGAGCCTACCGGCACAAACCCTCTTGAACTGCGAAGAAGGCTGCCTTCACCAACATGCGCAGCAAAATCCAAGCCAAACTTTGCGCCATGCAGGACTCCTGGTTCAGTGCCAAGATCGACGAGATCCAGGCCTACAAAGACTGCCATGACACTAAGAGATTCTAGGACGCTCTCCGTGCTGTCTACGGGCCCCCTCCACCAGCTTGTCCCCTCTACTCAGTGCAGATGGGTCCATCCTCTTCACCGACAAGAAGCTGATCCTGCAGAGGTGGGCAGAGCACTTCAATGGAGAGCTTAATAAACCATATGCCATTAACGACAAAGTCATCAGCCGCCTCCCACAGGTGACCATCAATCTTGACTTCGACCTTCCTCCAGCCTTGGACGAGGTCCAGAAGGTCATCAAGCGGATACCCACTGGGAGAGCTCCCAGCTCAGATGCCATACCCACTGAGATCTACAAGAGTGGGGGTCCAGCATTGCTCAATCGGCTGACAGATCTCTTCCACTCCATGTGGAGCTCTGGGCAACTTCCCCAAGAGTTCAGGAATGCTAGCATTGTGCAAACCATTGCTTCAGATCATATGAAGCTGTTGCTTTCAATTCATAGCAAAGAGTGTGAGCATAGCATTTAGCAGCCCGCCATACAGGGCATTCAGCAGGGTTTCCACTTTACATCCTCATTCCAATTCAGGAGACCTGATCAGAAGAAAGGAATGAACTTTCACCTGTTACCATATAAACTAGCAGTTTGATCTTCCTATTGTGATGTTAAATCCAGATTTCAATCATTCAGACAAATTCTTATCATTTCCATGTCTTCATCAACATATGCAAAAAAGGGAATGGATTTGGTTGCCATTTTTATTTCAGTCTTTAACAGAATGCTAGCAAGGCTATTTCAGTTGGCAGGAAAATATCTCTGAAAAATAGCAAATAAATTAGCCATTGTAATCTTTTTTTAAATATGAGAAGTATAACAATTTTGCACTTAAATCAGACTGTGAGATTGAAAATGATCCCTCCAAGATGAGCAAAATACTTAAACATGATGCTTGCTTAGACCTACAGCAACCATGTAGTTTGTTCCAAAACACAAACATCTAATCAAGCTCTCCTGGGGCCTTCAAAACTGAAATTCTAATTTTGCCCTTAAATCGTATTGCAAAGCAGAAACAAAGTGAAAAACAAGCTTTATATTTCAAATATGCTATGCCCAATTTCCACACCAATAGATTGATTTACCATAAGAGGCCTCCTGGCACAAACGCAAACAAAAAATCTAAGTCTATATTTTAACTGTAAAAGCCAAACCAACATCTTAAATAAAAAGTGAGGAGAAATTTTAAAGCTGATATAAGCAGACGTTAAAGGAATCAGATCTCTCCGGCAGTCGACGCATATTTTTAAAGTAGATCATGAATATTCAAGAATCGATTCGTACTTCAATAGCATTAAATAGGCCTACATAAATTTTCCAGCCGGATAGTCCTACAACACTTCTGCCAAAATTGGCCTTGAATGATGGCCTGCGTTTCCTATAACACCTCTATAATTCTGAGTGCAGGTCTGCATGAATACATTTACGAGGCAGTCTTTTTTTTTCTTTGCCGTAGATCAACATCTTCTCATTTAAATTTAGCCGACATCAAGATATTGTATGGAAGTTGAGCCGCTATCCAATAATTAAATTTAATTATATTAACAGATGTACTGAACCACTGCATTCTAACAAAACTAAAAATAACATTAAATAACTAAACCTTCCACCTTCCACGCACACCCTTCCTGTTGCAAACAGCTCACAATTCCTCATCGCCTTATTCTGCATTAGGTTACACATAGTCTGCATGCAGTCGTGTATGCGTAACATGATCTACCCTTTTCCACAGGCGAAGCAGTAAATTAAAGCCAATGTTTAATTAGCCCCGGTACGCTATTGCCTAATCTGTGGATGGACATCAGTTTTATGCAATCTAGGAACTCAATAATCTGTGAATGTAAACTTGAATTATGACATCGCTGATCCGGATGCACATCATGTTCGCATTATTGAGCATGGTAAACGGGGGGCATCGGGACAGCACTGAGCAGGGCGGTGCCAAAATGCTGAAAATTTGGCCTAGCGGTCAGCAACACGTTAGTCAATACCGATTGTCCCCCACTGTCCTTATCAATCATGCAGCCGATATCAGCGTCGTAGAGAAAACTCTAGCATGCGTTGATGTTTTTTTTTTTTTTTAAAGATCCATCGTTCTTGTTTTCACGCTTAATAGGTCATGAGCCAGCGAAAGATGTCACTGTAACATGCAGCGAGAAGCCTATTCGTAATACATTTTCAATTTATTTCATTAAGAAGGAAACAATTATTCTCCAGATCAGTTGTGAACCAAGCCGCATAAGGATGACATATTTCTGCTTGCACTAAATCGCTAAAAACATAAAGTACAGGAAATCATAATGATAAAAACGAAGAAATGGACGACGTTATTTAGGGCATCAAGCGGTAGACTAATGCCGCCCTCGTCGGAATTACATAGGCTGCATGCACTTGTGTCGAGTGCGCTACTGCCAGTGCAAAACATACGCTCACGTTCTGAAAACAACGCGATTGCATCGTTTCCAGAGTGTATTACGGTTTCAAAAAGACATTAACCGCGAGAAACCCGACTAAAATGTGGGAAATACTCACCCAGAACACGAAGGAATAGACAATGAGGAGGGTTTTCAGGCAGGTTATCACTGGTTTGGTCTCCATTCTCCTAGATGCCATAATACAGTAACGCGAGCAGAACAGATGAGTTGCGCTGCAACGATTCTCCACTGGGCTTCGCTAAACTGGACCTCTGCAGTCTCGCACGGCGCAGCCGCCCCCGGTCCCCTGGCCAATAAAGACAGAAACTGCCCTCCCCTCAGCGACACCCTCTACAGGACGCACAGTCGTTCGATTAGGCGCATAACTTACAAAACGTACCATTAAGGAACCATGAAATTAAATTGTGTGGCCTTAACCAAAATGCGAATGCTTTTTTCAGCAATTTCCCCCACTGCTAAACATTAAGCAGCATTGTTTCAGTCCATTAAAAAGTTACATTTGTCGTCTAATCGTTTCTCATTTCATAGAACAACTCCTGAATGGGCGAGACTTTTCAGCAGTTCAGAACTAGCGTGGCATCTCTGGTAAGTTGTAAGTCAACTAAGCAACCACCAGCCCCAAGAAGTCAGGATAACAAACTAAAACAAAAAATAAGAGTTCAGCAGGTGAGGCTTGAAAGCATATAGCACATCCTTAGCTCTCAAAAGTGGTCTTTTGACACTGCCTACACCAGTCATGAACTTCATCAGACAAGCATACAAGCCAATGGATTTTTATGAAAATTTTATCAAGGATGGTCAGCACAAAGACAGTACTAATAAAATTATTCATTAATATTTGAAAACAAATCTTTCAAATGGAATTGCTGCACAACAAACACTCCACCAGAATCTTGTGAATGGTAACCTGCCTTTTCATTACACAAATAAGCAAAGATATTCAACTGAAGCATAACTCACATTGTTCTCATATTAACTGTAACTAACAGACTCCACCTTAAATGAGTAGCCTTGTGTTCATGAGGTGTGACTGCATTTTGCAGTCTGGCTGTGAATTCTGCATGCTGGTGTGCCATACCTGACTCAATATGTAATGTATTGAGAATACTTACGAGTAATATTTAATCTAATTTAAAATGCTTTGGTCAAAGTGGGAATTTAAATCTTCAACTTCTATGCTTTTGTGTGTGTAAATATATCATTTTTTTTCCACGCAAGAATGAAGGAAGAAACTAATGAGCTCGTGCATGTGTTGGGCAGTGGTTACCGAAACAGTAAACACAGAAACACAGGACGATGGAAGATGATCACCCAATATCCAAGAGACATGAATGATTCTTCAGACAGCAGAACGGGTAGATAGAGGTTGCACACTGCATGTGCATGATGTTCAGAAATCAGCTCTGGGAGGCCACTGACTCGGTTTCCTCTTAGTCCGTCAATAAAGCCCCTTTCCTGGGGTTTCTTTTCCAACAGGCTGCTCACTGCCTTTTCTGAACTGCAACAAGAACAAATGTCAGACAGCAGTGTGAGTAAAATAGAAGACATGAGGCTTACACCAGTGAGCATTTCAGATAACATCTGGAGCTGTGGTTAAAGATCAGCTCCCAGGCAACGGAGCCCTGAAAATGCATTAAAAGTTTGCAGAATTCTATGTTTTGTTTTGAACCAGATGGAACCCCTATGGTACTGAGAGCACGAAGGAACACTTCTGTATGCCATCTTCCATCACTGTTTCCCATAACTGTGTCATACTCTGAAGTTCAGTGATGCTTTATGACATGTGAAAACAGAGCTTTCTGCCTGACAGGTGAGATACCTTATGCCAAAAATCATCTTAAAATTTACAGATCTATTTCACATTGAATCTGGGGTGTGCAATCTTACCTACATGGTGATCCGGTAACCATGGAAAGCCCTCAATCGCTGGACCTTCTCATCCTCATTGCCCACGCTAATCCAGTTATTGGTTACCAGAAGTAACTGCCACTGGCCACTTCCATGGGGTCAGAGGTCAGGAACAGCTCTTTCCCAAACTGACCCACTGAGGAGACCATGTGCGAAGCTTCACTCAGATGTCTACATATAATCATACAAGCCTTCACACAAGTTAATAATACTGAATTATATTTATTGAATAGCAATGTTGCATTGAAATGACACTTTATTTCTAATGTTACTTTGACAAGGAAACCTGGTCCCACCTGCATAAAGTTGAGTTTTTCAGAGTTTCTGTAATTGATTGATTGATTGAGATCTTTATTTTGAATGTAAACAGCAGTAAATCAAACAAAAACAAAATAATACTAGTCAATACTAAATAAAGGTAAATAAGAATACAAAAGTCCAAAAATATCATAAATAAAGAAAAATAAAATAAGATGCATCTATCATCATTAACACGCTCAAAAAGGAGTAGGAAGAAGTTAAAACATTTTTAACCCTACGCCCTCATCTCAATTTTATCATAATGTCTATTTCATGATAATCAGTCAGAAAATAATTTGTTCATCTGTAATTTCTGTACAAAAAGCACAAAATGTATAATAAATATATACTGTACACATATACACACATGCACAATATGTACACACACACGCACACATGCACACAAACAACCTCATGTCTCCTCTTCCCTGTATCTTGCAAAAATCATTTGTTTGTATTTGTTTTTAAGCTGATGAATGGTTGGACATTGCTTCAAATCCACACTCAGTACGCCATTATTTTTTGTTATGTAGAATGTTTTCATTGTAGTTTGACATGTCTGGTTCTTAAAATTTAATGGCTCCCTTAGATCATACCTTCCCTCTCTTTCATGAAACAGTTTTTGTGAGTGACTTGCCACTAAATTGTTCCCTGCTTTGTACAGAAATTGTGCTGGTTGTCATTATCTCCGCCAAGGAGATTATGCGATCGAGTCGATTTATTTATTTATTTATTTATTTATTTGTCTGTCTGTGGACAGGATTTCTCAGAAACTACCGGACGGATCTTCATGAAATTTTCACCAGAGATAGATATTGGTCCAAGTACGACTTCATTAAATTTTAGTGATGATCCGGATCCGGATCTGGATTCTGGATCGGGAAAGGGATCTGGATCTACAAATTTAGTGACATTTCTCGGAAACTACTAAATGGATCTTCATGAAATTTTTACCAGAGATAGATCTTAGTCCAGGGATGACTCCATTAAATTTTGGTGATGATCCAGATCCGGATCTGGATTCTGGATCCGGATCTTTATTTATACACTCAGTGACATTTCTCCGAAACTAAAGAATGGATTTTGATGAAATCTACACAAAAGGTAGATCTTGGCCCAAGGATTATACATTACAAATATGGTGATCATGCGTGTCAAAATCTTCAATCCGGATCCAGATCCAGGTCAGGGATCAACCTTCTCAATGAGACAATTTCTTTGTATACCACTGCAGCATTTTCACCAAATGTTGATCCAAATTAGATAATCTCTGATGGAACAGAGTCTTGTTAAAGACCTGGATCTGTCCGTGGTCGGATCCAGATCCGGATCAACAATTTCGACTGAGGTCAAATATTGAAATCATACAAACTATATCGAGTAATACCTCATATGAAAGCCCTTAATGAATGCTTACCGGATCTGACAGAATCTTTTCACTTAGACGTCATTGGAAGACAAGAATGGGTGTTTTAGCAAATCTCACTCAAACTTGTTGCATGGGTGGGCCTGAAATCTTCCAAAGAGAAAGATCTTGCATTTGTATCAATGTCATCCCTTGGCGGAGATCAGAAATCTCAAATTGCTCTTGTTCTACAATGTCATATAATTTTTTATTTTAGACTTGATGAATAATGGATTAGTGTGTTTAAGATAACCGGCATCATGAATGATTCTGATGGCTCTTTTTTGCAGTATGAATTGTGGCTCTAATGAACTTTTATATGTGTTGCCCCAAACCTCTGTGCAGTAATTTAAGTAAAGTAAGACCAGTGAACCGAACAGAGTGTGGAGTAATTTGGTATCTAAGAAATGCCTTGCTTTGGCCATTACAGAAATGCTTCTAGATATTTTAGTGCAGATGTATTCAATATGCGATTTCCAACAAATTTTGTCATTTATTATCACCCCCAGAAATTTGATTTTGTGTACTCTTTCAAGATCAACCCCTTCTATCTGTACCTGTACTTGATTATTTATTTTTCTGTTACCAAATATCATAATTTTTGTCTTGCTCAGATTTAATGATAGCTTATTTTTGTCAAACCAAGATTTTATTTTGATGAATTCTGAAGTGATAATGTCCAAGAGTTGCTGTAAATTCTCACCTGAAGCAAACATGTTTGTGTCATCAGCAAATAAAATGAATATGAGTATTTGTGATATACTACATATGTCATTGATGTACATGATGAATCATTTCAGGCCCATCATCGATCCCTGTGGGACACCACATACAATTTCCAAGCATCGTGACTGGTATTCTCCCATTTTCACAAATTGCCTCCTGTTTTTAAGGTAGCTTCTCACCCATTCTAGTGCCAATCCCCTGATCCCATATCGTTCTAAATTATTGATTAATATTTCATGATTTATTGTGTCAAATGCTTTAATTTTAGATCAACATATACCCCGGCAGCATATTTCTTTTTATCTATGGCATTAGTGGTTTCTTCAATCAGTTCAATTAAAGCTTGTGATGTTGACCGGTTACTTCTGAATCCATATTGATTATCAGTGATTATACCATGGTCTGGGTGAATACTTTTTTCTGATTGGCTGGCAGGTATGCATTAAACCGTGGAACCGCACAGGTAGTTCGGCTACGGTCGTTTCACCATTCGAAATTCATCCACTAGCCAACTTGTAACCCTAGCATCGTTAAAAGTGGTATTCGGCTGGGTACAACGGAAACCTAGCTGCTCATTTATCTCCAGTAAATTTAGCGGCGTCAAACAAGTTGCGTCCAGCGGGGCGATAAACTATAGGTACTCGAGTGATAATGACCGGAAATATTATAGCAGCGAAGTAATCAGGCTTTATTCATTAAACGATTGTAATTGTGTATGGTTACAAAGGAAGCTAACGTGTCCACTTCATGTGTCAGTAACATAGCTACGTGCTATGCCAGCAGACTGATTTCAGCTCACTGACTGCGGAAACCGTCATAAGTTCATTGTAATTGTGGGTAGCAAGTTAGCTACAGTCTGCATAATCGAACATAATGTTGCGTTATGGATAATCTCCATTTCAGCTGGAAACCGTTATCAAATCAGCTGGTAAACGGATGTAGGTGAGTGCAAAAAAAATCTTTCTCCATGAACGTAAGGTGAACTAAGATAGCTGGTTCAATTTAACTTGGCCTATAGTAGGCTATTGGGTATGAGAAGGCGCGGCGCCTCTTTAATGATTACCGGCTGGTTTTTTTTTTTTTTTTTAGTGCAAAACTTTCACCAAAATTTCTGAATGCTGCGATTTGATATTGCTGGCAAATGACCATGGTATAAGCGGGATAATCAACTTGAAGGTAAGCATTCCACGGTTTTGATGCACTTCGCGGAGGCAACCCCCCTCCGCTTCGCGTTGGGTGGTTATTTGCCCCCGCGTCATGCATTAAAACCGTGGAATGCACACCTTCTCGTCAATAATCCCTGACGTAAGCTATGGTTCTCTATGAAACTGTCTAACCTATTATTAAAAAACTTTTTCCAGAATTTTTGGGAAGTGTGGGAGAAGAGAAACAGGCCAGTAATTTATGAAATGGTGTTTGTCTCCAGTTTTGTACAGAGGAACAACTTTAGCCATTTTCATTTTATTAGGAAATTGACCGGTTTGTAATGATAAATTAAATATGTGCATTAATGGTTTGGAAATCCCTTGGCTCACACTTTTAACTACTTTCATGTATATTCTCTGGTAATTTAATATAATAATCTTTCTTATATTTAACTAATATCATGAGAAATTGTAAGAAGTCTGAAAATAAGTTATCTTCTGCTTCTTCAGTTCTGTGTTTTAAGAATTCTCTATATAGTGTGTTTTTCTTTTTACAAGCATTCTGCAGTCCCCTTGACATCCATTGATTATCTTTATACTTTTTTTTTTTTTTTTTACAGTATTGTTTAATTGGACAATTTTTATCATACAAAACAAAACCAGTGAAGTTGGCACATTGTGTAAATCGTAAATAAAAACAATACAATGATTTGCAAATCCTTTTCAACCTATATTCAATTGAATACACTGCAAAGACAAGTTACTTAATGTTCGAACAGGTAAACTTTGTAATTTTTTGCAAATATTAGCTCATTTGGAATTTGATGCCTGCAACATGTTTCAAAAAAGCTGGCACAAGTGGCAAAAAAGACAGAGAGTTGAGGAATGCTCATCAAACACTTATTTGGAACATTCCACAGGTGAACGGGCTAATTGGGAACAGGTGGGTGCCATGATTGGGTATAAAAGCAGCTTCCCTGAAGTGCTCAATCATTCACAAACAAGGATGGGGTGAGGGTCACCACTTAGTGAACAAATGCGTGAGCTGATTGTCGAACAGTTTAAAACAACATTCCTCAACGAGCTATTGCAAAAAATTTAGGGATTTCATCATCTACGGTCCGTAATATCGTCAAAAGGTTCAGAGAATCTGGAGAAATCACTGCACGTAAACGACAAGGCCGAAAACCAACATTGAATGCCCGTGACCTTCGATCCCTCAGGCGGTACTGCATCAAAAACCGACATCAGTGTGTAAAGGACATCACCACATGGGCTCCGGAACACTTCAGAAAACCACTGTCAGTAACTACAGTTCGTCGCTACATCTGCAAGTGCTAGTTAAAACTCTACAATGCAAAGCGAAAGCCATTTATCAACAGCACCCAGAAACGCCGCCGGCTTCGCTGGGCCCAAGCTCATCTAAGATGGACTGATGCAAAGTGGAAAAGTGTTCTGGGGTCTGACGAGTCCACATTTCAAATTGTTTTTAGAAACTGTGGACGTCATGTCCTCCGAACCAAAGAGGAAAAGAACCATGCAGACTGTTATAGGCGAAAAGTTCAAAAGCCAGCATCTGTGATGGTATGGGGGTGCATTAGTGCCCAAGGCATGGGAAACTTACACATATTGTAATGAGAATAGAGGCCACGAGATGGCAGTATTTACCTTTTTTTTGTTAAGGCCAGACTGGAGTTATGTTGAGACATGTCCTGGGCATGTCTGAAACAAGTCCCAGAGAAAATAAAAAAAAAGAGGTCTAAATGTGGGTGGGGTCTGCACAAGAATATATAAAGGGGAGAATTGAGACAGTAAAGTAGTAGGAGAAATTGCAAGAAGATGACCAGACCTGCCATTCTGTTCAAGACCTGTGACGTTTCTTTTGTGGATTTCTTTGCCTGTGTTTGAGCATTTTCTTCATCCAGGACATCACCAAGCCACCCCACCAAAAAGGGACTGTAATTATTTCTGTTTTTTCTTATTAATCAATCTTGGTCCTTAGTTGTAGGTTGTTATTAGTCTTTGTTAAAAATTAAATGTGTTTTAGTTGTTAAAACTGTGTTTGTCATCCCTTGCTGTTGCTGTTGTGTTATAAATGTAATAACAAATTGGGGCCATAACAAATTGGGGGCTCAAGGTCCGGGAGAGACCATTGTGTGAGTAATTTATTGAAAATCTAACATTCCAAATTGTGAAATTGTTTTTGTGAATTTTCCTAGATATATATTGACAACAGCAATGGATGATTTCTTGGCATCACCAACCGTAGGGGTTTTGAAGTCTTTTAAAAAGACAGAACTGCTAGAAATTTGCAGACAGTTGGAGCTGACAGAGGTAAAACCAGCCATGCGAAAAGCAAGACTGGCTAGAGAGATAGTTGAATATTACATTGATGAAAATGTGTTTGCACCAGGAGATCTGGAACAGTTTCCAGTGGAAAATCCAAATATAGAAATGGAACTTAAATTAAAAATGCTAGAGATTGAAAGGGAGGAAAGAGAAAAAGAAAGGGAAGAAAAAGAAAAACAAAGAGAATTTGAGAGAGAGAAAGAGGAAAGAGCAGAAAGAGAGAGACAGAGACAGAGAGATTTTGAATTAGAGAAATTCAATAGAGAAGAAAGACTCCAAATGGAGCAACTAAAAATTAAAATTGAAACTAAAAATACATTTTGTGCCAGTCAGGAGGTAAAACTGGTGCCTCCATTTTCAGAAAAGGATGTTGACAACTATTTCCAGTGTTTTGAAAAGGTAGCAAAGAGTTGCCAGTGGCCAAAGGAACACTGGCCTCTGATGTTGCAAACTGTCCTCAAGGGTAAAGCTCAACAAGCCTATTCGGCTTTGTCTGCAGATGATTCCTCTGATTATGAGGTTGTCAAAAAGGTTATTTTGAGAGCTTATGAGTTGGTTCCAGAGGCTTACCGACAGAAATTCAGAGGTCTGAAGAAATCTGACGATCAGACTTATGTTGAATTTGCTAATGAGAAGCAGGTTTGCTTTGAGCGCTGGTGTACTTCTATGGAGGTCAAGGATGATTTCAACTCACTAAAAGAGATGGTGTTAGTTGAAGAATTCAAGAACTGTGTTAAGGATGATGTTAAGACCTACCTTAATGAGAAGCAAGCACTGAACTTGCAATCAGCTGCCAAATTTGCAGATGAATATGTTCTCACTCATAAGTCCAAATTTCAGTCTAGCAGTAACAATAAATGGTCCCAATTTCAGAAAAAGGGTTACGGTGATACCCAAGATTCCTCACCCAAAGACACAGACAAATCTGGTGATGGTGCTCAGAAATCCAGTAACAGGTCTGATCAAAGTGTGAAAGCTGACAGTGACAAAAGTGGTCTAGTTTGCAGTTATTGCAAGAAATCTGGTCATGTTACAACTAACTGTTGGTTCCTTAAAGCTAAGAAAGAAAAAGAAAAGGATACCAAACCAAATGCCTTTGTGAAAACAAGGTTAGAAACCCCTGTAGTAGATAACCGATCTGCTAAATTGCTTGCTTCTTGTGGGGCTAAAAAGCCTAATACAGCTGACTTTGTGAGGGAGGAATTTCTTCCATTTGTGTCAGAGGGATTTGTGGCTCTGAATGAGCATACTACTCCTGTCCCCATATATATCCTAAGGGATACCGGAGCTTCTCAGTCACTTTTGTTGATGGACTCCTTGGAGTTACGTGATGAGACCGCTTCAGGGGATTTCATACTTGTACAAGGTATTGAAGGGAGGACTGTATCTGTACCCCTGCGCTCTATATTCTTGAAGTCAGATTTAGTTACAGGACAGGTAAAGGTGGGACTTATGTCAAGTCTACCTATAAAGGGTGTTTCTCTGTTGCTAGGCAATGACCTGGCTGGGGGCAAAGTAGTTCCCCCTGTACATCTTACTTCACAGCCGAGCACTGAAAATGGGGATGAGGACCCATCTCTGTATCCTTCTTGCGCAGTGACTCGTGCTATGGCCAAGAAGGCTAAAGAAGATGATGTTGTGGTGCCGTCCAGAACATTGAATAGTCAGGACTCAGGTGGTTCGCCTCATGACTCTGATTAGCCTACTATGGTTTCTCCGTTTGAGGACTTATCAGATACTTTTATCAGTTCTCTATTCAGCCAGCCGGATGGGTCTGGTGATTCTGATGTGTCTGGAGACTTGTCTCTGTCCAGAAAGCGGTTGATTGAGGAGCAAACTAATGATCCTGAAATTGGTGTACTAAAGAGGAGAGCCCTTCCTGAAAAAGAAATAGATGCAGTTCCAGTTGGGTATTATCTCAAGGATGGTGTGTTGATGCGGAAGTGGCGCCCTCCTGATATCCCTGCCAATGCAGATTGGGCAGTGGTCTGGCAAATTGTTGTTCCGAAGGTCTATAGGAATGAAATCTTAACAATGGCTCATAGTTTACCTTTAGGAGGTCATCTTGGTGTTAACAAGACTGTTGATAAGATCATGAAACACTTCTTTTGGCCTGGGCTTCGGAAAGACGTTTCCAACTTTTGCAAAACCTGTCACACTTGTCAGGTAGTTGGAAAACACCAGTTAGACCCACCTGTAGCTCCATTGCAGCCTATCCCAGCATTTGGGGAGCCATTCTCTAGGGTCATTGTTGATTGCGTTGGTCCATTACCCAAGACTAGATCTGGAAATCAGTACTTGTTGACAATCATGTGTGCATCTACCAGATTCCCCGAAGCCATACCTCTACGTAACATCAAGGCAACTGCAATCTCGAAGGCTTTGATAAAGTTCTTCACGTTGTTTGGCCTTCCCAGGGAAATTCAGTCAGACCAAGGTAGCAATTTCACTTCAGGATTGTTTCAGCAGGTTGTGTATGAACTAGGTGCAAAGCAGATTCTTTCTAGTGCCTATCATCCAGAAAGTCAGGGTGCCTTAGAGCGGTTTCATTCCACTCTCAAGACAATGATGAGGACTTTTTGTTATGACCATGAGAAAGACTGGGATGAAGGTGTTCATTTGCTGTTGTTTGCAGCTAGAGAAGCAGTGCAGGAGTCTACTGGATTCAGTCCATTTGAGCTAGTGTTTGGTCATGAAGTGAGAGGACCTTTGCTATTATTGAGTGAACAATGGCAAGAGGAAGAGCCGCACATCAGTCTGTTAGACTATGTTAGCAAGTTCAAGGAAAGATTGCGTGCAGCTTGTGACCTAGCCAAAGAGAACTTGAAATCAAGTCAGGGAAAAATGAAAACTTGGTATGATCATAAGGCTAGAAGCCGTGAGTTTAAACCAGGAGACAAGGTCCTTGTGTTGTTTCCCTTGCAGTCCAATCCATTGCAGGCTAGATTTCATGGTCCTTATGAAATTCTGACAAAACTCAAGGATCTCAATTACATTGTGAAGACTCCAGATAGGAGAAAACCAAAACAATTGTGTCATATTAACATGCTCAAGCCTTATCATGACAGAAATGCTAGGGTTGCAGCTGTCATTTCAGATTCTCCAATGGTCGAAACATGTGAAGATGAGGGGGAGTTTCAAGATGATGAACCTAGAATTAAAGCTGAAGTTATTTCATGTAAATTGTCAAACACTGAAGTGTTGCAAAATCTTGATGTAAAACTCCAGCACTTAGAACCCTCACAGAGAGATCAGTTTGAAAGGTTGATCAAGAAATATGAGGATTTGTTTCCTGATGTTCCAAAGAGAGTTTCTGTTGGTGATGCCAAACCAATAAAACAGCATCCGTACCGGATGAATCCTGAAAAGAGAAAGATTGCTGAGAAAGAGGTTGAGTACATGTTAGAACATGATATTATCAGACCCTCCAACTCAGATTGGAGTTCACCCTGTGTGCTAGTTCCAAAACCTGATGGAAGTACTAGATTCTGTACAGATTATCGCAAAGTCAATGCTGTAACTAGAACTGATGTGTTTCCAATACCTAGGATTGATGATTGTATTGATAGTGTAGGGCAAGCAAAGTTTCTGACCAAGATTGATTTATTGAAGGGTTATTGGTGTGTGCCTTTAACTGAGAGGGCCAAGAGCATCTCTGCTTTTGCCACACCATCTGGATTGTACCAGTATGAAGTCCTACCCTTTGGCATGAAAAATGCCCCAGCCACGTTCCAAAGGATGATAGTCTACAATCGCCGGATTGCCACACATGGGTGCGTACATCGATGACCTGATCACATGGAGTGACTCCTGGGAAGAACATCTAAAAGATGTAGAGACGTTGTTCCAGCGCCTGACCCAGGCTAACCTGACTGTTAACCTGAACAAGAGTGACTTTGGTTGTGCTACTGTCACCTATCTTGGCTACGTCATAGGCCAGGGTAAGGTGGCACCCATAAATGCTAAAGTCCAAGCCATCATGGACTTTCCAGTTCCTATCAACAAAAAAGCTTTGCGCCGCTTCCTTGGAATGATCGGGTACTACCGCAAGTTCTGCAAGAACTTTGCTGAGATTGCTCTCAGTCTAACTAACCAACTGAAGAAAGGCGTAAAGTTCACTTGAGATGATGCATGCCAGAGAGCCTTCGATCGCCTGAAGTCTCTGCTGTGTCACTTCCCCGTGCTCAAATCTCCTGACTTCAACAAACTGTTCTCCATCGCGGTCGATGCTAGCGACCAAGCTTGTGGATCTGTGCTCCTACAGAGAAGTGACTCTGATGACATTGAGCATCCCGTGGCATACTTCTCCAGGAAGTTCAATCGCCACCAAAGGAACTATTCCACAATAGAGAAGGAACTGTTGGCTCTGGTCCTTTCTTTACAACACTTTGAGGTTTATGTTTGTACAGGACAAAAGCCAATGATTGTGTACACTGACCACAATCCGTTAATGTTTTTGAGTAAGATGAAAAACAAGAATCGGAGATTGTTGAATTGGAGTTTGATTTTACAGGAGTTTGACTTGGAAATTAAGCATATGAAGGGTACAGACAATGTAATTGCTGATTGCTTATCCCGTGTTTGAATGTGTATATATATATATCATGTGTTTGAATATTGTATGATATGTATATATAGACAAGTGTTCACTTAACCATTTTGTATTGAAAAGAAAAATTTTGCCTTTATGAGTCAAAATTTTTCCCTTTTGGAATGGAGGTGTAATGAGAATAGAGGCCACTAGATGGCAGTATTTACCTTTTTTTTGTTAAGGCCAGACTGGAGTTATGTTGAGACATGTCCTGGGCATGTCTGAAACAAGTCCCAGAGAAAATTAAAAAAAGAGGTCTAAATGTGGGTGGGGTCTGCACAAGAATATATAAAGGGGAGAATTGAGACAGTAAAGTAGTAGGAGAAATTGCAAGAAGATGACCAGACCTGCCATTCTGTTCAAGACCTGTGACGTCTCTTTTGTGGATTTCTTTGCCTGTGTTTGAGCATTTTCTTCATCCAGGACATCACCAAGCCACCCCACCAAAAAGGGACTGTAATTATTTCTGTTTTTTCTTATTAATCAATCTTGGTCTTTAGTTGTAGGTTGTTATTAGTCTTTGTCTTTGTTAAAAATTAAATGTGTTTTAGTTGTTAAAACTGTGTTTGTCATCCCTTGCTGTTGCTGTTGTGTTATAAATGTAATAACAAATTGGGGCCACAACAATATGTGAAGGCACCATTAATGCTGAAAGGTACATACAGGTTTTGGAGCAACATCCAACATCCAACAGCAACATCCGTTGCCATCCAAGCAACGTCTTTTCCATGGACGTCCCTGCTTATTTCAGCAAGACAATGCCAATCCACATTCTGCACGTGTTACAACAGCATGGCTCTGTAGTAAAAGAGTGCGAATACAAGACTGGCACTGCCTGTAGTCCAGACCTGTCTCCCATTGAAAATGTGTGGCGCATTATGAAGCGTAAAATACGACAACGGAGACCCCGGACTGTTAAACAACTTAAGCTGTACATCAAGCAAAAATGGGAAAGAGTTCCACCTGAAAAGCTTCAAAAATTGGTCTCCTCAGTTCCCAAACATTTACTGAGTGTGGTTAAAAGGAAAGGCGATGTAACACAGTGGTAAAAAGGCCCCTGTGCCAACTTTTTTGCAATGTGTTGCTGCCTTTAAATTCTAAGTTAATGATTATTTGCAAAAAAAAAAAAAAAGAATAGTTTCTCAGTTTGAACATTAAACATCTTGTCTTTGCAGTGTATTTAATTGAATGCAAGTTGAAAAGGATTTGCAAATCATTGTATTCTGTTTTTATCTACGATTTACATAACGTGCCAACTTCACTGGTTTTGTACATTATTTTAAATATCCTTAGAAATTCATCACATGCTTTTTCAGTATCATTTTATTTATTTATCAAATTCCAATTATGTTGCAGTAACTCACTTTTCAGAGCATCCATGGATTCCCCTGTCTTGACCCCTCTGTACAATGTTATCTAGTCCCGTTTGTTTTGGATGTGGTTATCATTATAGACTGTAAAAACTGGAAGGTGGTCACTGATATCATTTACTAATAGTCCACTTACTGTATTGTTATCCATTTCATTTGTAAATATGTCATCAATTAAAGTTAAAGGCCTTAACATTCCCCCTCCCTTAACACAGAGGCCCACCTAAAATGGGACTCTGCAAGATAAGGCATTCAAGTTTCCAACAATGTTACCAGACAATCCTATGCCACACAAACATTGGACTACCACATTTAAACATGATACTTCTAAATTTGATCACTATTTCAGTTTCATTAAAACCCATTGTTACCATCCCACCCATTTCATGACTGGCATAACATTCCAAAAATCATTACAATTTACTCCAAGTCCGGAATTGGCATAATTGAAAGTTAACCCACACAAGGCCATGAACCCAATTCTGCCACCATGTACAAATCACCAAACAACAATCATCAATCCACAGGCATCAAGGACCATTGCTTCCAACCCCCCTCCCCCCACCATCCCTCCACAAACTCCACTCCTGTTCCACCAGCAATCCAGGTACCTTGGAAAGCAAATTAAGGAACAAACAGGACAAAAGGAAATAAGAGGGACAGAGGACAAAGATGTAAAATCACTCAGTGACCCAGGAATGGGACAATGCATCCGCAATCACGTTGTCCACGCCCCTGATGTGCCGAATTTCCAAATGGTAGGGCTGTAAGAATAAAGCCCACCTCATAAGTCTCTGGTTAGGATTATGTAATGTATGCAAATATTCAAGGGGATTATGGGCAGAATAGACCACCAAGGGCTGCATGCCACCCCCAAATAAACATCAAAATGTTCCAATGCCCAAATGAGGGCTAATGCCTCTTTTTCTATTGTAGAATAATTTGCTTGGTGCTTGTTAAACTTCCTGGAGAAATAAACAGGACGCTGGATGTTACCATCATCAGCTTGCAAAAGCACTGCCCCAGCACCTACCTGGCTAGCGTCCACCTGAAGCTGAAACGGTCTGTCCAGCCGGGGGGCCGCCAGCACAGGGGAAGTGCTGAGGAGCGACTTAATATTATCAAAAGCCTGTTGGCACTCTACAGTCCAAACAAACTTCACCCCTCCTTTCAGGAGGTTTGAGAGTGGACAAACCACAGTTGAAAAATTACAACAGAAACTTCTGTAGTAGCCCACCATTCCTAAAAACCGCTGAAGTTCCTTCTTAGTAGTGGGTGGGGGGTACTGGTCAATGGCAAAGACCTTCGCCCTCACTGGACGAACTTGCCCCTGACCCACTACTTTTCCCAGATAGACAACCGTAGCACGCGCAAATACGCATTTAGCCAAATTCACCATCAGCTTTGCGGCTACTAAACGCTCAAAGAGAGCCTGTATACGTACTACGTGTTCCGACCAGGTGTTGCTTACCACCACAACATCATCCAAGTAAACCGCACACCCCTCTAGACCTGCAATAACCCGATTCATCAGTCTCTGGAATGTCGCGGGCGCGTTCCGCAATCCGAAACTCATGACACGGTACGAATACAAGCCAGAGGGTGTGATGAATGCAGACACTTCCTGAGCCCGAGGAGTAAGCCTAACTTGGTAGTAGCCCTTCAATAAATCGAATCTGCTAACGTAGCGCGCAGCACCCACCTGATCTATACAATCTTCCATTCTGGGATACGGGAAGCGGGAAAGAATCTGGCTTAGTTACCTTGTTTAACCTGCGGTAATCTGTACAAAAACAAAAAGTTTTGTCTGGCTTAGCCACAAGTAAACAAGGGGACGCCCAGCTAGAGTGAGACGCCTCAGCCAAGCCATTGTCCAACAGATACTGTACCTCAGCATCCAATGCCTTACCTTTGTCAAGCCCCACACGATAAAAACGCTGGCGAATTGGCAAAGCATCTCCAACATCTATATCGTGTTCAATAAAATCTGTACCTATGAGCGTATCTGAAAAAAGAACAGAAAAAGTCAAAATCAAAGCCTTTAACTCATCAGCTTTATCTAATGAAAGATGGCCCATCAAGGTATCCAAGTTAGCCAACATTTCAGAATTATTAAGCCTTGGCTGCAACACAGAGTCATCAGGGCCAAATTCCTCACCCTCTGCTACCACCAATGGTTGACAAGAGGGCCCAGTCTCAATGACAGCCACTGCAACAGATGACGCCTCCTCACCCCCTAGACCAAGACTAGAGTTTTGCAAATAGTAAGGCTTTAACAAATTAATGTGGCACAATTGTTTAGATCGCTTCCTGTCAGGAGTTTCCAATAGGTAGTCATAATCAGACACCCGCCGAGCAACAGAATATGGGCCGACAAATTTAGCACAAAATGGCGATTTTGGTACTGGCAACAAAGCCAGGACCTGATCACCAGGACTAAATGCACGTTTTACAGCACGGCGGTCAAACACCCTTTTCATACACTGTTGGGCTTTAGCAAGATTATCACTGGCCATTTTCCAGGCCAGCGTCAACCTCCGACGAAATCCATTAACGTAATCAATCACATTCACAGGGGCCTGAGCCTCCTCCAACCCGTCTTTTCACAGAGACAAAGGACCACGGACTTGATGACCAAACACCAAGTCATTTGGACTGAAACCAACGCTGTCTTGCGCCACTTCACGTGCTGCTAGGAGCAGCCATGGAATACCCTCTTCCCAGTCTCTGTTCAACTGAATGCAATAAGCACGCAAAAGGGACTTCAAAGTACTATGGAAACTTTCCAAAGCCCCTTGACTCTGGGGATGGTACGCACTACTTAACTGTTGGTTAACTTTTAACAATTTAAGAATGTTGCGAAATATCTTTGATGTGAAGTTGGTCCCCCTATCACTCTGAATCACACAAGGTATACCAAATATGGAAATGAACTGTGTAAGTGACTTTACCACAGCTCTTGTTGTAATGCTCCGCAGCGGATAGGCTGCTGGGTAGCGAGTAGCCTGGCACACGACAGTCAACAAGTAAGCACACCCGAACTTAGAAGGCGGCAAAGGGCCCACACAATCAATAATCAAATGCTCAAAAGGCTTCCCTACCGAAGGAATTGGACACAGGGGCACCGGCTTAATTGACTGGTTGGTTTTCCCTGCCAACTGACAAATATGACAAGTTTTTATAAACTGAGCAACATCTCGCTTAATCCTAGGCCAAAAAAAATGCTGCAACAACTGTAAATGCGTCTTGCGAACGCCAAAATGACCTGGCGCATCACCATGTGCCGTCCGCAGGATCACATTCCGAAACTGTTGTGACACCACAATTTGAATGACTGGATCCCCAACTTCGCCATTAAACTGAGACCATTTACGCACCAACAGGTTGTCAACTACAAAATATCCATTTGCTGCACTTCTCAGCTCTTCTGTCAAAGCAACAGCAAAAAGGCCAACCAAGCCTCCATCCTCCTTTTGCGCTGCCAACACCTCCTCACGGGAAAGAGTAGATGGTAACAGAGGCAAATGCAAATCAACATGATCTTTAACAGGCTCTAGTTCCTGTTCCCCTCCTTGGGTTCAACTCATTGCACGAGTCACCGCACAGGAGGTGAAAACTTCAGGAAAATCATCGGAGCAAGAATCAGATTCAACAGGCAAAACTGATGTGTTCACTATAGGAGGCGGTGGAGCCTCCGGCCACACCCACCCACCAGCCAAGTTATTTCCTATAATCACATCTACGCCCTCTACAGGCAGAGAAGGGCATACAGCCAAAACAACTTCTCCACTCACAAGATCCAACTCCAAAACCATCCGATGCAGGGGAACAGAAATAGTATGCATCCCAATACCTCGGGGACATGTGTCCTTATCCGTGTCAGACACCTGTGAGAAAGGCAAGAGAGATTCCAAAACAAAAGATTCTGAAGCTCCAGTGTCACGCAAAATACGCACTGGCACTTTCTGGTCACTTCCAACCAATGAAACCTGACCAGCTGTAATGAAGGGGCTATAGCCATTACCAACACATGCTTGTGGCTGTTCCACAGGCAACTCCTCTCTGAGCTGAACTGTTCTCTCACTCAAACTCAGGGAGGCCTCCTCCCCTGCATTACAATTATATGATACCCCCTCTTGACCATCAGAAGGCATAATTCTGGCAGCACAACCCGCACCCTTAGGTTTACCTTTAGCACGTCTCTTCTCCTTTAACTTGGGACAGGAAAATTTCCAATGCCCTGACTCAAAACAATAATTACATACATCCTTCGAATCAACCAATTTATCACCAAAACCATGCTTCTGTACATTAGCATCATGTTTAATTACTGTAGAATCATTCTTCTCTCCAATAGAATCAGGTTTAAATGTCCTAAAATCACTCCTAAAGGAAGTGAAACGACGAGGGCGAGAATCTTCTTTATCGCTTGCACCAACACTATGCTTATGAGTCAGGATGTACTTGTCTGCTAGCACAGCAGCAGCTGCTGCTGTTCTAACATCCTGCTCATTTATATAAGTGATAACACAATCAGGTAAGATGTTTTTAAATTGTTCAAATATCACCAATTCACACAATTCAGAAAAAGTCTCCACGCCCTCGGCTGTGCGCCAACGATTAAAGAGACTAGTCAATTCACGCACCAGCTCCAAGTGCGTTTGCTTCTCATTTTTACGCCAGTTCCGGAATTTCTGTCTATAGGCTTCAGGAATTAACTCATACGCTTTAAGAATGGCCTGTTTCACAGTCTTATATTCTTTACATTGCAAATCATTTAATGCTATATAAGCCTGTTGTGCTTTTCCCGTAATTACACTTTGTAGTAGTAGTAGAACGCAATTAGAATCACTCCATTGATGGTCTTTGGCCAATCTTTCAAAAAGAGAAAAAAACAAATCAGGGTCACGTTCATCGAACTTGGGTAAAAGCTTAGCCATACATGAAATTTGTAACTGGAGGGGAGCCTCCAGGATTGTCGCCCGGTGCTCGTTCCTCCCTTGCAATTCGCAAACGTTCTTCCTCTTGTTTCATTTTCGCATATTCAAGAGCACGTTCTTTTTCACGCTCTAACATTTCCCTTTCCCATTGTCGACGATTTTCTTCTCGCTCTTTTTCACGCTCCTTTGCCAATAATTCATCTCGTTTCAATTGCATTTCAAACAATTTTATTTGCTGTTCAAACGGCAAAGCAGGACTTTCTCTGGGTCTATTAGGCACTGCATCAGCGCCAAGAGATGTTAAAAATTCAATTGGGCCATCATTCTGTAATACAGGGTCGAAAGAAATGATTTCTCTTTCACCCAATTGCTCCATAATAAACTGCAACAGGGCATCCTTCTTAATGCCTTTAGGAATGTCAGAATCAATTTTATAGTGCTCAGCAACTTGAAAAAGTTGAGTTTTCTTTAAAGTTTGTAGACCGCCTATTGAAGGCGCAGCCACAAAAGCACTAACCTCCATTCAAACTACCAGAAAATTAACACGACAAAATTACTTCTAGTAGCGCTATTTAACTGCAAGCTCAGCAATATTCCCACTACACAACGCAGAAAACGTATGCTCAAATCATTCAACCCAATGCCAGACAAGTCATGAGCTAGACTGCAAAATCTAAAACCATGCAATGTATTTAACAACCTCCCCCAAAAAGTGGCGATTCAACAATGCGCCTGCCTATTCAAAGGCCAACGTTTATACCAAACAACACCCCACACTGCCTTAACAAACACAAAACAGGCGGTGTCCAAACAAGCACTCTCGCTCAAAATATGCTCCCTCTGGCAAACACTTGCCGCACGCCCGGACAAATCCGATAACTTACGTGGCCTTCAATGCAATGAAGGACTACACTTTTATCCTGGAGCTCCCCGCATCTAAAACCCCAAAAAGAAAAAGCCTATTTCCACAACCTAGCTCTTCACGTGTCGTCGCGATTAGGCTACGCAGCCCCCCCGCGTTTGACACGCAAAAACAACAAATAAGCAGAAAAGAAAACAAAACTTTTAGCGGCCTCACCTACGACGGGGTTTTCACGTTGCTCCAACGTAATCCAAATTGCGCTAAGTATTTCTCTTCGTTGCATCAAAACCCACGAATTTATCCAATCAACTGTTCTTACAAAGTTAATCAGCCAGCCAAACAAGATGGAAACAAAACGCTCCTGAAACACATCACACGCACCGATAGCTATTCGGATCTTCCCAATTAGACAATCAGCTGATCATATGCCTTGAATGAAAGTGCGTTGACTCTCTCAACACAGCAGCAAACACTCACGAATACGACAGCACAATTGAACAAACTTTGCCAAGACTAATGAAATCAATCACAACTTTCAAACCTACCGAAATATTTAAAATTTCCAAATCAAATATTCGAAACCGGCGACGAGCCCCCACATGTCACGACTACCTGGCTCAAAGCAGCTGTGACATTAAATGGGAAACCACGCAATAGCTAAAGGTTCAGTGACAAATATATTTATTTTAACATTAAAAAAGATTAAGTTCCCAGATTGTATGCAAAAAGGACAAGGTAATACAAGTTATGTCTAGAGGTCATCAAACAATAGGTTTTAAACACGCAGCGTGTGTAAGGAGCGGCTGACAACGAGCTGGAACGCAAAGAGAGCTCTCCCCAATGGAGTGACGCAATTAGGAGCAGCGAGTCGAGAGGCCTCCAGATCCATTAACTCGAGAGGTCTTTATAGGAACACCCATTTGCTCCAGCACCAATGGGCAAACTCCATACTCTGCAACTTAAAACATATAAAGAACAAAGGAGGCGGAGCCCCAACAGGCATTAGAGGATTTATACCACTAGGAATGGCCAACAGGGCCTTAACATCAGTTATCTGATGTTTATTTGGATTTACTCTATCGTGATATCCCCATAAGAAACAAGACTTTATGATTTGTAATTAAAAAGTGTTCCTCCATCCGGTTTTCAAACGCGTCTTTATTTGAACCTGATGTTCTATATATACAACTTACAATGATGTTTTTCTTTGTAGATCTACTTATTTCTATTGTTACACATTCAAGCACAGTGTCTACCACAGTTGACATATTTTAATCACCTTATAATTATAATTCATGTTCAGATACATAGCTACACCACCACCATTTTTATTGCTCCTATTCATACATATCAGCTCATATCCTTCCGGTCCAAAATCCATGCCCCTTTCATTGTTAATCCATGTTTCTGATATTATATTAAAAAGCTGTGTGAATTGGTTTAAATAATCCTTTATGTTATTGAAGTTGGCGCACAGGCTTCTCCTTATTGAAGTGGATTATTAAGATTTTGTTTTCAGTCTTGAAAGTACTGTAATACTGTTCATCTGTGTAATAGTGGCAGTCGTTACTGATGTTCAAGAAAAAGTTGTTTACTTGATCAATATCGTTATTAATGTCCTGCGGCTTATATGTAGTGTATTTTAAGGTATTTAATTCAGGATGGTCAAATTTGTCAATTCTTCTTAATGAAAGTTTTGATTCAGAATGTGTAGACGCTGTGTTCAGTGTCATATGAAGTGTTGTGTTTCAACATACCTGTTGTTCAGTATCTTAAGGTTGTTTAGGCGTGCTGGTGCGTGGATGAACAACTAATTTGTCGTTGCGCAGGTAAGCAAAGTCCCCCTTTACTCTGGCCGCTCTCAGCTCCAGCATCAACTCTGTCCTTTTTCTTCTAACCACGTCTGTGAAGTCCTCGTTGATGAAGATTTGTGTTCCTCTGAGAGACTCTGCTTGCTGTTATATGACTTCTCTGTCCTTTTTCTTCTAACCGTAATTTTACGACTATGGGTCTGGGTCTGTACCCTCCGCTGGGTTTCCCTGCGCGCTGCGCCCTCTCCACCTCCACCTTGTGCTGCAGTTGTAGTTTCTCCGCCAGAAATTTTGTGATTTTCTCCTCTGTCTCGGCCCAGGTTTCTCCGGGTGATTCTGCAACTCCATCAAATACAAGGTTGTTCTGTTGGGTCTGCCCCTCCAGGTTGTCCTGCTTATCAGTGACGGTAAGCAAACTGTTGCAGACTTTGTAGATATCTGCTTGCATTGTGTTACAGTTCTCAGCCTGTTTGCTGCTGCCCGCCTTCAAGTCGTCCACATCTTTTCGTGTGAACTGCAGGCTCACTTTGACTTCTTGTATGTCCTTGGATATTACATCTAGTCTGGACTTTATAGAGTCCACAAAGATTGGGACAAAGCCTTTGAGGTTTTCCTGTTGTTGATGTAGCAGTGCCATAAGCATGTCCTTCGGTTGTTGCATCAAGTCAGAGACCTGAGCGGGTGACATGTCTTCCTCCTCATCTGGCCTCATCTCCGGTTTTGATGCTCTAGGCATCTTACTCGCCGTTCGCTTTTTCTTACGCATAATTGGGTGAAAAGATTAGCCACCACAAGCCACAAGTAATGTTAATTCACATTAATGATTGAAAACCAGGCAAGACCAATCAGTGTTTTGAAGAGATGTTCTCTGCCTCTTCAATTTTCAGATCACCAGGCACCACTGTTCTTGATGTACTTCAGTCCTACAGTATAAGGGTTTTTCCTTGCAGTCCCTCCCCTGCTGCATTCTTCACTTCCACTTTGATGAGCAACAGATGTGGCTCGTTTAAGTGGAGGTGACGGCTGGATATTTAAGGGCGGGCTTTGCCAGTACCCAGTGCAGCTGCATTCTGGTATCTTAGCCCTGCTGTGTTGTGTCACTGCTCCCCTGATTTTTTGCTAGTGTTTATTGTTATATGAATAAGTTGATTAAAATTCTTCAATTTTTTTTTATCAGCCTGTGCGTATGGGTCTTTTCCAGCTTTCGGGCCCATGGTCCCAGTGCCTGCTGGACTGCAGTCTGCATCCGACGGGAGCTAAACCATGACATAAAGCATTTTGATTGGTCCTGGAAAGGCCTAAAGAATCTCCAAAATTTGTTTTATTTCCTAAATTGGGTGTTCATTAATATAGAAAGAAAAAACTACAGATGCTTCAGCCATCTTGGACTGTTGCTTGAGTTCCCAGACCAGCAATTTTTAGAAAGGTGAGGCTTTTATTGATAAAGTCTGGCCTCACTGAAATTCAGCTGTTTGGAAAATTTTTCGCCACTTGAATGATACCACCTTGTGGTATAATGCCACAATCTAAAGAAAAGATCAGGAACAGTCGTTGACATCTCAGTCTGGAAAGAGTTACAAAGCCATTTCTAAGGCTCTGTGACTCCAGCAAACCACTGTGAGAGTCATCAACTACAAATGAAAAAAACTTGGAACAGTGATGAACCTTCTTAGGTGAGGCCGGCCAACCAAATTTTCTCCAGGAGCACATTGACAACTCATCCAGGATGTCACAAAAGAATCCAAAATAACATTTAAAGGACTTCAGCCCTCACTTGCCTCATTTAAGTTCAGTGTTAACAATTCCACAATAATTAATAGGTAACAGGAAAAAAACTGCACGGCAAAAACCACTGCAGACGAAAGAACACAAAGGCTCATTTCACATTTAGCAAAAAAATGTTGATGATGACCAAAATTTGAGATAATATTCTGTGGACAGATGAGTCAAAAGTAAAACTTTTGGGGAAATATTGGCACTGTTAGATCTACCATAAAGCCAACGCAGCACATTCCACAATCAGGACATCATACAAACAGTCATACCTGGGGGGAAAACACACACACACACACACACACGAGAAGGCTGGGGGGGAAAACAAACAAACACACACACACACACACACACACACACACGAGAAGGCTGGGGGGGAAAACACACACACACACACACGAGAAGGCTGGGGGGGGAAAACACACACACACACACACACACACACACGAAAAGGCTGGGGGGAAAAACACACACACACGAGAAGGCTGGGGGGAAAACACACACATACACACACACACACACACACACACACACACACACACGAGAAGGCTGGGGGGGAAAACACACACATACACACACACGAAAAGGCTGGGGGGAAACACACACACACACACACACGAGAAGGCTGGGGGGGGAAACACACACACACACACACACACACACACACACACACACATACACACACACGAAAAGGCTGGGGGAAAAACACACACACACACACACACAAAAAGGCTGGGGGGGAAAACACACACACACACACACACACACAAAAAGGCTGGGGGGGAAAACACACACATACACACACACACATACACACACACGAAAAGGCTGGGGGAAAAACACACACACACACACACACAAAAAGGCTGGGGGGGAAAACACACACACACACACACACACACACAAAAAGGCTGGGGGGGAAAACACACACATACACACACACACATACACACACACGAAAAGGCTGGGGGAAAAACACACACACACACACACACAAAGGCTGGGGGGGAAAACACACACACACACACACACACACAAAAGGCTGGGGGGGAAAACACACACAAAAAGGCTGGGGGGGAAAACACACACACACACACACACACACACACACACGAGAAGGCTGGGGGGAAAACACACACACACACACACACACACACACACACACACACACTAGAAAGCTGGGGGGGGGAAACACACACACACACACACACACACACACACGAGAACGCTGGGGGGGGGGAAACACACACACACACACACACTCACAAGAAGGCTGGGGGGGAAACACACACACACACACATACACACACACGAGAACGCTGGGGGGGGGGAAACACACACACACACACACACACACACACGAGAACGCTGGGGGGGGGGAAACACACACACACACACACACACACAAGAAGGCTGGGGGGAAACACACACACACACATACACACACAAGAAGGCTGGGGGAACACTAGAAGGCTGGGGAGCCCTAGAAAACTAGGAACAGGGAAGGCACAAGACGAGACAGTGGGCACAGCTGGCAGATGGCTAACTCTGGCAGCACAGCTGGCCACGAGAAGGGTCAAGGAAAATCAGGAGGGGAGCAGACAGGACGGCAGGAACGCTGGGGCTCGGAAGGCGGCAGGAACGCTGGGGCTCGGAAGGCGGCAGGAACGCTGGGGCTCGGAAGACAAAGGCGACTGGCACACTGGGGCACAGGAAGGTGACGAAGGCCACTGACACATTGGGGCACTGGAAACGGTGAAGGCCACTCACACACAAGACTCAGAAGACAGGGGCACCAGGGGCTGAAGGCGGCAGGAAGGGTAGGCTGGGCTGGGAAATGCAGATGGCGAGAAACACAGAGAAGGTAAGGGGACCGGCGGGAAGGTGCACAGGGCAGGACGTGGTGTGAAGCGAGTGAAGTCAGATCTGATTTGAAGTGCTGCCGAGGTGGAACAGATATAGGGTAGGGGCACACACAGACACAGGTGTTGAAACTTAGTCTAAGTAATGAGGGGTGGAACATGAGGGAAACCAATTACATGAAAACAGATAGACATTAACACACAGACGAGGATCACAAGAAAAATCCCAAAGATGGGATAAATAAACTGGATAAAAAGACTTCTAAGCAGTGGCGGCTCGTGAATTGGCAACAGGGGAAGCCCAAATAATCCCTTAATGTTAATGATTGTTCATCACCTGTTTTCAATCATTCATTTAAACAGTGGAGGGTCGTCGGCCGTAACAAAGTTAAGCCAAAACCTCGCCCTTCAAAGCTTAATGACTTAAACCTTTCGCAGTTTACTTTTCTTGATCAGAAGTTGCTCATACGAATTGTTAGAAGAACAGTCAGTTGAGTCAAATTTATTTTCGATAGCATTTTTATACATTGCACCATGAAATTGAGGGGTTTTCTTTCACACATAAATTACGACATAAATTACCATATGCCTACGCTATAAATTCCGCGCTCAAGAAGCTCACGAAACGGCATAGATGCGCAAATTGATTAGTGAGGCTCATTAAGCAATAAGCTGTGCAACATCGTATTCTTTACTTCTAGCTATAGGCCTATTAAGATTGCAGAAAATGGACTGTCGTGGCTTCTGGCGAAAGAAGCCTTGCAAACTAATTTATAGACGTGTTGATAATTTGCGTCGTCATTTGCTATCGAAAATAAATTGATTGTCCTTCAACCAATTCGTATGAGCAACTGCTGATAAAGAAAAGTGAACTACGAAATGTTGAAGTCATTAAGCTTTGAAGGGCGAGGTTCTGGCTTCCCTTTGTTATGGCCGACGAGCCGCCGCTGCTCCTAAGTGTACAGAATAAGAGCCAGAATAGATGATAAGAATGCAGAGGTTCTGCAGAAAATTTAGTGAACAGTAAAGCAAGGGGCGGAGACTAGAACAGAGCGACTGCCGAGAGATAATTAGTCAATTAGTAAGTGCAGCTATACAATCCTGCGTGCTTGTTAGTAGATTAGTATTATATACAGGGTTAGTTTGGTTAGTAATTTTAGGAAACAACAAACTGTCAGTAATGTTAGTATGCATAGAAAATCGAGGGGAAACTAGCTAACGAGAACAGAAGGAAGGATGAAACCCAGAATCCATTAAATCACCCGAAATAGTGTCACAATCAATTAAGACAGTGTAATGTGAACATAGGCCACTGGATGACAGTATTCACCTTTTTTTTTATTCAGCTCAGACTGGAGCTATGTTTAGACATGTCCTGGACATGTCTGGGGCAAGTCCCCGAAAATTAAAAAAAAGAGGTCTAAATGTGGGTGGGGTCTGCAAAAGAGTATATAAGGAGAAGAATTGAGACAGTGGAGTGGGAGGAGAAATTGCAAGAAGAAGGATACGTGTGACCAGACCTGTCATTTCTGTTCAAGACCTGTGAAGTTTCTTTTGTGGATTTTTGCCCGTGTTTGAGGCTTTTTCCTCACCCAGCAGATCACCAGGAAACCCACCAAAGGGACTGTAAATATTTCTGTTTTTTTGTATTTATTCAATCTTGGTCTTTAGTTGTAGGTTAGTGTTAGTCTTTGTCTGTTAATTAAATTTGTTTAAGTTTTAAATTGTGTCTGTCATCCCTTGCTGTTGCTGTTGCTGTTGTGTAGTAAATTGTAATAACAAATTGGGGCCATAACAACAGAAACTGCTACAAACAATGACGCGACCGAGGAGAAAGCAAAGACAGTACATGGGTAAAACATGGACTGGACTACACGGGAGAGGAATGAAATGTGAACACTAAGACATGGACTAAAAACAGACATACCAAAATAAAAACCTGAAATTAACTTAACCAGCCACACAGACCACGGAACACAACATTTTTCATTTTTAAGACACTGAAATTAATATTGGATACATAAATTTTGAATACAGCAGGTTGAAAAATCTCATTAATCTGCAATTAATTGTACATCTCTTACTTTTGTAAATTAATTTAACCCCTGGAACTCTAATTGCTAATCAAAGTTTTCCTTTAAATAAGTTCAGCCAGAGAATGCATTTCTTCCATGTCACAGGAAAACGTTGCATATACACTTTGTATCAACAGGTGGCAGCACTTCTTGGAAGGTACATCACTCATATATAAAAAAAAAAATAATACACAAACGCCCCAAAAGCATTACAGCAAATGAAAAATATGCAGATCTTGTACATAATTTTATACATATTTCCATGTAATTGAGCAGGACATATTCGGGGTCATTGGTCATATAATGTATGGCTGAAGTTCCATAGTTTACAATACAGCAGCTGCACTTTTTATACCCCATATGGGTCCGCAGGTTTCATGGGGATACACTGAAAAATAAACATTTGTATTTTATTATTAAAACAGTATCAAAATTTTGGAAAAATTATAAAGAATGGGTCCAGACAAAGTGAGAATGCTTCGCATCTCCTCTCGATGCTGGAGTCAGTGTCGTGGTGAGCGACAATATGAAAGCATGAAATGCTACAATAGAGGAACTCACAGGTGCTGCTATCTAGAGGCCAATCAGCAGACTGCGCCTCCCCCAATGCATCTGCACAGCAGCGTCTGAACAGGGTTTTGCTCAGTACATGGCGATCGAGCAGACGGCAGTGATAACGCCACACAGCTGTCCTCGCTGCTGACAGCCACGTCACAAATCAGTCAGTGTGGCCTATTTGGCACATTTTTTCCCCACGATATTAGGCCTCCTATAGGACACAGAGCAGAAAAATGAGCATATTCAAGCGGAGCAAAACAAAACTACAGAAACAAGGGCATAACTAATCAATAACCAAAAAGAAATAGATTGACAAATTCATATGGAAACAATAAAAAAAAATTAAAAAGAACCAAACAAAAGCAACTGAAACAAGATGCAACCGACCAACCAGGCAGTGTTTGTGGTGCCCTCATTGGTGCCCAAGTGAGTGTCATGATTGGTCAGAAAGCACAACAAACCCTATTTACACTATAAGCAAGAGCACTCAGAGTGCAGACCTTTACTAAGACATCTGGAACTTCACTACCAACAAGTAGATTTTAAGATGCGTGGCATATTATCCCAATGTTCCTATCCCGAAATGGTGGCAAATCTTTTAAAAAAATGTCTGGATCTGGAACTTGATCCAAATCACTCCTAAAGTGAAATCTCAAAGACTGGCCAAGACACACCTCTGGTTAAAAAAAAAAAGTCTACCTTTATGCTACTAAAAAACAAACGAACCAAAGGTAAAACAACCTCCTTAGCTGAGGTAAAAAGTATGCAGATTTTAATGAATCATCCACTTTATGGAGTTTTGTTGAAATTATAATCATTTATATGTCCATTTTGACACGACATCATGTTTTTGTGCACAGTTGGGGGTATTTTAAACTTCTAAATGCCATTCTGCCGGTCTACATGCATGCTTTCTAAGGGCTGTAGGTATGAGGAGTTTAGAAGCCATTGAAAGACAAAAGACACAATATAACGCATAGGGGCTTGATCAGTCACTACCACTCAGAAATCATCCCAATATGTTAAGAAAAAGCCAAGAGAAATGACAGAATGGCAGTTGGAATTTTCATCCCATAAATCAATGCATAATCACTGCTAGCACAGCCAAGCATAGCAAACATGATGTCCAGTTACTAATACAAGGGTGATGTGGAGCTCTGTATGCCAGGAGCACAGGATAGTGGCAGCACAATTTTAACAACAAAAACACTATCCCAGGCAGACAAAGCAATCGGCTCAGGGTACAGTTTTTATTGTGATGTGTCTGAGCTCTTTTCATCAATACCTCACAGAGCAGGGCTGTGCGATGCTCCCACTGTAAACATGAACAGGTTGGGATACGTAAATGTTTTGTGGCAACCAATAACCGCAAAAAAAAAAAAAAGAAAATGTTTAAGCCAATGAATGGCCTTATGTTGCCAATACTTGTGGTGGCTGTTGAGTTTTAGACACCAAATGCAGTGGGCAGAACAAAAGGGCAAAACAGCAGAGGAGAGAGACACAGATAAAATAAGAAGGAGAGACTCGCGCTTCAAACGGACACAGATGTCATAGATGTCGAGAACCACTGGGCTCGTGAAGAACGGTCCTGAATGAAAAAGATAAAGTTGCATACGACTGCTGTTCAATGTTGTTTCTGAAGTTACAGTGAGCTGTTCAAATTTTTCATTATTAACTGTCTGCTGCTATTGATCAGGTGTTCTGTAGATTATGGGCTATCAAGGCCCCTCTGTTTCCCACTGTGCTGCAGTAGCCCCATAGGCGACAGATATAACCCAGACCACTGAATAAAAAAGCACATTCATGCACATTGAATTTCAACATTTTCAATCATGTGCTACTGCCTGAGGGAATTACTCCCCAGTGTCACTCATAACTGCACAACAGCACAATTACATCCAAAACCAGAGGTGAAAGCTATACTGTGATAATAGGCTGGTGTAGCCCATTAAGATTTCTTTTGACAAATCACTACACATTTTTAAATCGTATGCTTTCTGTTTCTATATTTTATTGTCAAAAAGTATGACTAAATCAAATTATTTATTTATCTATGTCCATGAAGACGCATTCATGACTTTTTTTCACAATCAAACTATGTGAAAGTTTTTTGATGTGAAATAATGAAAATCTTAAAAACAAATTTGAAATCCACTTGAGGATAGTGTAATATGCATTTCCTAATGCTCTGAATCAGGGCTCCTTATGGTCTGTTGATCCCCAGATCGTTCGGAGCGCATCAGGAGCGCCCCGGGGCAGCGTGAGAGCCGATTATTACCATGACAGGACAGACTGCGCCAGAGATCCCAGGTAAAGTGGTTGATATAATTTTCTCTGTTGCATGATAATCTTGTTTTGCAGACAATCAGTGAAATTCCTCTAATGTTGCCTGTTTTCCAACTGCTCCTACTGGGCTGTAAGTGTTTTGCGCTGCAGGCGCACGGCGGCTCACGGCGATATTTGGCAGCTGGTCTGTGTTGGCTTTAGCAGGCAGCCTTTGGCTTGCAGCTCAATCAGATAATCTAATTCAATCCAACTGACTGGCTCCTTACGGTTCTTATTTCTTATTCATGTTTTCTTTACAGAGTCTGGAGCCGTGTTCACTTTTGGGAAAAGCCAGTTTGCAGACAACGTGCCCAGCAGATTTTGGCTGAAAAATGACAGACCCGTGCAAATCTGCTGTGGTGACGAGCATACAGCATTACTCACAGGTCCAAAATAAGATTTATTTATATCTATCTATCTATCTATCTATCTATCTATGTTCTAAAAATGTCAAAAATATTATTCATACTTTTCTGTGAAATTATTTGTGTCCTTGAGGTAAGAAGAAAATTGTACAATTTTATTGTAATTAAAAAATATATAAATATAAATTCTAATAAGAGTAAATACTGTATTTCCAAAAGCTATTTTATGGACAAATCTAATGACAACAGACTGACCCAAACAAATGCAGTGTTTGTCTGTGGTTCTGGCCATAAGATTGTATAGGTCTGTTGAATTTGCATCTGCTGAAAAGATGTGTAAATATGAAAGCATGAGTGTGGGAGCTGAGTGCAGGGTGGTCTGTGGGCTGGATGTGCTGTGCCTGCTATTGTCCCTGCATTTGTGTCTCCGCAGGTGATGGGAAGCTCTACATGTTTGGCTGTAATAACTGGGGCCAGCTGGGCTTGGGAACAAAGACCACGGTGAACAAGCCCACTTGTGTGAAAGGTTGGTCACTCCGATTTCTGCCTGCAATGTCTTAGCCAGGTGTTCTCTGTTGCCAATGACAACAAGAACTTCCTGCTGTTCTTTGCATCCATTGGACCCTTTTTTTACCCCTCCAATCAGACAATTTCTACTGGACTCACAAACAAGCCTCAGGTTCTGTGAGATGAACATCATGCAAAATTAGTCATTGCGCCACAAATTCTTTGCATGCTATCATTTGAATAACATGTTACATGAAGGTCATGTTTATTTTTGAATATTTCCTAATCATGCCGTTTACCTGCTACACAATAAGGAAATGGCACAGACAATGGCACAGAAGGGAGGGAGGGGCTTAGACAGAGGCAGAGAGATTGATTGGCTGTGCTCTGCGGCTCAAATCCCCAGTCTGTAATCTTTCGTAATCCCCAGAGCAGTATAAACGCTAGAGTCGAGGATAAACCTTTAGCCAATCTGTTCGCTCTTCTCTGAGTGAACACAGTGTTGGTGCCACCGCTCTCTCTCTCATTTCTTTGTGTAGTCAGTGTGTTATTGTTGGTTAACAGCCAAGTTTACTTTGCTGTGTTTTGTAATAACTATCAGCAACACTCTGTGGAGACAGATGTTTATTAAATATAGAGCTGTGAGCTGGGATTCCACTTTTGGTACACAGTATGTGTTATACAGTTCTGCATACGGTACCTATAGAATTAAGTACTGCTTGATTTCTTTGTGTGCACTCCCTGTTAAATTTATATATACACACTCTCATTGAAAAATAAATAACTGACTTCAATGTACCAGAAGTATTAAGTGGTGTTAGACATGGACACATTACCTGCTACGGTACCTCTGTTTTAATTTATGCTTAAATTTGAATCAGTGTCTCATACGAGACTCTCTACTTTTATTATGTGTTAAATGTAAACCTATATTTGAAATCACTGGCAAAATGGATCTCAGGAGGTCCTATCAACACGTTCCATATGTGTTATTTAGGATGTGCTGATGACGTGCAAAAGTAGGATCTTGCCTTGACACAACTGAAAGACAACTAACTGCAACTACACAGCTCGACATTAAAGAATACAATACTGTTTCCACATGCCTCTGAAAATTGACATTGACAGTATTGATGCTCATCAAGACCTGGCATTTGCTTGATGCAAGAGGCTTTGTGACAAGATTTATTTTTTTGAAGACCCCCATGGGGTAATTTGTCCCACTGTAGTTACTTAAGAGCAGTGGGCAGCCACATTGCAGTGCCTTGGGCCCAACTCCAGCTCTCAAGCCCGAACCTTACTCTGGGACTCTGATTGGAGGGCCCCTACTGTGCATGTCAACAAGTCACTCATTTTTCATTTTGTTTTCAGCCTTAAAGCCTGAACGAGTGGTGCTGGCAGCATGTGGAAGGAATCACACAATTGTGAGCACATGTAAGTTAACGTGACATGTTAGCACATATTCAATATAGATTCTGATGAATATACTGCATAGACATTGTTTTTACCAATGGGCGTAACACATTTTATATGCAGAATGTTTGATGAATGCAGAGTAAAACTGTGAAAGGAAAGTTCTGCGTGTCACGGTACATACAGTAGTGATGGCTGACGGTTCCTGTGAGCTTCACATCATGAAGTCACAGTGGCAGCCGGAGTTTTTTATCGCTGGGCTCGCGATCCGGTGGTTTGGTGTTTGAGTCGGGGGTGACAGGCTAAAAGAGGGATAATGGCTGTCCTCAGCACGAGGGGATGTGTACACAGCCGGAGATAACAGTGAGGGGCAGCTGGGCCTTGGAGACTGTGTGGAGAGGACGTCTTTCCAGCTGTTGGGCCTTCCCAACTGCCATGGACCTTTCAGAATGCTGGCAGCAGGGGGCAGCACCTCTGCTGCACTCACTGGTAACTGCGACTCTCTCATCTGCACCTGCTCACTGACCTGCGCTCGGCCCACAAATCATTATGGACTGAGCCAGTATTGTGCCTTTTATATTCAGAAATACCTGTGAAATATCCTCTTCATACAACCACATGTATGCATCATGGACTCATATTTGCATTTAGGCAGTTTTATGTATGGATGAGATTTTTCCAGACTGATAAGTGAAATACTGATTTAAAACTGGAGCAGAGGTACTGTGCATGGGCTTTGCATAATAAAATAACTTTAAAACCTTTCATAGATAAGCTGAGTAGAATGTCCCTGCATCAGACGCCTGAGGGTAGAGTCGGTGTGTTTTCTTTTACCCTGATATGAGTGTTCAACACTTCTGTGTTACATGACTTCTTCTTCTTCTGTGTTTTCCATTCAGAGGACGGGAGGTTGTTTATGTGGGGAGACAACTCAGAGGGTCAAATCGGCCTGGGGGATGAAAGTAACGCGTTGAGCCCTCGTGAGATCACCGTGGGCCGGTCAATCTCATGGGTGTCCTGTGGGTACTACCACTCTGCTTTTGTCACAGGTGCACGACCGTACTCACACACCGTTTACACACTCACACACCGTTTATACAATATGCAGGCGCAAACATATATTTAGAGAAAGCAATCCTGTCATTGCCAGAAATCCTGTATTTTGACAAAACATATATTTATTTATTAAACTTTGACAGCAATCAGGATGCGATCACACTGGTGACAAAGCACCTACAGTGAGCAATCCTAAAATTGCTAAAAGAAAAAGACAATTAAAAACAAAGAAAAATAGCCTCACAAATACAGAATAAAAGTGGCCAAGAGAAAAAGTTTAACTATACTCGGCGGCAGCATGTACAATGGCATTTGCCAACCCACGTGCAAGAGTTGTTGGGCGAAAAATTATCGTTGAACTTTTTTGTGTAATAATTGAATAACTTCGACTTAAAAACAGCTGTGGTATCAGAAGGTTGATGAAGTGCATTGGCATTCTATAAGTAAAATATTCTATTAAAATACGAATGTCGGAAAGTTTCTGTCCTAAATTTTGGAATCTGTATTGAAAAAGTATCCTCTGATTGGAATGAAACAAACTGCACATGGGAAATGTCATGGTCACCCCTCAAACATTTACACAGAAATACACAGTCCATTATGTCACGCCGATAACCAAGCGGTAATAAGTTCAGCTTCATGAGACGGACTTTGTAATCACTACCTTCACAATCACTATAACTAAGAATGTACTTGGTTGCTCTCCTTTGCACATCTTTGATGTGAAGGAGAGATTTCTTGGATGCTACAGCCCAAGATTGTGTAGAATATTCCAAGCGTGATCTTATAAGCGAAGTATACAGCTTTCTTTTAGTTTGAATTGAACATGAGTGACCACAAGTTCTTCGAATTGATCCTGGCATGCGATTTGCTTTACTGACCAGTACAGTTGCATGTGCATCCCATGATAAATTAGATGACACCACAATCCCGAGATCACGCATGCAATCGGCTTATTCAATTATATTACCATTCATAGTGCACTGGTGAAGAATGGGAAATCACTTCCTTGTAACACTCAAAAGCTTACATTTGTCAGTGTTAAATCTCATATCCCATTTACAACTCCAGACCAAGATGTTTTCAAGGTCGCACAGCAAATTTGAACAGTCTTGAGTGTTTGTGATTTCTCTTATGCATTTTGAATCGTCCGCGAACTAAGCAACCTGTGTCTCAGGACTTACGCAATCTGGCATGTCATTGATGTACAATAAAAACATTAAAGGACCTAATATTGATCCTTGTGGAACTCCTGATGTAACAGGAGACCAGGAGGTAAGAGCCCCATCGACAACAACTCTTTGTTTGCGATTAGATAAATATGACGTAAGCCATTTTAAGAGATTGCCATGAAATCTATAAACCTGAAGTTTATGAAGAAGTAAGTCATAGGGCACAGATGAAAAGTCTAAATATAGAATGTCAATTTGTCCAGACTGATCCAGGATTTTGCCGACTTCATGAAAAACCTGAATTAACTGAGTTGTTGTTGACCGTCCCTTTACAAAACCGTGTTGTAAGTGATGCAAAACAGACACAACGTGAGGATAAACCAGATTAAGTATACACCTTTCCAGCACCTTGCTGCATATGCATAATAACGATACTGGTCGATAAGTTCTCACATTTTCTTTATCAGATTCTTTATGCACAGGAATACCATTTGCTCTTAGCCATCCAAGTGACAAATCTCCAGTTTGAAGAGATTTGTCAAACAGGCTACAAAGTGATGGCGCCAATTCATGAGCACATTCTTTTAAAATCCGAGCCGGTAACTCGTCTGGCCTGCGCGCTTTGTTTGTATCAAGATCAGTCAGAACAGATCCGACATCCTGGACAGTAATCGTTACAGTACCCAAATAAGCATGTTTAAAAACTGTAATGTCTGGGTATGAACATAGTGAAGGCTGGGGGTTGAAAAGGGATTGAAAATACTTGTTAAAACAGACTAGCCTTTGCGCAAGGATCAGAGGCAGTTTTCTCACCATAAGCAACAACGCTAGGGACACTTTTTGTCTCTGTTTTGCTCTTGAAAAACCCTCAAAAGCGCTTTGGTGTTTTAGCAAGAGAATCACTGAGAACATCTGAATACTGATTAGGCCTATACAACATGCACAAACATTTTTTTATTAGTTCCTGAAAGAGGTTATGGGAAGTCCCATGTGAAATTGCTGGAATCCTGTTATTTATGTTCTGACTCGATAAATAAAAGGTATCATGAGAAATAAATGCGAGAAAAATGTGTTCTAAACGCATTTTTTGACATTTATTCGTACAATCCGAAGATCATTCAAATTTCCCGGGAAATTGACTAATAAGGAAGTGGGACGTCATTTCAAGAACACAACATGCAATCCAAGATGGATTGTAATTTAATTTCATTAAATTGCCATTGCAGAAACTCTGCATGATACTCCCATTTTCAAAGGTGCATAGTATCAATGTGCATGTACTTTGTTCCAGTATTTAAGTAGTATCGGGGAGACTGGGGTTACCTCGTCATGATTTTGTATTTGGCTTCATAACTCTGTTGCTAAAACTTAGAGAAATACCATTATGGTCTATGTGTAGTGCAGAATGTTGCCTACAAAAGTTGTATTGATACAATCTCAATATAACGTATATTGTTGTCACAATATTCAATTTTCAATATGTCACAAACATGCTGAAGTAATACCTGGGGTTACTTTGTCAGATGGGTGGGGTAAAATTGTCATAGTTGGCAATCAGCTGAAGCTGAAAAAGACAGTCCGATATTCTCATAACAGAAATGGTGAGAACTGTTTTATTTTTACAACGAACCAACACAAGCTATGATTTATGCATAATCAGCATCAGAGTAGCAGTTATGACAGATGTAGGCGAGCCCACTGACATTAGCACAGTCCTCATGTGCCACCCTTTGCATGAGAAGCACTGGACCCCCTCGTCTCCACCTTTGGATGATGAGACAGGACCGCGGCACCACAGCGGAGCAGCTAACATTCCCACTGACACAGGAACGGAATGAAATGCAGAGGCCCCAGGGCTGGCACCTGCCAACCCTAAATACTCTGCCAACACCTCCAGTTTAATAGGCCCTCCTTTGGCCCATTCAGGTGGAGGTGAAAGAATGAGAAAGGGGAGGGGCTGCAAGGAGCAAACCCTTACAAACCCATACTTGTGTCCTCCAAACAAAGACCCTAATAGGTTCTCTATCATAAACATAAAGTAAATGCGAATATTTGAATCAAGACACTATAGGTGTCTGAAAAACAATTAATCGGCTCCTATATTTGACTTTGGAATATTTTAATATAGGCCTAACGCAGGACCTACAAGTGGTGAAACCTCAGCACCCTGACAAACTAACCCCATGTTGCTTAGCCAGTGTAGCCCCGTGCTCCCATTTTGAAAATCAGGCCGCATATCTCATGATCGCAGCAGCACCTAACACCATGACCGAAGTAACCCCTGTCTCCCCTACTTTCACTTCGTTACTTTGACACTGGCAACTTACTCGATTCAAATTACTGTAAAATATCAATTTAATTAATTGACGGATTATCTGGATTCGGCGTGTTCAAGAAGAACAACGGCGTATCTTTGTGCAGATGTGTCCGCCAGTGGACGTGGAGCTGCAAATTTATACACGCAATTACAATATTCTATCACTAGATGACACACCAGGATCAGTTTTTGAATATCACCACTGCCAGTAAACTGAAATAAGAAGTGACTGTCATTCCCCCCAATATCTGTGCTTTTTTAATTTTATTGGGACTCCCCAGTATAATGAAGGCTAAATTAAATAATTATTTTGTGTATTTGTATCGTTTTGTCAGTCACAAACAAGATTTTGCGGTACCACCTCTGACACCGGATCGGAGCAGGGTTTGTTTTCAGCCAAAATACATGGAGGGCAGAGAGCCCCCTCCCTTCCCGAAACAAGTTAGAAGTCAATTCATCTAACCATAACCGCCCAAAGCTGTTAAATTGAGGTAAAAAATGATCCGTAAAGCAAATATATCCTTCATAGTTCCTAGACTTTAATAAGCACTTTTTGAAAAAAAAAAGTGATGAAGTGATTACCTGATTGCGGGCTTCCACTTCCTGCTCTTCTCTGTCCCGTGCACACAATAGCATTCGCGAGCGTTTGGAAGACGTGATTACGGCGCTGCTATTTCACCTGGCGACAAGAAATCCGATTTTCTGATTGGCTGATAGGTTGCTGATTCAAACAGGGCCCTCTGCCTTCGCCTCATCCATTCATAGATTACTCATCTCTTTTATAGTTCATGTTACTAATGTGCGGCGAGTTTTATCACTTCTCAGCGTGAGAAATGTCATGTATGGCGGTAGAGCGTGAGAACTTGAGAGCCCTGAGTAGGAATGAGTTCATTGACAGATGAATGCACAAAACCTAACCAACTTTGCCAGTTAACGTTAAGATCAGGATGAAGCATAGCAGAGTGGACTGACACTTTGCCCATGTAAGATCGAAGCCCATTAAAGTCAGCTCTCTTGAAATTGTACACCCTACGCGCGCATGTGCGAAGTCTGTTGACTCGAGCTCGGAAACTGAACTCGATCACAGCATGATCACTGTCAAACTGACCGAATGTTATATTTGGTTCAGAGCAACGCTCAGGGGTATTGATAAATACTAAATTGAGTACATTGCCCTTAATGTGAGTCGGTTGATCGATGATCTGGGTAAGGGAAAAACTGTCAGCCACATCATACAGTGAGTAGCCAGCATTCGCTGAGTCATCCCACCAAGGTATGTCTGGGAGATTAAAGTCGCTAAGTGCGAAAGTAATTTTGTACTCCACACTACAATTAGTAAACGTTTGACAATAAATCATGAAAAGATAATTGATCGCTGTCCAGAGGTTTATAGGACAAGTTAACGCACACTTTCATCGATTTACAAGGCACAAGTTCGCAGATGATGACTTCACAATTAATAGGTTCTAATTCCAGGCATCGGCGGGAGAGTATATTTTTGCGAATCCCAATAAAAACTCTGCTGCCTCGTTTGCCAAGTCTATCTCTGCGATATGGGATATGACCATCAGGAACAATTTCATTTGACTCAACGGAGTCATCCAGCCATTTTTCTGTAAGGGCAGCAGTGTCCGGCATGCGAGCAAATATTAAGCCTTGGAGCTGAATCAACCTGTTGCCCTTTTTATTTACAGATTTCACACTTTCACACATTGACTAAATTATCTTGTGATTCTATTCCAACATGAAATATGACTTGAAACACTGGATAAGTTCAAGGAAGTTGCTACGTCAAGGTTAGCCTGAGGACCGAAAGTGCTGACCCTCAGGTGTTTTGGCTGCACTGCTTGACAGTCATTTGCATGACAGGTCTATCGTGAATAGAATAGAATGAAATAGAATAAAATGACAAAATTAATGAAAATTGGGAAGACACGGACTATTAAAACATGCTTTTTGATGTTGACCACATACAATTTTCTATGAATGGCAGTCATTACCAGACCACTGCAGTTCGAGGGAGGTGCTGAGAGTGTAATAAAATGTACCACATTTCTCCACCGTCTGCAGTGGATGGGGACCTGTTCACTTTTGGGGAACGTGATGGTGGGAAGCTAGGCCTGCCCCCTGAGCAACTGGCCAATCACAGAGTCCCCCAGCCGGTACTGGCCATCACAGATCGGGTCATCCAGGTGGCCTGTGGAGGAGCTCACACCGCTGCGCTCACAGGTATGGGGACTGGGGAGGGATTCCATGAAGCTCAGGCTCTTAAAACCTCTTTGGCACCCGAAGATGTACAGATCTAAAGATTTCCCTCTTCCAGGCTTGATTTAAATTGGGCATGAACATTTTGACGACAGGTTGTACTTGAGAAATCCACTTAATGCATCAAGTAGAAGCTCAACCAATAACAACATTAATGAAAATCACTCCATCCCTCATGAATGGCTCATTACAGTGGCAAGAAAGCCCTGATTTCAGATTTTGTTGTTACGCATTTTATCACGTATGTTTATCTTTTCCACTCAAATTTCAGAACAAAAAAAATTTCTAAATCGGGCATTTCAGAATGTTTGTAAAGAATATGCCCCAAGATACTTCTGAATGGCAGAACACAAGCGGCATCCCACTGACCTGAAGAGATCCAGCTAGAAAAGTCTGTCTTAAATTAATTAGTTCGGGGTTTATGAATTGATATTTTGTAAAGCGAGATGAGAAAAATACTGACAGTTAAATCTGAAAACATAGGTTTTGTAACCAGAAAATACATCTGTGGTGATATACGATGTCTCTACCAGCCACCCACCTGCGTTAGTACTACTGACGAAGTGCTGTTATGAGCAGAGCTTTCAACGCCTATCGGCGGCAAGTGTAGCCTGCTTTTGCCCTATGACTTTTGCAGCTAATGTGACAGCAGATCCCCTCGTGATAGCATTTCCTGGTGACAATCACCAACAACCGCATCTGCCGAGGAAAAAGCACATAACTGTTTAACGATATTAAAATGGTGAGAAAGGTGAACAAATTAATTCTCACACTGAACTGTTAAGTAGACAAGAACGCAATTGTCTGAAACTGCAGATTCAGCTGACTGTGTCCTCACGTTCTTGGAAGTTTCTACTCCCGTTCTCAACTTCTCAAGTTTGAACTCACAATTATGGCAGTCCGTGAGAAACGGCAGTGCTTATGCTAGCTAGCATTTGTCCAGCTGTAAAGAAACACCCACAACTAGGCTACACAGCTGATGTCTTAGAACTAGCTGTCACCATATTGAATTGGCTTCATCAATATGCTTCCCAATTGACACAGTAAAAGAGAAAGTTAAATGTGTCAATGTAATGGCAAAAGTAACAGCTGTAACAGCTGAATGCTTGCAGTCTTTTTTTTAAATGTGGTGCAAGCAAACAAATTTGACTAACGTTTCACTAAGAACTTTTCGGCTTTTGCCACCCGGAAGAACGTCTATTACTGCTGAGACGTCATGGTAAATTGTCGTATGACTTCATTTTTAAAGATTGATACTCTGTTCCCGGAGACTAAAAGGTTTAGACAGTAGTTCCTGTTGTGCTGTACTGGATGACAATCTCTGTACTGTTCGACCCATGTCATTGCTGGATATGCGCGCAATACTATAAAATGTGAGGTAGTGTTCAGGAACCAGAAGCGAGCCCAAGAATATCCAGTAAACTTGATTTTTTTTGGATCTGGGGTGGAAAACCCCAGCAGGGCAGCAAACCTAATGGTACTGAGTCCACAATCCACAATCAGAATCCAGTGGTCGTCATCCAAATTGTACACAGGGCAGCAAACAAAACTCAGGGTCAGGAATATCAGAGGTAAAGCCAAAGCCAAAATCCAGTAGACATACTGTAGTTCATGAACAGGGCAGCAAAGACAACTCAGGGTCGAGTAAAACAGGTACGGTACACGGGCACAGGAATATCAAAGGTAAACCAAAATCAAAATCCGGGACGTTCCAGTCAGAAGTATAACACTAAGCGTGCAAGGCATAACTGATTTCAGCACAGGAAAAACATTCTGACAAGAGCTGGGTGCGAAATGACTGCTTAAATACACATACAGGAAGTCACATGCTATAATAGGGAACAGGTGAGCTGGATCAGACTAATTAACAAAGGAATGAACAAGAGGTAGTACCTAACCACATGAAATTGGCGAAAGCCAAAACGCGGACAGGGATTACACAGACAACCTATGACAAACAGACGACTCCGGTTAGGGAGTTCTAAAGTGCACAGAGTGAGAGGCAGAACAGTGTTTATTAAGGTGCAGAAAATCTGCTGAAACACAGCAAAGTAAATTGAGTGGAGGCAAGGGGCGGAGACTAGAGCAGAGTGAGTGCTGAGGGCTCGTTAGTCAATTAGTAATGTGCGGCTATACAATCCCTTGTGCTTGTTAGTAAGTTAGTACTATAAACAATGTTAGTTAGTGTTAGTAATTTATCTAAAATAATAAACTGTTAGTATTGTTATTAAAGATAGAACAGCAAGGCGAAGGAAGCAAACGAAATTGGAAGGAATGTTTGGAAACCCAGAAACCATGAAATCACCTGAAACTGTGGCACACAAGACTGGGGAAGAAAACAGTCTCAGAACACAAGACAAGACTGGGGAGACAATGTGCAATGCAGGGTATGAGAATAACAAAAACCAGAATGATAATCTAAACTGAGAATATGGAAAATGGCAGGCAAAGGACATAACGAAGAAAGATGGCGTGGACTAAATCAGAAAACATGGCTTGGAATCAGGGTCATTACAACAACATGGTCGGGCAACAGCAGAATCGTAACATTAAACCCATGGCATTGCTGGAGATGTGCGTCACACTGTTAAACCCATGATAATACTGGATATATACACAATACTGTCAAACCCATGACATTCCGGGATATGTGTACAATACAGTTAAATCTATGGCATTGTTGGGTATGTGCACAGTGCTGTTAAACCAATGACATTACTTGATATGCATGCAATACTGTTGAACCCATGATACTGCTGGATATGTATCCAATACTGTTAAAATCATTGCATTACTGGATATGTAAGCTGTACTGTGTGCTCTCTGTGCTGTGATAGAGGATGACCTTTATACATTTGGGAGAGGTCAATATGGGCAGCTGGGCCATGGGACCTTTGTCTTCCAGTCTCCTACTCCTAAACGAGTGCAGCACTTCAGGAAGGGGAGGCTCAGCCGTGTGGAGTGTGGGTATAACCACACTGCTGTGGTCACAGGTCAGTGGGCTTTACAAATGCTGCACCAATGCAGTTACACAAAGTCAGATCTACTATGTCTTCAGTTTTGGACTGTAGTGTGGCCGCATATGAGGTCACAACGATTGAGTATTTAGTTTTGGACTGCAGTGTACTCATAAAAATTATGTATTTGGTATAACACTGTGGTATATTCACACTAATTACCTGTTTAATTTTGGAATATTTTGTGCTCTTTGAGATAACGTATTGAACTTGGACTGCAGTCGTGAATTCACCTCAGTTATGGCTTGGACTGCAGTTTCATCATTCATTCATTCATTATATTTTTAGTTTTAGATTGCAGTGTAATATGATTGATTATTCCTTTTTTTTAATACTATATTTGTCGATTGAAATTTTTTATTTATTTATTTTTTAAATTTGGCATCTCCAATCCCACCTCCATCTGGAATGCCCAATTGGTGAACTATGTACAACTCTTGCTTGTATGTGACCCCTTGCTGCCAATTCAGGATAGTGAAGACAGTTCGCGGCTCTCCTCCGAAGTATGCGCCTGTCAGCCATCGCTTCTTATACACTCATTGGTTGAATCTTCGCAAGTTCAGAAGGAGGGTGGAGGATAGCCGAACATGAGTAGACTTAGAATCTTCCTGACGAGCGCTGGTCTGGCCAACAGGAGGCACTTCAGCAGCAAACAAAGCTATTTATTTTATTTCCCCTTCCCAGCTGTCCCTTTCGCATCCCTCAATTTAAAACCCTGGAGTGCAATCGCCAATTGTGCGCTACTCTGAAGAAGCTGCCGACCACTGCCGGTTGGTATGACCGGGGCTCAAACCTGCAATGTAATAGTCACTTCTGCACTGCAACGAAGAGCCATAATCAAGTGAACTATCTGGCAGCTTTGTCTATT